>LR990618.1:33243731-33667648 GCA_905147815.2 Phalera bucephala
AAAGTGCTCATCCAGATATCTAAATCAATTCATAAATAAGAAGTTATGTTATGCCTGAACATAAAATATATACATGATAGAATTTTGAGAGGGGGCAGTAAGGGCAGCTACCTCAACCATTGTAGCATTAGGAAATCGGTCTTAGAAAACTATCCTATCTACGGGAATAGTTTTTTTTTATTTCTGATTTTACACACACACACACACCTAATTCAATTCGACATAAAGGCATGAATTTATTACCCAAAACCCCAAAACGGATTGAGCACTTTGAGAAAATAACGTGACGACAAGGATACTCACTTACGAGTCCTAAGTCTCTTTCTGAGTAGGGCGACCAAACATTGGTATGAATATGGACTTCTTAACATCTAACTTATGTATACTTCTCGGGCACTGTTTATAGCCGTAATTCTTACTTTTCACGCATATGCCACATCTTCCATGACCTAATATTATTACTAAACTTACTAAAACATTTTATTGTTTCTGCCACTGTTATGATGACTTATATAGTAATACTGTCTATACGCAGTAATAATGACGGTGATTTAGCGCAGTGGTTAAGAGCTTGAGCCGCTCTGTCCATTGTGTCGTGGGTTCGATTCCCGCACGGGACAAATCTTTGTGTTCCACAATTATTTGTTCCGGTCTGGGTATTTGTGTATGTGAAATTTCATTTTTGTAAACGCACCCACGATACAGGAATAAATCCTAGTGTGGGGCTACGATTTAAAAAAAAATTGTTTCTATTTGCCATTAACTGGTTTTGTAGTGTACATCAGGGATCGGAAAGTCGCCTATACAGTCAAAATAGTTATTTTGGTCACCACACCTCATATCGTTATTCCTAAACAAAATAAGACCAATTAGTTATTAAGGTATTCGCTAGATGTCACAACAATAAAAAAGTAGTGTCTTATAAATTAATATATTAATCTTATTCAACTGAACCTGTGATCAACATCGTTATATTTTTTTTATTTCACTATTAAATTGTTCTTCTTCTTCTTCAAGTTATGGCTTCACACTAATTATAAGTGTATTTTGCCAGTATCCAGTGAGATATATAACCGTGTTTGTTTAAAATAATTCAACTCCCCGATGAATTTGATGACAACGATGATAATGAAATTAATGAAGTACCCCACCTTGGATAGTAAAGCGGTGGATACTTTACATACCAATTGCAACGGCCGTTTTGATGGAAGTCGAAAAGGCACGAATATTCGTAATACTTGACATTGGCAAAATACGCGTCGGCGTGATGCCATAAACATAAAAATAACCTGTATTTAGGCATGTCGATTCATTCTAAAAGAAATCGATCTTTGCATCGATTCGAATTGAATGCACTAGAATCGATTCTTGATTAAATCAAGCATCGAAAAATCGATTCTCGATTTAGATCTAATAGGGACCTATTCATAATATGGTTTAAATACGCTGTTAGCGGTTAGACCGATGGGCTGCAAAGTCAGAGGCGACCCAGGCACCTCTGTCCTTTCGAAAGCATGTGCGTATTAATAATTAACTATCACTTGTTTTAACGGTGAAGGAAAACATCGTGAGGAAACCTGCATGCCTGAGAGTTTCTCGAAGGTGTGTGAAGTTCGCCAAAACGCACTGGGCCAGCGTGACGCTATGGCCTAAACCCTCTCAGTCTGAGAGGAGGCCCGTGCCCAACAGTGGGACAGTTTCTGAGCAGGGCTAATATTATTTATTTTTACGCTGTAAACTGTTTATAACCGAGTTCAAAACGAACAAGGTTGGTTCTCAATTCGTCTGTATATACAGGATCGATTTTAATAATTCTTTTTGCTTTGAATTTGGTATAGCTACTAGATGATCCCATTTTAATTTCGTTGGTCATGCTATGATATATTATGACCATTCCTCAATATATATACAGGTGAATTCGAATTCATGGGCATCCTTTTAAACTAAGATACTATTAGTAAAGACTAAAGTTTTTAGTCAATGTGTGTTACCAGTGATGATATATGGATCAGAGACGTGGTCTCTTACAATAGGTCTCATAAAAAAGCTCAGAGTTGCTCAGCGAGCTATGGAGAGAGCTATGCTCGGCGTTTCTCTACGCGATCGAATCAGGAATGAGGAGATTCGTAGAAGAACCAAGGTCACCGACATAGCCGTTAAGATTAGCAAGCTGAAGTGGCAATGGGCGGGCCACATAGCGCGTAGATCGGACGGGCGTTGGGGCAGAAAGATTCTAGAGTGGAGACCACGTATTGGCAAGCGCAGCGTGGGACGACCGCCTGCCAGATGGACCGACGATCTTGTGAAAATCGCAGGAAGTCGTTGGATGCAGGTGGCATCGGACCGGTTACGCTGGAAAGCGATTGGGGAGGCCTATGTTCAGCAGTGGACAAGTATAGGCTGAGATGATGATGACTATTAGTGATACTCATTGAATTAGACCTAATATTACGCAAATTTGAAAAACGCATTAAATAATTAAATAGTAAGGCATATTATTATATATAAAAAAACACCGTCACGCCTATATTCCCCTAGCGGGGATGGCAGAGGTGTACTGAGTACACCCACGTTTTGCCGACGATGTTAGGTCCCATGTAAATGGGGGCGAGCCTATTGCCATATACCGGGCACAATTCCAGACTCCGGACTCATACTGGAAATTTTTCGTTAGAAAAATACATTTGTCCGACCTAGGATTTGAACCCAGGACCTCGTGATCACAAAGCGATGTGCTTTGCCACTAGACCAACGAGGCAGCCAAAAAGAGGAAGTCATATTATTGTAATAGGCTATTTTTGCAAATAAACTAAAAATAATAACAACAAAATAATTAATGAACGCTATTAGTCTTTAAGAGGCGCTCGTGGCGCTGTGCGACCGCGGTGTTCTTACCGATCACCAAAGTTAAGCAGCGTTCGACTCGGTCGGCCTGAGATGGGTGACCGTTTGTGGCATTTTCATATTCGAGCGTCTCCGTGCTTCGGAAGGCACGTTAAGCCGTTGGTCCCGGTTACCACTTAATGTGGTAGTCGTTAAGCCGAGTTAGAAGCCTTAAAGGCGGCTTGATAAGTTCCAACAGTAGGTGGCCACAAACCTGCTTCCACCAATCCGCACTGGGTCCGCGTGGTGGAGTATGACCTAATCTCTCTCACCTCGATTTATGAGAGAAGGCTTTGACCAGCAGTGGGCAGTATAGGCTGATATTATTTATTTTATATTATTATTAGTCTGTAAGTATCAAAATATTAAAGCGCGCTTGCTGGCGGTCGAACGGATCGAAGCAGTACATAAAAAATACACCAAATAGGTGTGTGTGTGTGTGTGTGAATGATGTACGCTGTTGGCCGCGAGGCCTTTACAGCTTCACCGGACTTAAAGGCGAGCGTGCAACCACTACGCTCTAGCCAGCCAGAAGGGCAAGAGGCGACATACTCGAGGGCGCCTCGAAAAGGTGCCCTCGGTTGGGACAGTCGCTGTAGGGGGACGGGTGCACTACTAAGTGCACCGGTCAACCGCCGGCTATGGGAGGGGATCTACTACTACGTCGTCGTCGTCGCCCGTATTCTGAGCGGAAAGAAGGGATGACAAAGCATCGGGGGGGTCGGTGAGAACATGTCGCGGCCGGCGGTGGCGGCAGGGGTCGGGGGGGAGATCGTAGTCGGCGGTGGCTACGATTAACGGATTCGCATGGGTAGATGCGTTCGCGAAGTGACGTGTTGACGCCTTTTTAATAAAGGCGCGAATAGGTTCGAGACCTAGATCGGAGTGGAGGTCGACGTTCCGTACGAACCAGGGGGCTCCTACGGCTTTACGGAGGAAGCGGTTTTGAACCACTTGGAATTTATCGATGTGAGAGGGGGCCGAATGCCCGAACACAACACACGCATAAGTCATGATGGGTCGAACGCAAGTTTTGTAAAGTGTCACCTTATTTCTAAGGGACATTTTATTCCGCTTGCAGATTAACGAATGGAGACGACCGAGCACAAATGATGCTCGGTGACGGACCCGCTTGATGTGCGGGCCGAAGGACATGGTACTGTTTAGGGTGACCCCTAGATATTTGACCTCTTTGACCCAGGGAATGGGTCGGTCGAACATGGTCACTTGGCCGAGATTACTTCTAGGGCGGCGCAGGGAGTGGCGCGGGGTGGCACCTCTGGAGAAGAACACCGCAGCGCTCTTGTCCGGGTTCACCTCAATACGCCACTTCCTGAACCAATTCCCTAGGGAATTGGCGGATGCCTGAAGGTGTCTGGTAATGAAACCCTTATTCCTATGCGAGACGTAGAGAGCGGTATCATCCGCGAATAGGGCTAGATGCGCCTTACTCGAACGAGGAATGTCGTTCGTGTAAAGGCTAAACAGGAGCGGAGAGAGAACTGAGCCCTGTGGGACTCCAGCACTGATGGAGTGGGAAGTGGAGCGCGTCATTTCGACGCGATAACGGAAGGCGCGATTCGACAAGAAGTCTCGTAAGATGAGCACGAGTCTGTCCGGCACACCCAATTGGTAGAGCTTGTAGATCAAGCCGTTGTGCCAGACTTTGTCGAATCGCGCCTTCCGTTATCGCGTCGAAATGACGCGCTCCACTTCCCACTCCATCAGTGCTGGAGTCCCACAGGGCTCAGTTCTCTCTCCGCTCCTGTTTAGCCTTTACACGAACGACATTCCTCGTTCGAGTAAGGCGCATCTAGCCCTATTCGCGGATGATACCGCTCTCTACGTCTCGCATAGGAATAAGGGTTTCATTACCAGACACCTTCAGGCATCCGCCAATTCCCTAGGGAATTGGTTCAGGAAGTGGCGTATTGAGGTGAACCCGGACAAGAGCGCTGCGGTGTTCTTCTCCAGAGGTGCCACCCCGCGCCACTCCCTGCGCCGCCCTAGAAGTAATCTCGGCCAAGTGACCATGTTCGACCGACCCATTCCCTGGGTCAAAGAGGTCAAATATCTAGGGGTCACCCTAAACAGTACCATGTCCTTCGGCCCGCACATCAAGCGGGTCCGTCACCGAGCATCATTTGTGCTCGGTCGTCTCCATTCGTTAATCTGCAAGCGGAATAAAATGTCCCTTAGAAATAAGGTGACACTTTACAAAACTTGCGTTCGACCCATCATGACTTATGCGTGTGTTGTGTTCGGGCATTCGGCCCCCTCTCACATCGATAAATTCCAAGTGGTTCAAAACCGCTTCCTCCGTAAAGCCGTAGGAGCCCCCTGGTTCGTACGGAACGTCGACCTCCACTCCGATCTAGGTCTCGAACCTATTCGCGCCTTTATTAAAAAGGCGTCAACACGTCACTTCGCGAACGCATCTACCCATGCGAATCCGTTAATCGTAGCCACCGCCGACTACGATCTCCCCCCCGACCCCTGCCGCCACCGCCGGCCGCGACATGTTCTCACCGACCCCCCCGATGCTTTGTCATCCCTTCTTTCCGCTCAGAATACGGGCGACGACGACGACGTAGTAGTAGATCCCCTCCCATAGCCGGCGGTTGACCGGTGCACTTAGTAGTGCACCCGTCCCCCTACAGCGACTGTCCCAACCGAGGGCACCTTTTCGAGGCGCCCTCGAGTATGTCGCCTCTTGCCCTTCTGGCTGGCTAGAGCGTAGTGGTTGCACGCTCGCCTTTAAGTCCGGTGAAGCTGTAAAGGCCTCGCGGCCAACAGCGTACATCATTCACACACACACACACACACCTATTTGGTGTATTTTTTATGTACTGCTTCGATCCGTTCGACCGCCAGCAAGCGCGCTTTAATATTTTGATACTTACAGACTAATAATAATATAAAATAAATAATATCAGCCTATACTGCCCACTGCTGGTCAAAGCCTTCTCTCATAAATCGAGGTGAGAGAGATTAGGTCATACTCCACCACGCGGACCCAGTGCGGATTGGTGGAAGCAGGTTTGTGGCCACCTACTGTTGGAACTTATCAAGCCGCCTTTAAGGCTTCTAACTCGGCTTAACGACTACCACATTAAGTGGTAACCGGGACCAACGGCTTAACGTGCCTTCCGAAGCACGGAGACGCTCGAATATGAAAATGCCACAAACGGTCACCCATCTCAGGCCGACCGAGTCGAACGCTGCTTAACTTTGGTGATCGGTAAGAACACCGCGGTCGCACAGCGCCACGAGCGCCTCTTAAAGACTAATAGCGTTCATTAATTATTTTGTTGTTATTATTTTTAGTTTATTTGCAAAAATAGCCTATTACAATAATATGACTTCCTCTTTTTGGCTGCCTCGTTGGTCTAGTGGCAAAGCACATCGCTTTGTGATCACGAGGTCCTGGGTTCAAATCCTAGGTCGGACAAATGTATTTTTCTAACGAAAAATTCCCAGTATGAGTCCGGAGTCTGGAATTGTGCCCGGTATATGGCAATAGGCTCGCCCCCATTTACATGGGACCTAACATCGTCGGCAAAACGTGGGTGTACTCAGTACACCTCTGCCATCCCCGCTAGGGGAATATAGGCGTGACGGTGTTTTTTTATATATAATAATATGCCTTACTATTTAATTATTTAATGCGTTTTTCAAATTTGCGTAATATTAGGTCTAATTCAATGAGTATCACTAATAGTCATCATCATCTCAGCCTATACTTGTCCACTGCTGAACATAGGCCTCCCCAATCGCTTTCCAGCGTAACCGGTCCGATGCCACCTGCATCCAACGACTTCCTGCGATTTTCACAAGATCGTCGGTCCATCTGGCAGGCGGTCGTCCCACGCTGCGCTTGCCAATACGTGGTCTCCACTCTAGAATCTTTCTGCCCCAACGCCCGTCCGATCTACGCGCTATGTGGCCCGCCCATTGCCACTTCAGCTTGCTAATCTTAACGGCTATGTCGGTGACCTTGGTTCTTCTACGAATCTCCTCATTCCTGATTCGATCGCGTAGAGAAACGCCGAGCATAGCTCTCTCCATAGCTCGCTGAGCAACTCTGAGCTTTTTTATGAGACCTATTGTAAGAGACCACGTCTCTGATCCATATATCATCACTGGTAACACACATTGACTAAAAACTTTAGTCTTTACTAATAGTATCTTAGTTTAAAAGGATGCCCATGAATTCGAATTCACCTGTATATATATTGAGGAATGGTCATAATATATCATAGCATGACCAACGAAATTAAAATGGGATCATCTAGTAGCTATACCAAATTCAAAGCAAAAAGAATTATTAAAATCGATCCTGTATATACAGACGAATTGAGAACCAACCTTGTTCGTTTTGAACTCGGTTATAAACAGTTTACAGCGTAAAAATAAATAATATTAGCCCTGCTCAGAAACTGTCCCACTGTTGGGCACGGGCCTCCTCTCAGACTGAGAGGGTTTAGGCCATAGCGTCACGCTGGCCCAGTGCGTTTTGGCGAACTTCACACACCTTCGAGAAACTCTCAGGCATGCAGGTTTCCTCACGATGTTTTCCTTCACCGTTAAAACAAGTGATAGTTAATTATTAATACGCACATGCTTTCGAAAGGACAGAGGTGCCTGGGTCGCCTCTGACTTTGCAGCCCATCGGTCTAACCGCTAACAGCGTATTTAAACCATATTATGAATAGGTCCCTATTAGATCTAAATCGAGAATCGATTTTTCGATGCTTGATTTAATCAAGAATCGATTCTAGTGCATTCAATTCGAATCGATGCAAAGATCGATTTCTTTTAGAATGAATCGACATGCCTAAATACAGGTTATTTTTATGTTTATGGCATCACGCCGACGCGTATTTTGCCAATGTCAAGTATTACGAATATTCGTGCCTTTTCGACTTCCATCAAAACGGCCGTTGCAATTGGTATGTAAAGTATCCACCGCTTTACTATCCAAGGTGGGGTACTTCATTAATTTCATTATCATCGTTGTCATCAAATTCATCGGGGAGTTGAATTATTTTAAACAAACACGGTTATATATCTCACTGGATACTGGCAAAATACACTTATAATTAGTGTGAAGCCATAACTTGAAGAAGAAGAAGAACAATTTAATAGTGAAATAAAAAAAATATAACGATGTTGATCACAGGTTCAGTTGAATAAGATTAATATATTAATTTATAAGACACTACTTTTTTATTGTTGTGACATCTAGCGAATACCTTAATAACTAATTGGTCTTATTTTGTTTAGGAATAACGATATGAGGTGTGGTGACCAAAATAACTATTTTGACTGTATAGGCGACTTTCCGATCCCTGATGTACACTACAAAACCAGTTAATGGCAAATAGAAACAATTTTTTTTTAAATCGTAGCCCCACACTAGGATTTATTCCTGTATCGTGGGTGCGTTTACAAAAATGAAATTTCACATACACAAATACCCAGACCGGAACAAATAATTGTGGAACACAAAGATTTGTCCCGTGCGGGAATCGAACCCACGACACAATGGACAGAGCGGCTCAAGCTCTTAACCACTGCGCTAAATCACCGTCATTATTACTGCGTATAGACAGTATTACTATATAAGTCATCATAACAGTGGCAGAAACAATAAAATGTTTTAGTAAGTTTAGTAATAATATTAGGTCATGGAAGATGTGGCATATGCGTGAAAAGTAAGAATTACGGCTATAAACAGTGCCCGAGAAGTATACATAAGTTAGATGTTAAGAAGTCCATATTCATACCAATGTTTGGTCGCCCTACTCAGAAAGAGACTTAGGACTCGTAAGTGAGTATAGTAGGACTGTGGGACTCCAGCACTGATGGAGTGGGAAGTGGAGCGCGTCATTTCGACGCGATAACGGAAGGCGCGATTCGACAAGAAGTCTCGTAAGATGAGCACGAGTCTGTCCGGCACACCCAATTGGTAGAGCTTGTAGATCAAGCCGTTGTGCCAGACTTTGTCGAATGCCTTCGCGACATCTAGGAAGAGGGCGCCCGTGTAGATGGGTTTGGGTCTATTGAGACTGGAGAGGATGTGCTCCGTGATGCGGTGCACTTGGTGGACGCAAGAGTGTTTGGCTCGAAAGCCAAACTGCTCGTCGATAAGGATACCCCTGGACGTTACGAAGTCTTTGAGCCTCGCCAAAAGTAGGCGCTCGTATATCTTGGCCAGGGAGTTGAGGAGACTGATAGGGCGGTAGCTCGCGGGGAGATTGCGAGGTTTGCCGGGCTTGGGAATGCCTATGACGTCCGCCTCCTTCCACTTAGCGGGGAAGGTGCAGTTCGTCATGGCGGCGTTCAAAATGGCCACCAAGAGGCAGATGAGCTGGGCGGGCAGGTATTTCAGAACGCGATTCGAAATGCCGTCAGGGCCGGGGGCTTTTTTAGTTTTAAGACCCATAATCAGATCTTCGACCTCCGTTTGCGTGATAGGAGGCAAGGAATCGACGGGGGGGAGGGATGCCCTGCGCTCGACTTCCCTGTCTACCGCGTCGACGTGGGACTGGTCAACGGACTGAGAGCTGGGGGCGCACTGGCTCTCGAGGGAGTCAGCGAGAAGCTCGGCCTTTTCGTCGTCGTCGAAGGCTGGGGGTGCTGCGCCTGAAGGGCGGGACAGCGGGGGCATGTCAGTCGTGGAGTCGGATTTGAGGCTACGCGCCAGCTGCCAGTAGGCCAGATGCGATGGCACGATGCCCTCTAGGAGGACACCCCACCGTTCCTCCCGGACCTCCGCGACACGACGCTTTACCTCACGTTGTAAAGCGCCCATCCGGGCCCGATTGGCTTCGGTGGGGTAGGAGTCGTACGCTCGGATAGAAGCATTCTTGGAACGAATGAGATCCCTAACATCGTCCGGCAGTTGAAAGCGGTTGAGGTAGAGATCATCCGCCTCGACTTGCTTGGACGATCGACTGACAGCCGATCGGATGTGCTCAGTGAAGGCATCTACGGCCTGATCGGTGTCCTGAGGGGACGGGATGGAGTCCGAGCTGAGAGGCAGGGGGGGAGGGTCGGCATCCGCCAAGGCCGTGCTTAGCGCATGCCAATCCACCACCGTCTTTTTGGGTCGCTGAGGGGCGGAAGGGGGGGAACCGAGTCTCATGACTACAGGTCGATGGTCAGAGTCGAGTTCCTGGACTACTTCCAAGGAGTGCAGCCGTAGGGTGACACCCTTCAGAAGCGCCATGTCCAGGACGTCGGGTCGGTGATTGGGATTGTTAGGATAGTGGGTAGGGTGCATGGGTGCGATGACGTCAAAGTCGAGAACGTCGACCAGGGCGTCAAGGCTCCTACCGTTAGGGGAAGTGGTGAGACCGTTCCAGGCCACGTGCTTGCTGTTGAAGTCGCCCGCCAGAATGACGGCGCTTCCCAGATTGAGGAGTGCTTCAAAGTCACTCCTGAGAACGGATTTAGTGGGGGAAAGGTAAACGGAGGCGATCACGATGGGCTGGTGCCCCGTGAGAGAGACGCGACAGACCGAGGCTTCGATGTTGGTGAGCGCGGGGGGATCAAGAGGGATGCAGTGCAGGGACCTCCTGTAGTAAATGAGAGTACCGCCTCCGCGGGAGCCGATTCTGTCATTGCGCACGAGGTTATAGTTTGCGATCCTAGGATCGCGTTGTGCGGGCTTCAGGAAGGTTTCCTGCACGAGGAGGATATCAAGTTGGTGATCTCGGAGGAAATCAGCAACCTGATCTCGCTGGGAGCGAAGGCCATCGGCGTTAAAGAACGCCAGGGATAGGTTGTGGGGCTTTTGGCGGGGAGATCGTAGATCCATTATTGGGTGCGGGGGGGGTTGGGTTTTGAGGGACGCCAGGACGTCATATACGTCCCTGTATTCCGCGGCCAGGAGAACCTGGTCCGCCAAGTTGGTGGCGGCGCGGAGTCGAAGTGCGAGTTCGCGGACTCTGGGGAAAAGTGCGGGGCTTATAACCGCCGAGACGCTCATTATTAGGTCGACGTCCTGACTGACGTTAGAGGGGGACAAGCCGCCACTGGCTGGATCGCCGGCGCGCGCTTCGGGGGGCGGGCAGGGCCCACTGACGCAGGGTGGGAGGCCGCGGTGTAAGGCAGCGGCTTCACCCACGCGTTGGCGCCGAGGGACGGCCTGAGCGGCGGGGGAGGGGGGGTCAGCTTCAGAGGCGCGGGAGCGCGGGGAGCCGTGGTCGCTGGCGCAGAAGGCACCGGACGAGGGTGCGCTGAGGGCGCGGGGGGGTGTTGCGCTGAGGGCGCAGAGGGGGGGGCAACCGCGCGGGGGCCGGCGGCGGCCGCCGCGCCTCGCCCGGCCGCGCTTCCCCTTCGGGGCCTTGGGGCAACCGCGATAGTTCGCGGTGTGCCCCTTGGTGCCGCAGAGGACGCAGCTGGGGGGCTCGGCCGCCGTCTCCTTCGAGCGGGCGCACTGGGACGTCGCGTGGTCCCCGATGCACTTAACGCATCGAGGGCGCGCGTGACAGTTACGGGCAGAGTGCCCGTACAGCTGGCAGTTGTGGCACTGCCCGGGCGTGCCACGTTTGTGGGGGGCCTCCACGGAGAGGCCAGAAATGTGGCACACGGCCTTCAGGTCGAAGACCCTACGGCCAGACTCGGTGCGGTCGAGGACGACCAGCACCATGTCGTACGCCTCCTTGGAGCGCCCATTGACCATTCTGTGCACCTGGCGCACAGGAAGGTCCTGGGACTGGAGGTCGGCCTTGATGACGGCGGTGTCCAGCTCCCTCGGGACACCGCGGATTACCACCCTGAGCTCCCTTTCCTCCTCCAGGGTGTATGTGTGATAAGCGATCTTGTTTGATCGCAGGAACGCGGATAGCCGTCGGTGGTCGTCCGAGGACGCCACCTTGACGGCTATGCCTTGCGCGGTGGAACGCGCGTGCGTGTTGTTGATTTGGCGATTATAAATCGCCTTGGAGATGCGCTCCCAGGCGCTCTTGTCCTGAATGACAAGCGGCGGGGGAGTGATGTTCGGACGTGCGGGGCGCGCGAGGGGGGAAGCCCTCGCAGCCGCGTTGGGAGACGGACACGGCCGGGGGCCGGAGGGGCCGGGAGAAACGGAAACGTTTCCGGCCCTCTGGATTTTGGGTGGCGGCGAGTCGCGCGGTTTGCGCGCCCGCTTCCCATTCGCGATGGGAACGAAGTCGTCCTCCGACGAGAGCGACGGGGACGGGGACCGGCCGGGGGCGGCGCGTCGCGCGGACGCGCGCTCGACCTCCATATCCGAGTCCGAGAGAGGCTCGGACCCGCATGGCGAGACGGGGCGGTCGGCGGGGGTCTGGGGCTGCGCCCCTACATCAGTTCGCGGCGCGGCGAACGGAGTCGCGGGGCGCGCAGAAGGCGCGGGGTGCGCGGGGCCGGGGGCCGACGCGCGCGCGGGCGACGCGTCGGGCGAGGCGGGTGAGGCGGCGAGTACGTCGCCCTGAATTCCCGGACTATGTCCGGGCAATGTAGGACGATGTACTTCGTTAAGTCCCGGACAAAATCGGGATGGAAGTCTTCGGCCATTTCCAGAGGGGAAATGGCAGGGCGTGTGAACTAAAATAGGGCCCTAAGACCCGGGCGTGCCCTGATCCCCCCACCGGGCGGCGGCGGGGGGGGGGGGGCACTACCGGGGAAACCCTAACTGCTCCGGGGCGAAGAGAACCGCCGCACGGAGAATAGGATAGCGGGATGGGTTAAGGTAGGGCCCTGGTGGAATCAAGAGCCCTGACTAGGGAAGTCCCCAAGGCCAGAGCTCAAGCCCTTCCGAGTTGGCCGCCCTCTGAAGGAGGGAGGCGAGCGCTCGGGTCCCGCTCAAGCCGGCTTACGACGCCGCTAGGCGTCCACCGGACTTACCACGAACGGACAAAAGACGTGGATTTACAATAAACACTAATATCGAAAACAGTTATGAAACTAACCGTTGAGAAAACGAAAACCGCGGGAGGGCCGGCCGCGCCGTTAGCCGACGCGGCTGCCTAGCAACCCACGTGATTGGTCACCCCGGGCGATACGCGAACCGTACCTACACGTGACGCAAAAGCATACGCACAGCGAATGCAATTACGTAAACACGCAAGCACAAAACACGTAAGCACAGCCGCGACAAACCACGTAGGTCACGGAAAACGACCGTTACTAAAAACGCGGGAAGGCCGACCGCCGTCAGAACGGCGCGTCTACCTAACGGCTCGCCTTATTGCTACGCGCGAGCCAGACGCGGAGAAGTAACGTCGCAAGCCCGTATATGTGTACGTATACACGTATATGAGCCAACCAGATCACCACTCCTCGCAAGCGCAGGCGTTTCCAACAGAGTAAGTCGAAATCGAATACGTACGTAATTACGAAAATAGCGAGCGGGCGGGCAGCGCAGCGACACGACCGAACGCGCGCAAGGCACAGCCAGAACTCACCAAATAGGTAATAAGGCACGTAACAAACAAGTACAATAAACATGCCGCTTGCTTCGCATTCTCTCCGTCCCGCTCTCCCTCGCTTATTTTGATAAATGAATTATTTTGACGCATGTCAGTTCCTCCTGAAAAGGTCGCGCACGCGCCGTAGGACTGACTAGAAACAATTGAAATCACACGAATTTGTGTTGGCAAGAGTCATTGGCTAGAGTGAAAGACAAGCACAGACGTTGGGCTGAGTTATGTATACGGTGGAGGTGAACACTTTGAACATTCGTCTTTACTCGATGATCTGCAAGCGGAGTCGAACCTATTCGCGCCTTTATTAAAAAGGCGACAACCCGATATTTTGCGAACGCGTCCAATCATAGTAATCCGCTAATCGTAGCCACCGCCGACTACGAACCCAACTTCCCTCCTATCAACCGCTACCGCCGTCCGTGGCATGTTCTCACCGACCCTCCCGATGCCCTTACATCCCTTCTTTCGGATACAGATACCGCACACAGGATCAGACACCGACCTCGCCGGCGAGGTCGAAGAATCCTTTGCCCGCCGGCCGGTGCAGAGCACCACGGCGAGACACCTAGTATACGCCCTCCCCCATAGCGACTGCCCAAGCCGAGGCCGTTCCTCCTTGAGGCGCCCTGTAAAGGCCCTGCACCCAACAGCGTAGGTCATTCACACACACACACACACACACTTTGAAGATCTTTTAAAGTACGTGTAAGTGCTTACCTAGTTTCTAACTTGCATGTGACGTAAATTATTGTAAATACAAATAGTGATTCCTGAACAATTATTGTAAATATTGTGATTCCAACTTTTTGAATACGCCTAAACTACAGGAAATTATTTTACTTACGAACCCATCTAAACATTTTAGTTTTAATAAGTATTACTAAATGTAGTTTCGACCGTCCTAAGCCGGAAAGTTAGAAATATTTTAATCAAATCGTTATTAACTTATCAGCCACTTGACTAAGACGGGGTCACAGAGGTCACGCGTATTGATGCGCCCACCTACAGCTGTTATACTGCGATATGTAACGAAATCATAGGTCAGACAAATGTAGTTTTTCTAACGAAAAATTCCCAGTATGAGTCCGGAGTCTGAAATTGTACCCGGTATATGGTAATAGGCTCGCCCCCTATTACATGGGACCTAACATCGTCGGCGAAACGTGGGTATACTCAGTACACCTTTGCCATCCCCGCTTGGGGAATATAGGCGTGACGGTGTTTTTTTTATATATTATAATAATAATATCAGCCTATACTGCCCACTGCTGGGCAAAGGCCTTCTCTCACAAATCGAGGTGAGAGAGATTAGGTCATACTCCACCACGCGGACCCAGTGCGGATTGGTGGAGGCAGGTTTGTGGCCACCTGCTGTGGGAACTTTTCAAGCCGCCTTTAAGGCTTCCAACTCGGCTTAACGACTACCACATTAAGTGGTAACCGGGACCAACGGCTTAACGTGCCTTCCGAAGCACGGAGACGCTCGAATATGAAAATGCCACAAACGGTCACCCATCTCAGGCCGACCGAGCCGAACGCTGCTTAACCTTGGTGATCGGTAAGAACACCGCGGTCGCTCAGCGCTACGAGCGCCTCCTCGCATATATTATAATATGCCTTACTATTTAATTATTTAATGCGTTTTTCATTCATTATTAAAATCGGTTGATGACTTAAGAAGTTATGTCTGAACATACAAAATAAATATGTATATACAGGTGGAATTTTGACACGGGGTAGTAAGGGCAGCTACCTCAACCGTTCCAATCATATTCTATGGCTCCAACGTTAACCGATGATTCTGCCAATGTCAAGTTTGATAAGTTACTAAAAAAATTACAAATAATCGGTACAAGCATGAATTGAGCGGTAAATTGGTCTAAATAAATCTAATTTAATTAAATACACCAAAACATCAAATTAACTTTGGCTATAAAGAAAACTTGGCAAAGTAGGTAAAAGAAACTGGTTTTTAATGGATATATATATAAGTAGAAGAAAGAGGAAGAAAGAAATAACTACTTATGAAAACAAGTATTAGCTATAACCTAATATGATTTAAACTGATAAACCTGTATAAAATATTAATTAACGGAGAATGCGCCAAGGACAGCATATATGGGATGTTTACCGGACGAGGGATGTTGGCTGATAACAGATCGTATAAATGGGTTCCGAGTCGAGGGTAGAAAAAGAACAGGTGCTCTAAGGAGCCCTCCGCTAGTCCACACTCGCACAGAGAATGATCCCTCACTCGAATCTTCTCCAAAAATACGGAGATGCAAACAAAGCCTAATCGAAGTCTAATAAACACCGAAGTTGCTAATTTATTAACATTATGTTTAAAAAACCATGGTCTTGTTGGGATAGTAGGCTGAATACTGCCATAATATTTTCCCCTGATGGCTTGAGATTTTTGCCACAAATTTGAAAAGCGACGGCTTAACAAAAGACCGGAGATATCTAGAAAAACAGTAAAATAGGTGTCACAACCAGTATAAGTTGCAGCTCTAGCACATGCATCCACTGTTTTGTTACCACAAACGCCTGCGTGCCCAGGGATCCATGCTAAACAAACGTGAATATTGTTACGGTTGCACCTCAGTAAAGCTTCTTTGATCCTGAGGGTAATAATAAAGTTATCTCAGGAACGAGAGGGGACTTTGGATATGTCCTGAAAGAAACTCAATCTATCAGAATAATGATATAATATATGTAAATATATATAATGATGGACCTGTTTAACTTGTGGGACTCTGCATAAAGAATTGCCTCAATAATAGCTATTGTTACTCCAGTGAAAACCGAGCAGCCTGAAGGACACTTAAACCTTAAGATGATTTTGATCTTTGGAGTCTAGACAGCTGCTGCAACGCTATCAACCTCTGAAAGATTAAAAGCATCTGTGATAATCGTAAGCCAGTCGGACCACTCCGAAAAAATGATATTGTTAAGCATTTGTTAGCCTCAAGGCAATGCTTATTTATACCAAAATTTAAAATAACTTCTGGCTTATGGCTATAAAAGAAGCAAAATGTACCTGAAACAAGGAATGATTATTCAGTTGAAACACAGGTCATTTTTGAACTTATTGAAGCTGCTAACTACAAGAGAAGAATCTTTATGAGTCCAATAACTTGAAGAAATCGAGGCCTGAGAAAAAAGAACAGGTAAAAGAGGATGAGATCTAGTCTAAATAAGATTATACAAAAAAGGGGTTGTCCAGTAAACGTCCAATCTATCTGAAAAATATTACGAGGTTCAAAACACTCAACCTGAAGACTACTATAGGAAAGCACTTCATTCCTCTAGTAATAATACGCAGACATTTGGACTGGATTTTGTCCAATTTCGCTAGAGCAAGTTTATTACAAGGTTCAAAGAGAAATCAGCCATAATCGAAGTAACTACGGACTTGCGAGAGAAGACCACAGCACTACATTTTTCCACCGAAAGACTCAACCCATGACCCGTAACCAAAGGTCAAGATAACATAGAGAAAAATTCTGCCGAGAAGAAGTATCCACAAAGGGCGATTTTACATAAAGAGCAATATCGTCAGCATATTGTAAATACAACAAAAGAAATTGACACATAAATCCAAATCAGAAGTGTAAATTTTGTGAGAAGAGGTGAAAGTTTTTATTCCGCAAGTATAAATAATTTTTAACGCTTAAATCGGCTGCAAACCTTTGCTTTGCTTCTTTGCGCAGACGAACACTTTGAGAGTAATCGGCATCCCACCAGAGAGGAGAGGAAAGCCGATTCCTAACAGAGTTTTTAACAGGAATAGTCTGATTGGCGGCGCGGAGAACACATGATATAAATTGCTCATACTGCCAAATCAAATCCGAGTTTCCAGGAGGAATAGCTTTAATTTCTTGATCCAAAACCAAAGAGTACTTGTCCCAATTTGCTTGAGATTAACGGTATTTCAGAAGAGGTATCGCAGAGGGTAAGGAGGGAGAAGAATTGGAAAACGTAATTAAAATAAGGAAGTGATCACTATCATGAGTAAAAGGCAGGAAGATAAGATAGATACTAGAGAAGGGGAGCCTAATGACAGGAACGCTTGCATTTCAGGAGAACCCACATTCAGCACACAGATTGATATTATCCAAAATATCTTATAAGAAAGTAGAACAAGGATCGCAAGTATGCGACCCCCAAAAAGAATAGCGACAATTTAAATCATCTAATACTATAACAGGACCAGCAATAGTACCTAAGATGGAGAACTCTCTGAGAATAGATTGATGGGTGATTGGGTGAGGAATGCACAAGAAGAAGAGCAAGATATAAAACTATCACTACGTGGTAGGGATGTGATAAGAGGGGTAAATAATCGATTTTATGATAATCTATTTTTTTTTCTTCGCCTAAAACTCGATTTTCAGACTATCAATTATTTAAAAAAAAAATGTTTATTAAAAATCGATTATTTTTCAGTTTTTTGAAGAATTATTTAAGAAGGAGACAGGATGTTGCCTGCTATCGAAAATAACCTTTCAGCAGATAAGCATGTCGATTTAGAATCGATTAATCAACAAATCCTTTTTTAAGAGCCGAATAATGGATATTATAGATAGATGTGAACCACTGAATCAATTCAGTAGCTCGATCTCGAAAGCCATCGAATCGGATCGATTCACGATCCAGTCATGAAAAAGTGGTAATCGAAAATAAGAAAAGTTGTTTAAATCAGGGATATAAATAACAGCAAAACACATTTAACGATAAGAATACTTACGATAAAAATACATACCAAACACCTTTTAAGCCACTTGTCTTCTTAATAATCTTTAAATTGGACGCATCAAGAAATTATAAAAAGTAACAGATCCAAAACAGGAGTTTTGGCGGGAAGTCGAAGAGTGACGTCAATTTGTCTTAATATCCAAAACATGAGTTATTTCGAATAACAATGTATAATGTTAGTAGAATATTAACCATTATATATTCTAATATGTGCATGGGTGAAGGTAATTGAAACAAAGTGATAGAACGCGCGTTTTCGATTTCCCTTAAAACGACCGTCGCAATTAGTATGTAAAGTATCCATTGATTTACTATCCAGGGTGGAGTACTTCATCATTTTCATTATCATCGATTTTATCAATTTCATCGGCAACTTGAATTAATTCAAACTGGCAAAATACACTTAAAATTAGTGTGAAGTGTAAGTAAAATCAAATATTAATCGATTAAAAAAAATATAGAAAATCCTCAATTATAAATCGATAATATCGAAAAAATAATCGATTATTTTAAAACGTTGGTTGGTAACGATGTGCTGGAGCAAGTGCAAGTTTGTATATCTTGAATGCGCCTTCAGTAAGGATGGGAAATACACCGCTGACATAGAGAGAAGAGTGAGTGCAGGGAAAGTGAATGGTGCGATGGGAAAGCTACTCGGGAGCCGGCCCTTAAGCCATAAGGCGCAGCTGGCCATACATAACGGAGTTCTTGTCCCAACGCTGTTATATGGTAGCGAGAGCTGGGTATGTAAGAAGGAGAATGAAAGTAGGATAAATGCGGTAGAAATGCGAGCTTTGCGGAAGATGTGCGGAGTGAAGCTGACCGACCGCATTAGCAACACCATAGTAAGACAGCGAGTAGGTATGAAAGATAGTATCGGTGTAAAGATGAGAAAGGGCATGCTCCGTTGGTTCGGGCATATAGAAAGAATGCCAGAGGAAAGAATGAACACACATATACAATGTGAAAGTGGAAGGATGCAGGTACCGGGGAAGACCTAGACTATCTTACCACGACCAAATAAACCGAGTCTTATCTGATTGAAAAGTCAAGAGTCTCCGTAACCGGCGAGCGTGTATGAGACGAACTATGAGAGTCGAGGAAGCCAGAGAGGTATGTAAGGAAAGAACCTGTTGGAACTCTGTACTCTCTGCCTACCCCGCAAGGGATCTGGCGTGAGGTTATAGATAGATAGATTTTAAAAATCGAATATTTATCACACGCCTACTACGTGGTAGCAAACACCAAACAATCAGAAAGTAATATTATATAAGAAATTTTAGAAAGGAAGATTATAATTATTTATATAGGAGAGAATCTACTGAAGGCGCATCCAAGATATACAAACTCATTCACTTGATCCAGCACATCGTTACCAACCACAATCCTTACATTCGTTCTGGTTTCTTCCCTTTCAAAAACCATAATCTTGGTTTTCTTCACATTCAAGTGTAAGCCATTGATCATGCAGTCGTCTTTCATAACTGTGACTAGTGTTTTCAGATCAGTGGCTGTTGTCGCTATTAAAACCGCGTCGTCTGCGTAAAGTAGATGGTTTACAACTAAGTCACCCATTTATACACCTTCATTCATCGCTTTCAGTCTTTGAAGACTTTTATCCAGATATATTATAAACAGTCTAGCGGACAACACGCAACCCTGTTTGACGCCGATTTTAACGTCAAACCAGGGTGACCTGTTACCACCCACCCATACGCATGCCTTGCAGTCCACATAAGTGGACTGGACGGCTCGCAACAGAGTGCCATCTAAAAATGCAAAATGTCCCAAAGTCTCTTTCGCACAACTCTGTCAAATGCCTTCTCCAGATCTACAAAACCGCAGAAAACCTTCCGCCCCACTGCCAGATGCTTCTCTACGATGTTGCGAAGGGAGAAGACTTGATCCGAACATCCTCTTCCGGACCTGAAACCCCCTTGTGCCTCGCACAACATTCCATCGGACTGCACGCGCATTCTCCGTTCAATAATTTTACCGTACACCTTGGCTGCCAAGCTGATCAAACTGATGGCTCTGTAATTGGCGCGGTCATATTGTGAACCCTTGCCTTTATACAAGGGTACTATGACTGCGTCTATTGGGCAGAGCCAGTTGACGAAGCTGAAGACGGAGGACGGAAACGTAACGTCAAATAGGTCAGAGGTGCTCAGGGAGATAGAGAGGTTCTATGGACAGTTATATACCTCAGTAGCTAAACCTGTTGTTGACTTGGTAAAAGACCCAAGAGCCAAGCTAACCCGACACTGCACTGAAGATATCCCGGACATCAGCCTGTGCGAAATTAGGATGGCTCTCAAACAACTAAAAAACAACAAAGCGCCGGGTGAAGACGGAATTACTGCAGAACTTCTGAAAGCGGGCGGATCGCCGGTACTTAAAGTCCTTCAGAGGCTATTTAATTCCGTCTTGCTTGAAGGGAAAACGCCGGAAGCATGGAACAGGGGTGTGGTGGTGCTGTTTTTCAAGAAAGGTGATAACACCTTATTGAAGAACTATAGGCCCATCACACTGCTTATTTATTTATTTATTTAAAGTAGCTACACCATCAACTTAACACTAAACATTTAAAATAAAATAAAAAATACAACAGGAATGAGACAAAGTGCTAAATCTCTACAGGTGTATACAACATTTTCAAGAAATAAATCAAAATTAGTCATCAAGTTAAAGATAAAGATAATAAATAGTATAATTAAGAATTACCAAATTTATAAAATTATAATATATATAATGCTGAGCCATGTTTATAAGTTGTTTTCGAGAGTCATTACGAATCGTCTCGAACGAAGGCTTGATGACTCCCAGCCTCCCGAACAAGCCGGTTTCCGGAAAGGTTTTAGTACCATAGACCACATACATACGCTGCGGCAGGTTATACAGAAGACTGAGGAGTATAATCGGCCACTATGCTTGGCGTTTGTGGACTATGAGAAAGCCTTTGATTCGATCGAGACTTGGGCGGTTCTTAGATCTCTCCAGCGATGCCGCATTGACTATAGGTACATCGAAGTGTTGAAGTGCTTGTATAATAACGCCACCATATCAGTCCGAGTACAGGGGCAGTGCACGAAGGTGATCCCCATAAAAAGAGGAGTAAGACAGGGAGACGTCATTTCTCCGAAACTGTTTACGGCCACCTTAGAGGACGCCTTCAAGCTCTTGGAATGGCAAGGACTTGGCATCAACATCAATGGCGAATACATCACTCACCTTCGATTTGCCGACGACATTGTGGTCATGGCGGAGTCGCTGGAAGATCTAGGACGAATGCTCGGCGACCTCAACAGAGTATCCCAACAAGTGGGTCTTAAAATGAATATGGACAAAACAAAAATAATGTTTAATGCCCATGTCGTACCCACCGCACTCACCGTTGGGAACTCTACTCTTGAAGTTGTCGACGAATACATTTACCTGGGACAGGCAGTCCGGTTAAGTAGGTCCAACTTTGAGAGAGAGGTCAATCGACGAATCCAACTCGGCTGGGCAGCGTTCGGGAAACTGCGCAACATCTTCTCATCCAAAATACCTCAGTGCCTAAAGACTAAAGTTTTTAGTCAATGTGTGTTACCAGTGATGACATATGGATCAGAGACGTGGTCTCTTACAATAGGTCTCATAAAAAAGCTCAAAGTTGCTCAGCGAGCTATGGAGAGAGCTATGCTCGGCGTTTCTCTACGCGATCGAATCAGGAATGAGGAGATTCGTAGAAGAACCAAGGTCACCGACATAGCCCTCAGGATTAGCATGCTGAAGTGGCAATGGGCTGGCCACATAGCGCGAAGATTGGACGGGCGTTGGGGCAGAAAGATTCTAGAGTGGAGACCACGTATTGGCAAGCGCAGCGTAGGACGACCGCCTGCCAGATGGACCGACGATCTTGTGAAAATCGCAGGAAATCGTTGGATGCAGGTGGCATCGGACCGGTTACGCTGGAAAGCGATTGGGGAGGCCTATGTTCAGCAGTGGACAAGTATAGGCTGAAATGATGATGACTATGACTGCGCGGCGCCAATCTGTAGGGACTCTACCGGTCCTCCAGCAAAGGTTTGCAAGGGCCCGGAAAGCGTCCCGGACGCAAGTTCCACCATATTTGATCATCTCGGCAGATATCATGTCTACTCCCGCAGCTTTACCGTTTTTCATACTTCCTATCGCCCATTCAACTTCTTCCATAGTAATGTCCTCCGTTGATTCTGGTGCCGCAAACTCGCCTTTGGGCACGTCTGCGGCATCAGCATCCGGGTCATCTCCATACATTTCTCCAAAATATTCACTCCACCGGTTTAGCACAGCTTGTGAGTTATACGAGAGAAAGATTTTAAAAATAGCATAAAGTAGTTAATTGCAAGTACCTAAGACTACTTCACTGCTATGCGCGATTTCTTGTCGGCCGGCTTCGGACACCCTGCACTCGAGCCAGACGCGGCACCTTGGGATTCCGCAGCAGCCTCCGACGTCGACGCCGCCACCGGAAATTAAGCTATTAGATGTCGCAGCTCAGCCGCAGATTCTATCTTGCGCCGGGCCTTATTTTGAAGCAGAATGACGATCTTCCCCTCGGAAGTCCAACACTGCCTTACCCCAAAGTGCTTACGCGCATTGAGGAAATGTGTCATGCCCCGATTTGGTCAAAAACTCCGAGAGCGTCAGCCCAGTGCCCTTTAATTCGGTCTTCTTGCGCTAGACCTCACCACGCAGATCGCGGTTCTGAAACCTCACGAGGAGGGGACGTGCCTTTCCCAGGGAAGCTCCCAGATGGTGACAAACCACTATATCGGAAGCCTTGATGCTGGCAATTTCACATTTAGTTCTTAATGTCTGGACTACCAAAGAAGTGATGTCCTCATCTTCCCTCTCTGGAAGATCATGGAGAAGGAGTACCTTGTTTCGGGAAGCCATCTCGTGACGATCTAAGCCCAGCACCAACAGCTCCATCTGAGTTTTAATGGATGCCACTGTCTTCTACATCAAGCTCTTGAAATCCATGAAGTCCTTGGAGAGACTTGCTATAGATTTATGGGATGCCTCACCACCAGCAGCCTTCAGTTCCTCTTCATAATGATCCATTCCGTGCAGAGAATGTTGCAGAGAGATCTTCCATGCAGTTGGATAGCTTTGTAAAAAGGTCCATTTTGTGAAGATTTAGATGAGTTTAAAAGAAGAAAGTGATAGTGAGAGTGAGTGTAATAGAGGATATAAAAACTTAGTACATAAGGAAGTTAAAATGTGAGTAAATTATAATTTAAATTATAACAGAGCTACGAATAAAAGATGTTTTTACTTCAACTACCCTCAGTCGAATTTTATTTGGATATACAACATATAATTCCTATACACCATATATGGCCGTAATTCTTTCTTTTCACGCATATACCACATCTTCGACGATCGATGAGGTCCAACACTGTACTCTCGATCTGTTGTCAAGTAGTCATAGTTCAAATAATGAGGTTCTCACCAAACCCTTCATTTCTACCTACATCTTCTGTATAATGTTGTAAAAAATGAGCCTTGAGTCAAAGCTCGCGAGCTTTCGAGGGTCGAACTAAGCTCGCGAGGTTTGAAGCCTTGAGCTTCAAGTAAGCTCTTGAGGTATTTTATCTTAGCGTCCTTTCTCACAAGTTTCTGTTGTAAACATCGTACTTTCTGTTTGAGTGCTTCTTCTTGAGGGCTTGCTGCAGAGGTTGTTTGAGTACCAATACTTAGTAGTTCTGGTTTTACATGTGCTTCATTTGACAGTTCAATATTTTCTTCAAATGTACTACTACTACTTGGACAGGGATCGCAGCTCTGTGGTGTGGTATTAAATAGTGTGTCGCCCAGTTCTATTTCTATTTTTATTGGAGGCTGGAAATCAAAATATTACATAAATAAATATTCATGAAATACTTTCTTCATTGATTTTTTATTTTATATTAGCTGTTTGTTTGTGTTATTTTTAGGCGTGTATTTCACATCCTTTCAGGGGAGGGACAGGGAAGGGTTACCTTTAGTCTAAAAAAAAACTGATACCTCATCTCGATAAATATATAGATATTGGCTTTCCAAATTTGAGAGAAATCTGTTCAGCAGTTTGGGTGTGACAAGGTAATGACAGTTACTTTCGAATTTATAATATTAGTATGGATTCCATTGAACAAAGATCAAAAAATAAGACCTATAATTATTATTGGCTGTTATTCCTGAATAATTTACGATTTGTTTTATTCTTACCTTCACAAAAGGAACAGCATTGTCCGTTAACCTGGGAAGAATTGTTGGTTTGAAATCCTCTCTTTTAAAATGAAGGCTGCAAACACTTGGACTTTTGGATGTTAACTGGCCACAGCCTAATGCTTCCAGCCATTTCGTACGCAAGCTTTCGTTTTTAGGAAAACTGAAAGTAAAACAATAAATAAGTGCGCGAGTCTTCTAAAACATATGATAACGGATATTATATTATGGTCTTGGGCATAAGTTATACATTATGGTCACCATACTTTACACTAACAAATTATCATTTTTATTGGTAAAAAGATTGATGAGACATACCCATGAAACGATATGCCACAATTACCATAGCTTTCACTTTTGCAGCCCTTCACACAACACGCTTTAACCATATTCAGCCACTATTTACCCAAATTTAGAAAAAACCTCAAGCAGCAACTTTTCACCACAGTTTTTGACTTACTAGCGCAGAGTACTATATACAAATTTACTAGTCTGTGGTTTTTGACACAGACAGATCTAGGGATACTCAATATTCATCGATGTTCGCATAACGTCGGTGTATTTATATCGATTAAAGGTCAACATCGACACATCGATGGTACGAGTATAATATCGAAACATCAATATTTCCCTACTCTACTGTTTAATTCAACATTATTTTGGTATATTGTAGGATGCTAATCCCCAAAATCAAACTTAAATTACTCAGTTTATACTAGATTTCGCTGACTAAATTTTGACATTATTAATTCACTCAATCCACACTAGATGCCACTAATCAATGTAATCTATGGAGGTGCACACAAACACACACACACACACACACACATAAAAACAACTTCAATGTATTCCTTTCGATATTTATCATACAGCGATATTTTTGGATCGATGCTAACATCGATGTTTTCTAATATCGATCATCCCTAGATAGATCACGGACGCATTGACAGACGCCATTTACTTTTTTTAATAAATATTTTACGGCCTTTCGTATTAGCCCTTTGAAGCCATTCATATAATAGACGTCACATAAAATTGCCAGTAAGAAATAGAAAATTGTATTTATTTTCAAACACTGTAATGAATCACTTATAATGAAAGAAATGTAATTCATAAACGTATTAAGTACCTAAAATTTTATCCTATCACCACGTTTTTAATCTTTAGATTGTATGAGAAGTAACCGAGGATTGTACTCAATGGCGTAGGCTGATTATGATGATCCCGATATTTTTATCTGTAATGGCACGACACACACTTCCAGTTTGCGGCTCTCACTCTTTAGTTGCTTGAATCCCATTGCTTAGTTCTTTAGTTTAGAAATAAAAACAGTCTTATGTATCTGAATAAAAATGTAGTATTCGGCTTATTTTTTTCCAATTATTTATGTTGCAACAACTTTGAAAATTGAGATTAGATCCATGATACATTTTATTTTATGAAACTTACTTATTTCACGTTATACTAAATAAGTATTATGTCAAACTCTTAGATGAATTACTTGTCTAGATTGAGCATCCCACGCGCTAAAACTTCATAAAATGTATGCACCAAAATGGTCAATTGAAGGTCGATCATAAATTTATAACCTTAACCGATTGAGTACTGTCAAAATATTGCTAAAGAAAATGAAACTCTTACTCACAGACACAAAACTGAATTTTCCATAATTTAAACAACTTGAGAAACCGTGACGAGTGAGAGCAATAACCTTGAGCCCGGTGTCACGCTCGCACCCATGACGATGCAGTACCATTGCAGTACGGTGACCCTATAGTAGAACTAATACGGACTATACCTATTACTATCATGAGGTAAGGTTTTCAGTAACGTACATGGAGTAAAGTGTAACAATGTTGTTTTTGTGATATTTTTATATAAATGTTTTAATGAATAATCCGTTATATTTATTTTTTAATAGGTAGCCTTTCAGCTAGCGTATAGCTTGGCAAAAAAGAGTAAAAAAAAATTAGGGCGCTTTTATCGCGCATATGACCACCCCGTATACTACGACTCAAAGCGTTAAGATACTTGTTATTTTTACACTTTTCATGTACCTTTTGATTGTGTTACTGTGAAGCGAAGTGGTTTATTTAACGACTCGGAAAGTTAATAATAATCAATCATATGATATGTTAGTTACTTAACGAAATCAGTCTCCACTCCGGTCCCCATTTACAAAATCGTCATAACAAGAAGCCTAAATCATATAACCCGTGATGAACTCACGTTATTGTAATATTAATAATCATATTATGAAATTAATTTTGAACCCCTATAATTGAGAAGACTAGTCTCGCAGTGGGGCAGTTGTGGATTGTTCTGTGTAGAAATATCATCACGTCAGATCTTTTGCAAGGAAGGCAAATTAGAATATCAACAGATTCTTACTTTATTGGTTCCTCCACTCTCATCATTCATTTCATATATGTAGGTTGTATATTGTATATAATAAAGGTATAGTAATATGGAACATGAAATATCACGTTTATATAAAGTTCTGATCTTTTTTTTTTTAAATACAAGTATGTCGGAGTCAAAAAAGTTCTCATCTAAATATTCTCCTCCAAAAGTCTATAAATTGTCTTGGCATTCCGCAACCTCATAGTATCTCATCTTCTGAATCTAATGTCTCTTTGGTGCGATTGTCATCTCTAAGATTGATACGGAATTCATTATAGTATTCGGTATGATGTATGCTGGTATGGCTGGCTTCGGTATGCTGGTCCTCACCTACCCAGAGTTCTGGCGATGTTATACGACTGCTGCACGGGACATAGCTACTTGCCGAGAGAAATGATACGTACAGTGGTCGTGCCCATAGTTAAAAATAAGACTGGGGACCTCGCGGAGAAAAGCAATTATAGACCTATTTCACTAGCCACTGTAATCTCGTAGGTGTTTGACAGCATGCTTGCTACGCAATTAAATACGTACACAACGCTTAACGACAATCAGTTTGGGTTCCGTCCAGGATTGTCAACAGAAACTGCAGTTATGTGTCTTAAGCATGCTGTCACATACTATACTACACGCGACACGCCTATTTATGCTTGTTTCCTGGATCTCTCGAAGGCTTTTGACCTGGTTTCCTACGATTTGTTATGGAAAAAATTAGAAAAGGTGCAATTACCAACCGAACTTATAAACATTTTTAAATACTGGTATGGAAACCAGCCAACCGGTGTACCGCAGGGTGGCGGTATACCCGCAGATAACTCTCTTCTCTTCCCTTATCGGCATTTATCGATGCGATCACTAAAGTTATAACTTCACACTATCATCTATACGCAGATGACTTGCAGCTGCACCGTCATTTTAAGGTCGAAGAATTGTCGGTAGCAAATAGTGCCATCAATAATGATCTTGAAAACATCAATCAGTGGGCTAAGAGATTTGGACTTTTGGCCAACCCAACAAAATCGTAAGCTCTCATTATTGGTGGCAGACATTTCTACAATCTCCTGGAATCAGTTTCTCCCCCCAATTATTTATGACTCTGTCCCTATACCTTATACCACCAGTGCGAAGAATTTAGGCGTGTATTTAGACTGCAATCTTTTCTGGAGCACTCACATTGCGGGAGCCAGCAGGAAGGTATACTTCTCGTTTCAATCTCTCTAACGTCTCCAGAAATTCCTGCCCTTTCAAACGAGAATAATTCTTGCCCATTCCTTCCTTCTGTCACTTTTAGACTATGCTGATGTTTGTTTTCTTGATGCTGCAGTGGAACTTCTTAATAAACTCGAACGCCTGCAGAATTTATGTATCCGCTTCATTTTTGGTCTACGCAAATATGATCATATCTCTGAGTACCGAATGAAACTGAAGTAGCGACCTATTCGGCGACGTCGGGATTTACATATTCTCACTCTTCGGTTCTCTGTTCTCCATAACCCTGATTCACCTGAATATCTTCGCGAACGCTTCGAATTTCTTATTCTTAGGGACAGAACTTGTCGTACAACTACCTCTCTCCTTCTCTGAACTCCATGCCATACTTTCAGCCTTTATGATGGCTCCTTCACTGTACGTGCGGTGAAACTATGGAACTCCCTTCCACAAATACGCGTTAGCTGTTCTCTGGATGTTTTCAGGGAAAGAGTTAAAGAGCATTTCCTTTGCAATTGATATAAATTTTAATATATTATTTATATAATTAATTATTTTATATTTATATAAGTACATATTAAAAAATAATAGAAATACATACTATATTAAACAAATAGATAGCAATTCAAAAAATATAAAAAAAGTTTATCAAATTGTTAATAAAATGTTAGGCAGAGTATCATTATCAATCGATGCGCAGTACTCAAGGCTTTTAATCTACAAGGTCTAAGCAATAAGGTTATTGCAGACAACCTTGCAATTAATTTTCACACAGCCGTAAATGACATAACTCCAAATTGTGACTTGAAACTTCTAGATCCAGCCAGCTATCTATCTATCTATAACCTCACGCCAGATTCCTTGCGGGGTAGGCAGAGAGTACAGATTTCCAACAGGTTCTTTCCTTACATACCTCTCTGGCTTCCTCCGCTCTCATAGTTCGTCTCATACACGCTCGCCGGTTACGGAGACTTTTCCTTCAGATAAGACTCGGTTTATTTGGTCGTGGTAAGATAGTCTGGGTCTTCCCCGGTACCTGCATCCTTCCACTTTCACATTGTATATCTGTTTTGTCATTCTTTCCTCTGGCATTCTTTCTATATGCCCGAACCAACGGAGCATGCCCTTTCTCATCTTTCCACCGATACTATCTTTCATACCTACTCGCTTTCTTACTACGCTGTTGCTAATGCGGTCGGTCAGCTTCACTCCGCACATCTTCCGCAGAGCTCGCATTTCTACCGCATTTATCCTACTTTCATTCTCCTTCTTACATACCCAGCTCTCGCTACCATATAACAGCGTTGGGACAAGAACTCCGTTATGTATGGCCAGCTGCGCCTTATGGCTTAAGTGCCGGTTCCCAAGTAGCTTTCCCATCGCACCATTCATTCTGTTCCCTGCACTCACTCTTCTCTCTATGTCAGCGGTGTATTTCCCATCCTTACTGAAGGCGCATCCAAGATATACAAACTCATTCACTTGCTCCAGCACATCGTTACCAACCACAATCCTTACATTCGTTCTGGTTTCTTCCCTTTCAAAAACCATAATCTTGGTTTTCTTCACATTCAAGTGTAAGCCATTGATCATGCAGTCGTCTTTCATAACTGTGACTAGTGTTTTCAGATCAGTGGCTGTTGTCGCTATTAAAACCGCGTCGTCTGCGTTAAGTAGATGGTTTACAACTAAGTCACCCATTTATACACCTTCATTCATCGCTTTCAGTCTTTGAAGACTTTTATCCAGATATATTATAAACAGTCTAGCGGACAACACGCAACCCTGCTTGACGCCGATTTTATCGTCAAACCAGGGTGACCTGTTACCACCCACCCGTACGCATGCCTTGCAGTCCACATAAGTGGACTGGACGGCTCGCAACAGAGTGCCATCTATACCATACTCTGGCAAAATGTCCCAAAGTCTCTTTCGCACAACTCTGTCAAATGCCTTTTCCAGATCTACAAAACCGCAGAAAACCTTCCGCTCCACTGCCAGATGCTTCTCTACGATGTTGCGGACGGGGAAGACTTGATCCGAACATCCTCTTCCGGACCTGAAACCCCCTTGTGCCTCGCACAACATTCCATCGGACTTCACGCGCATTCTCCGTTTAATAATTTTACCGAGAGACCTTGGCTGCCAAGCTGATCAAACTGATGGCTCTGTAATTGGCGCAGTCATATTGTGAACCCTTGCCTGAACAAGGGTACTATGACTGCGCGGCGCCAATCTGTAGGGACTCTACCGGCCCTTCAGCAAAGGTTTGCAAGGGCCCGGAAAGCGATTATTAGTAAATGAAACTGCAAAAAAGCTCCAGGGCTTGATAATATAAAAGTGTCATTAAAATAGTCAATAAGGAAGTATCATTGGCTATGACAAATCTCATTAGCTGTAGTGTAGACACCGGGTCTGTATCCAGATGAATTAAAGATTGGATGCGTTAGACCAGTATATAAAAAAGAGCCAAGGGACAATTATTCAAATTCGTCCTATAACATTGCTCTCAACTATAGATAAAATAATAGAGAAATATGTATGCGAACAGATTCACTCATTTTACAGAAAGCATTATGTGATATACCAAAATCAATTCGGGTTCCAATCAGGCAAAAGTACAAACCAACTCTTAGCAAAATTTACGGATTTAGTAAACGAATTCCTTAACGAAAGAAAACATGTTTTGGCGCTTTTTATAGACTTTTCACGGGCCTTTGATACGTGCTAGGTTACGTCCAATACAGACCCGCAGAAAGCTAGTGATCTCTTCCAATCTGATTTAAATACCCTTGCAAACAGGTGTGGGTCTAGTGTTAAACTCTATTAAAAGTAAATTGTTAATCATTAAATCCCCATACCTACAATTCATACCATTAAAAAAACCTATAGTAACTCAAGGGCACAAATGCCTACACACAGCAGATAAGAAATTATGTAGTTGTCTGACTATAGAAGTCGTCGATACTCAAATATACCTTGGATTAAATATAGATGGCAAATTTAATTGGAGCAAGCATATCGAGTATGTTTGTAATAAGCTCAGGCAGTTTTTAGCTAATATAATCATTTTAAAGCACCGTATACCCTTTAGGGTCAAACTAATGTTATATAATTCACTATGAGGCCGTAATATTTTAATATTTTGCACATTAGATAACAAAGTTACCGGACTGTAAAATTATATTCGTCATAAAAAAAGTATAAAACGATATTTTGTATTTTATTATATGAACATATACCTGGTTTTGTAATGAAAGTAATATAAACTTTCAGTTCAATACCCCAATTCCGAATCATTCTGTATACAGGTGCAGTAAAATAATGTCGATGAAAATGTATACATGATTGAGGTATAAATTGACGGTTACATAATTTTTAATTTATAGATTGTGCACATATTAGTGCAGGCGAATTTACATTGTAATACTGTACTACACTTCAATAATATATTTCAAAATTTTATAAAAACTAGGGTTAAAAAATTCTTTAGCTGGGATCCCCAAAACACGCAAACATGGCGGGTAACCATGGTAACTGTTGCCGCTTTCCAGCGCTATGTTTGTTAACAATGACGTGACTAGACAAGTATCAGTCTAAGGCATGAATGAATTGAGCACTCTGCGAAAAAAACGTAATGGCAGGGATACTCACTTACAGCCCTACGTCTCTTTCTAAGTAGGGTGACCAAACATTGGTGACATATAATTAACGTATAACTATCGGGCACTGTTTATTACCGTAACTCTTTCTTTCTACGCATATGCCACATTTTAAATGAGTAGTAGTCAAAGTTTTTGATTAAATTGTAAATTTTCTGGCTGACTGTAAATTTTTTTCAGAATCTGTAAATTCAGCTCACAAAAATTAAAGATAGTCTCCTAAGGCCGTTTTCCTGTATCTACAACGGTTGAGATAGCTGCCCTTATTGCCCTATCTTTATCCATCCTGTATATAAAGATGAATTGAGAACCTTGTTCGTTTTGAACTCGGTAATAAATGGTTTGCAGCGTATTTAAACCATATCATAAATACGTATAGTCCGTATTAGTTTAACCTTATTGTCACCGTAATAATATTTTTAGCCCTGTTAAGCCCTGTTAACTGTCCCACTGTTGGGCAGGGGCCGCCTCTCAAACTGAGAGGGTTTAGGCCATAGTCCACCACGCTGGCCTAGTGCGGGTTGGCGAACTTCACACACCTTCGAGAAACTCTTAGGCATGCAGGTTTCCTCACGATGTTTTCCTTCACCGTTGAAGCAAGTGATAATTAATTTTTAATACGCACATGCTTTCGAAAAGACAGAGGTGCGTGCCTGGGTTTGAACCCGAGACCTTTGACTTTGCAGTCCAACGGTCTAACCACTAGTCTATCACTGCTTATTGTCACCGTACTGCATCGTAATGGGTGCGAGCGTGACACCGGGCTCAAGGTTATTGCTATCACTGATCATGGTTTCTCGAGTTGTTTAGATCATAGAAAATTCAATGTTGTGTCTGTGAGTAAGAGTTTAATTTTTTTAGCAATATGTTGACAGTACTCAATCCATTGTAATACATCCATGGTCTATGGTCAAACTAACTTGTCGCACGGCTTGGTGCGAACTTCCCAATCCAGTCCACTGAAACGCGTCGATTCCTCAGGCGGTGTGAGTAATAATTCGCGTGGCAAGTCCATCTTAAGGGGCTATCGCGTAAAAATGTGTTTTTGTATATGGATTTAGAGACTTAAAATTTAGAAATATGGTTCTTGATTGTATATTTTAGAATCTGGTAAGAGGAATATACCAGAATCTATTGCTTAACATTTTCTAATTCCCAAGCGAAATGCTAAAGAACTAATAAAAATAATGTACTTAAAAAAATAGCTATTAACTGAGAAATAATCGTAGCAACGTTCTTGTAAAGCAGTTTTTTATTTGATAGTGTAGTGTTTCGCTCAATGTATCCGTCCATTATTATTCTTCTGTTAAGTAATTACATCACTGTCACCCTTTCTGTCGATAAATGGTCGGTCGCGTTAGGATCTTAACGCAACCGCTGTGTGCAACGACTTGCTAGGAATCATAGAGTAATGTAATATAGTGGGAATATAATAGTGGGCAAGGAATCCAGTATAACGCGCCAACGTCTTATCAGGGTCAAAGTCAGAATATTTTATTTGTATAGGCCAATAACAGCTTTTACAAACGTCAAAAAATATTACATTTTTAACAACTACCACCGGATCGGAACGCACTCACACTGAGAAGATCCAAGAGCGAGAAACTCAGCTAGAGCTGGTCTTTTTTCTGTTTTTATCCACAGTAGAGAGAAGGATTACTTCTTTATTCCGTAATATTATCTATGGCTGTGCCTTTTATATGTTGTGTGCCTGTGCGAAATGCCCGCAAGAGGAATCCATCTTTAAGCAACGAAACGGTCTTGACGGAATAAGGAGGTGTGGTGGAGATTAAGAAAATATCGATATTTTATTTTATTTAAATTTTAAATACTATATCATAATTTATTAAAAAAGTGAGCACGAATTTACACTACTATGGATACTTAATCACTTTGGTATTGATCCAACGGATATTTTTCGGGGTACTTCTTCAAGTGTTCTTCCATCTGCTGCATTTGTTTCCTAAAAAAAAACTACACTTTTAGCCTATTATATGTGCCTATTTTCAAACTTTTATAAATGTGAATCTAGGTTGTTTATTTAGTAATATATAAGGTTAGAATTATGATCGAAAATACTACTGGCAGAAACAGTTAATCACACATGGCTTGGTCCAGTAGTTAAAACTTTAAGCTGCTACGCCCACTTGATCGAGTAGCCGCGGATTCGAACCCCAAATTGGCAAATTTTTGTGACATCGACAAATATTTGTTTCGGTCTGTGTATATGAACTTCATGTTTATAAACGCATCCCCGACACAGTATTAATTCCTAGTGTCCCCACACTAACGTAGCCCCCTAAGTTTTCGTCGCGTAATGTCAGGTTTCAATATTCCTGGCATTGTCTGTTTCTTCAGGCGTCATGCAATTACCATTGTAGCAGTTTCATCCGGGATATCCATAGTTGAGTCAGCACACAGTCCAACTAAAATATTATTTTGGAATACATCAATTATTTTTGTACTATCACGGGTCCCCATAGCGACTACCCAAGCCGAGGCCGTTCCTCCTTGAGGCGCCGTAAACTAGTTGCCCCCTTGCTCTTCTGGCTCGTGCGTAGTGGTTGCACGTTCGCCCTCTTGTCCGGTGAAGCTGTAAAGGTCCCGCGGCCAACAGCGTAGATCATTCACACGCACACACACAAAAACTATCACGGGTCTACGGGTATGGTATGATAAGTTTGGATATAAGGGGCATGTGATTAGAGTGGTAATCAAAAGCTGTACAAAATACTAACTGAATCCTGGGCGGCATGTCGTAGTAGACGTCTTCCAGCATTTCTTTCCAATGGGGCTTCTTCTTCTTCTCAGCTTCTTGCATGGTCTTGACGACTATGTTCCTGGCTTCCGACAGCCATTTCTTATCGGCTTCAGCATCCCAGGCACCTTTAAAACCAATATATTGTAAATAATACTATCACATCGGAGTGCGTTGCCATAAACATAGAGAACATAAAATGTTTATTTGCATAAAAAGGTACATAAACGATACTGAATAAAATTCTAAGTAGGTATTTTTTGTCTTCATTAGTAACACGATACGACATTGACTAGAAAAAAGCGAGATGGACGATATATATTATACATATAAGAATTGGATGCTTTGAATGGGCGAATAAGAAACATTTGACCCCTGTCTGTTAACTCCAAAACACAATTTTAATTTAGTCATTATAACTTGTAGCGAGCACATAATATGCATATACCGAGTACGTAAAAAAAAAAACGTGTGAACAGAAAATTAAACGTATTAGCAAAAAAAAAATAGACTATTTTATATTCTCAAATTCAAATTCTTTCATACGTAATTTTGTAGGATGCATAAAATGCAATATACATATATATCGAAACATCGGTGCCACTATACGATATAACATTTCCAAAAAAGAAACGATGTCTTTTTCAATTGTCCATTCCTAGAATGATTAATGAAACACCGAATTAAGGCCTTCTGCTTCTGGTTCATTCATAATTACATGGAATAGACAACCAAAAGCGGGAACGAAAGAATAGCTCAATACAAGAGGTGACCTTTGCTTTCCAAATACAGCTTGAACTTTTGGATGGGACTTTCATCATTGGTCCACTTCTGTATCTCCTCCACCGAGCGGTACGCGCTGCTGTCATCCGAAGTCGAGTGATGACCTACTCTGTTAAACAAGAATAATAATACCTATGTTTATATATTTTCTTTTATATTAAAAGAGAGCCGTCACACCTATATTCCCAGACCAGGATGGCAGAGGTGCACTATGTACACCCACTTTTTGCCGATGTTAGGTGCCATGTGATAGGGGGTGAGCCTATTACCATATACCTGGCACAATTCCAGACTCCGGACTGAAACGAAATTTTTTATAGAAAAATTACATTTGTCCGACCTAGGCTTCGAACCCAGGATCTTATTATTATCTTATAACTCCGTGCCTTATTCTCCACTAGACCAAAGAGGCAATCAAGAAAAACTACACCGTAAACTTACACCGTAAGCCCGGCGCGGACGATGGCCCTTCTTACCTGTAAGACATAGCCTCTATCAGCACGGGCTTGTTAGAGCCTACGGCGATCTCCCTGGCCCGCTTCACAGCGTTGTAGACAGCAAGGGTGTCTGTACCGTCCACACGAATGGTCTGGAGCCCTAGTGCTGGCCCTCGGGCTGCGATGCCGTCCCCGCGGTACTGTTCGTTTGTTGGCGTCGAAATGGCATAGCCGTTGTTTCGGCTGTAGAATAAAATCGCAGTTAAAATATAAATGCGAAAAATTGTGCCAGTTTTGGGTCGAAATGGTTGCGGACACTAATTGAAATATAAATCGGCGACAAATTTGTATAAATAACACAAGCCTAAGATTTTATTTGGTAAGGTTGCACATACAAGCTAACTCGGAGGCGGATAGGTATACCTAAGTCAAACTAGGCACATTCTTAGGGGAGCGAAGTTATAAAGGGGCGTGCGCGTGGAAGTTTTTAAACAAAGTAAAAAATATTAACATAAAATTAATTGTGTAAGTAAGTATGCACCTACTTACATCATTAGCCAAAAGACATCCATAGTTGATATCTTTCAGCTAAAACAGGACATAGGCCTCGCTCCAAGATCACCACACACGATAAACAAAGATCACCAGCTTTGTGTGGTATGCATCCAGTAAACAACTAAATGTAAATATCTGACTATGGTTTTATATTTTTTTCTTTCGCTTCTTCTTTTCTGCAAAAAATTCTCTAGTCTCTGTGGTGCCGACTAAGGTATGTGGGATTAGTAACCATAGGAAACCACTGCCGCGATATTTTATAAGACTCACCAGAACATAATGACAGGACAGTCCAGTGTTGCAGCGAAGTTGAAGGCAGCGTGAGCGTCACCCTCAGAAGCAGCGCCCTCCCCAAAGTAGCAGATGACGCAGCGGTCGTTGCCCGGCTCACGTTTCAGCGCGTACGCAGCGCCTACTGCTTGCGGCATTTGCGTCGCTGGAAAATCAACCTTAAGAGTAAAGCATCTTGAAGAAAGTGGAGCATAATATTGATTGCTAGCGCCGTAAAGTTGCCGCCTTTGCAGCAACTTATGCAATAGACCGTGTCTTATGTGATAATGAATGATGAAGTTGAATCTCTGTAACTGGCGAGCGTGTATGAGACGAACTATGTGTGGAGGAGGAGGTCTGGAAGGAAGAGCCTATTGGAACTCCGCCCTTTTTGCCTAACCCCGCTAGGTAACAGGATAGATAAAAGAAACATATGCATTACGATGACTTGGTCCATTGGATCAAGAAAGAAAAGAAACAAAGAACAAGAAAGAATTTCAGTCGGGGTGTAAATATGAACACGACATAGAATTCCTAATGTACACGTTTTATGTAAAAAAAAATTATGGGACCAAGGAGCCAAAATTATGCCTAGAGATATGAAATTACCTTACCTAAAGGACTTGAAAGGGTGACAAGATTCCGCTGCTTATTTCCATAATGTACTGGCATCTGCCTGCCCTTCCCAGGATCCTCGTGGTTGCCGTAGCACTGGTTAATGAGCTCGGTTACTGTCACCCCCCGGTAGAGAAATACGCCCACCTCCCGGTACTGCGCGAAGACCAGGTCATTGGGTGACAGAGCCGCGGCACTGCCAATGTGGATACCTTCCTCTCCGTAGTTTGTCATGTAGAAGGATATGCGGCCTTGTCTGGAAATATGCGGAAGTAATTAAATAATATAGCGTAGAATGGTGGTTTCACATCTAGACAGAGGCTTTCTCTGACAATTTGAGATATCTTTATAGAGAATAGCTCATACTACACCACGAGGAGCCAATGCGTGTTCGCGGAGGCAGTTATGTGACCACCTGCTGTTGGAACTTATCAAGCCCCAATTGTATTATTTTTTTTTATTCAAAATCAATATCAAAAGTTTTTTATTCATGTAGACCAAAAGGGACTTATGAATAGTCAAAAGGAATAAAAAATATTGATTACTTAAGACTCTGCCACCCGTTCGGAAAGTCATTCCTGTGGAGAAGAAGGGCAAGAGACTCCACGGTTACTCTTTTTAAAAAAGAGTTTTACATTTTTTTTGTATACATTGCATTCATGGGGTATGTGAGAACAATGCAGAACGAGCTAAATAGATGTGCTTAAGTACAGATGAATCATAAGTGTACTTAGATTCATGGTATCGGTCATTGTCTCCATAGTCCTCTCATTTACAAAATAGAGATTTTGTAAAGGTATATAATAAAAAGTATAATAAGAGAAAAGAAAAAAAAGGTTACTATCAAATATGTAAGGAGTGCGTACAAAATAATTGGTAATAGCTCCAGTGTGATGCCGAACGAGACAAAATTCAACAGTACTACAGTAAATGTTTAAACAGTCAAAGGATAGAGGACCAGTCCCCACTAGCAGCACCCGTTCACGAGCATGACTTGAGAAGCAGCCATCACTCTCCTCAACCATATTGGAGGGAAAAAAGTGACCCGCTCCACAGAGCCGCCACTAGCAAAGACATTTTATTGAGCATGACCAATCCATTACCCTGTCGACAACGTTCGAAAATAATATTTAAAAACAATGAACGCTCGCTAGGCAGGACATGCTGCACTTAACATTATATTCTTGTGAACTTCCGGTAATTCATTTTTATCATTTAAAAAAATATTTATAGTATGATATCCTTTACTGATTAGTGAAGATTTAATATAACTTTTAAATCTGTCAAGTGACAAATCTAATATGGGCTTCGGTATCTTATTGTAGCAGCGAATACCGACTCCCACGAAGAAACTGAATACTTTTTTAACCGACTTCAAAAAGGAGGAGGTTTTATGTTCGGTTGTATGTATGCTTTTTTTTTATTTATGTTCAGCGATATTTCCGTCAATTGTGGACCGATTTTGATGATTTTTTTGCATTGGGTTCAGTATAGCTCCGCCGTGGTCCCATTTTAATTTCATTGGCATTGGACCTTGGACTTAGAAGATACACCAGGGAACTCCTTAACGACAAACAATAGGCATGTGTAAATTAAGATATTATAGGTATTACGTCAATCCTATAGGTACCCTACTATAGAACTAAGCAGCATATTAGCCAACTTCAAAAAAGGAGGTTCATAATTCGTCCTTTTTTTATAACTCCTTTGCTTATGAACCGATTTTGATGATTCTTTTTGCATTTGGTTCAATATAGTTTTGAGGTGGTCCTATTTTATTGTTATTGGTATTGGACCTTGGACTTTGAAGATACAAGAGGGAACTCCTTAATAGCGAACAGCACGAATGTATAGATTCCGTTATTATAGTCATTATATTAATCCTGTTGGTACCTTACTTTACAACTTAGCAAAATAATATAATATCGTTATATAAATATTACTAAATAATTCACTCGTCACTTAAAATTGTAAAATAAAAATCTTTAAAAAAAAAAGGTAAACCGACTTCAAAAAGCAAAAAATAAATATTTGAAGTCGGTGCCAAGTCACCGACTGCACCAACCAGCACCGACTTCAAATATTTACTTTTTGCTTTTTGAAGTCGGTTTACCTTTTTTTTAATAGATTTTTATTAAGCCTAAAAATTGGTAATACAAGTTTATGTGTATTTCTCGTGTTTAGTTTATGAACGTCATTAACTTTATCAAATAAATGGATATTCTTACGTATGTACAGTATATTGGCATATATATACTGTGAAACGGCCGTGAGAAAGTTGATCTCCTTAAAAAGTTGTCTGAGGGAAGCCCTAGGTCCTAGATTATAAATGGCACGGATAGCTCTTTTTTGGAGTATGAATACATTTTCAACGTCAGCGTTACCCCACAGTAGGATACCGTAAGACATAATGCTATGGAAGTAACTAAAATAAACTAGACGTGCTGTATCCACATCCGTAAGTTGCCGTACTTTCCACACTGCATAAGCAGCGGAGCTAAGTTTACCCGCAAGTGATGAGATATGGTCCCCCATTGGAGTTTGGAGTCTAGGGTAATGCCTAGAAAGACAGTGGATTTCACGAGGTCCAGCTTTGTGCCATTAATAAGAATATTCATATCAATATCTTTTACATTAGGCATAGTAAATTTAATACACTTTGTCTTGATTGAATTAAGCAATAGGTTGTTCATTTCGAACCAATTTGATATCTGTGAAAGAGCACCTTTCACATCGTCAAAATTAAGCTTAGATCTTAGATCATCTTATTACCTTTGAGACTCATAAAGAACCTTATCCATTTGTGTGAGCTGCGTCATAGTTTTGTACATGTTGACAAGCGTAGCATTATCGATGTTGGGCTCCTCCCTAATGTCGATAACACCGCCGTTGTTATCCAGCACGCGGTAGATAGGGATGGGGTCATAGCTAGTTTCGTTCAGAAACTTCATCTGAGTGATGTACGGCGCTTTGGCACCCGGGAACTCGGCGTTTTTGACATTATTTTGAATGTCCGGTCTTGTGTTAGTAGATAACAGCTAAATACAAAAAGGGTTTGTTTAGTAAATGTTGATAGGAAATATTGTTAAAGCATAAATAATAAATATGTACATAAAAAGTAATTTTATGTATTTGACTTAGTTTATTGTTGAGTTAATAAACTTTAATTATAAAATATGTAGTAAATTATGACCGTCACGACCGTTATCCCAGAATGGGTGGGCCTTAGTGGCGGGCAGATTTTGGAATTCCAACCATCCACATTTCATCGAAATTATCCTAAGATCCCACATTATAGTAGTAAGCATAATGTCGTATTGCTTACTTAGGTAAAGTCCATGATTTATAAAACGTGTCTAAAGCTGTTATATTGCTTAGGCAAGTGAAAGGCGAAAAATGTGAATTTTCATAACATGACTGTATCAAATAAAATAAAAACATAATCAATTTTGCGCTAATTAGGCATAACAAACTCATTTTTTGATGTTAACATTAGGTATCGCTAGTAAAACAAACCTTTAAATAGAGTAATTCATCTGAGGAGTTACAACAACAACACATCTACACGCTAGATCCCTTGCAGGGTAGGCAGAGAGTACAGCGTTTCTTTCTTACATACCTCTGGCTTCCTCCACTCTCATAGTTCGTCTCATACATGCTCGCCGGTAACGGAGACTCTCGACTTGTCCTTCAGATAAGACTCGGTCTATTTGGTCATGGTAAGATAGTCTAGGTCTTCCCCGGTACCTACATCCTTCCACTTTCGCGTTGTATATCTGTTTTGTCATTCTTTCTTCTGACATTCTTTCCATATGCCCGAACCAACGGAGCATACCCTTTTTTATCTTTACACCGATACTATCTTTCTTACCTACTCGCTTTCTTACTGCGCTGTTGCGAATACGGTCGGTCAGCTTCACTCCGCACATCTTCCGCAAAGCTCGCATTTCCACCGCATTTATCCTACTTTTATTCTCCTTCTTACATACCCAGCCATATACCAGCGTTGGGACAAGCACTCCGTTATGTATGGCCGGCTGCGCCTTTTGGCTTAAGTTCCGGTTCCCAAGTAGCTTTCCTATCGCACCATTCACTCTGTTCCCTGCACTCACTTTTCTCTCTATGTCAGCGGTGTATTTCCCATCCTTACTGAATGCGCATCCAAGATATACAAACTCATTCGCTTGCTTAAGCATATCGTTACCAACCACAATCCTTGCATTCCGTCTGGTTTCTTCCGGTTCAAAAACCATAATCTTGGTTTTCTGTACATTCAAATGTAAGCCATTTAATCTAAGTAAACTGCATTTCTTATCTACTTACACCGTCACGCCTATATTCCCCAAGCGGGGGTGGCAGAGGTGTACTAAGTACACCCACGTTTCGTCGACGATGGTAGGTCCCATGTAATAGGGGGCGAGCCTATTGCCATATACCGGGTACAATTCCAGACTCCGGACTCACTTTTTCGTTAGAAAATCTACATTTGTCCGACCTAGGATTTGAACCCAGGACCTCGTGATCACAAAGCGATGCGCTTTGCCACTAGACTAACAAGGCAGTCAACATATCTGCTTATTTAAAAAAAATCACATGTAATCCGTTAGCTACAATGGTATTCAAAATTACTTAACTTTTAGTTTAGATACATCGCCATATCATCAATGACATTCAGAATTACAACATAACAAACAGACTTAACACAACACACAGAGAGTTCAATATCGAACGATCGTAAATAAGTGTACAAAAAAAACAAGATTATCATAATCACATCGGACACTGATTTCCATATCATTATGCCAAAGATATTAAATAATAAAAACAATTAAAATGTTTAACTCCACATACATTTTCAATGAATTTATAACGGTATAAATAAAGTTATTAAACTAACCCTAGCTGCGTGTCGCAACGAGTTGAGTCGTAAAACACACGCACCCGTCTTGAGCGCCATTTTGTGACTGACGTAAATTCATTATAATAATAATAACAACGTTGTACTGAAAGCATTAACAAGTGTGATAAGGAACGTGCTCTTTCGTTTCACAATAGTACGTACCTTATTATGTATTTAGCTTGTTGATTTTGTAATTACGACTAGAGTGTAAAGTCTAGAAACTCCGCACAACTTTTGGGAAATTCTTCAATTTCAATCAGGTTTCTATTTCCCGCCAAAATTATATCTATCTCTATCTATATCATCAAGCCAGATCCCTTGCGGGGTAGGCAGAGAGTACAGAGTTCCAACAGGTTCTTTCCTTACATACCTCTATGGGTTCCTTCAGTCTTTGACGGACGATTTAGCGCAGTGGTTAAGGGCTTAGCCCGCCCCGCCCACCGTGTCTAATAGTCGCGGGTTCGATTCCCGCACGGGACAAATCTTTGTGTGATCCACAAATATTTGTTCCGGTTTGGGTATTTGTGTATGTGAGTTTTCATGTTTGTAAACGCACCCACGACACAGGAATTAATCCTAGTGTGGGGCAACGTTTTTTTTTTTTTAAAAAAAAAGGAAGGAAGAAAAGTCTCATAGTTCGTCTCATACACGCTCGCCGGTTACGGAGACTCGACTTGCCGACACCCTCTATTTGGTCATGGTAAGATTTATTTATTGAGGATAGTCTAGGTCTTGTTCGAATCTAAAAATTCTCTTGCATATTTATTTATTTACTTATTTCACCATGTAACAAAATATTATACGCTATACTAATAGGTCCACCATTAAAAAGTACTCTGTAGGTCCACCTCTCATTGCGTGGGCTGTTTAACGGTAGTGAGCAGAGAAGTGATGATAAATATTTGACGAAGGGCTTGGTCCAGTGGTTAAGAGCAAGCCGCTCCATCCATCAGATCGAGTAGTATCAGGTTCAGTGCCCGTACGGGGGAAGTCGGTGTGACCCAAAATATTTGATTCGGTCTGGGTGATTGTCAAATGAAATCAAATCAAATCAATTTTATTGTTCTATCTATCTATAACCTCACGCCAGATCCCTTGCGGGGTATGGTATTATAGACCTGTAACAACAATTTTATTGTTGTTACAGGTATATAAATTTGCTAAGGTCTACGTTGCATCTTGTTTCTCTGTAGCATACCCTGTTGGGTTTACAATATTATTAAAATTACAGGATTATGTCAAAAACTATATGTGAATTATTAAATTATAAAATGATCAAATTATAAAATAAAAAGAACTAAACACTAGTACAATAATAATAAGTAAAACGCAAAAGTCCAAATTATAATGTCAATCGATAATAATTAAATGAACAATAAAAAAAACAATTGATAATTATGTCACTGAAAGAAATTCATTAATAGAATAGTAGCATTTGGTTATTAGTAATTGGAATAATTTCTTTTTTTTGTGAATTTCATGTTCATAGTGCGAGGCTACCTACGTCTTTAAAAAAATCTGCTTGTCTCGTAGTCTGCCTCTAGTGACGCGTGGTGTGTGGCGATCACGTGGGGTTTGAATCCTTTCTTTTTTAGATCTATATCATATGAGCCTTCGATAGCTCAAGATAAATCGAACTCTTTTATCGCAATGTTAGAGTTTAATCATAGTTGACGTCTCTGTACACACAAGATACCTTTGGGAAGCGATGACAACGCGTGTAAAGTCTGTTTTTTTCTTACATGGCGTGGCAACTAAAAACAACAAAATCGATACAGTTGAGAAAGTAGAGCAGACATAAATCATATTATTATGCCGAGACAGTTCCTCCTTGAAACTTCCTTGAGGTAGTTGCCCGTTGCCCGACCGGCTGGAGGTAGTCATCTCCAGCAAAGCTGTAAAGGCCCCTCGGCAAACATCGGCCAACATCAGTCGCACACAATCCAATCTTCTTCTACCATCCACCTTATAAAAAACGACGTCGTAATCATACGTTTTAATAATATTATAAGTAATAACCCCCGTCATTGAAGCGCCGATAACACGTAGAATCTCAGTTGAAAACAATACATTAATATTAAATATCGATAAGATAACAGTCGTTGCGTGTCATAATCAAGCGTATGTCACGGTCTCTATAATTAGTTATGTGCACCTCATTTTAAATCAGACTATACCTAGCCCCAATCCAAACAAAATTTGGGTAAAAAAAACTAAATTTTAACCGGCTTCTACGTACTAGTGTTGTAAAAATGAGTACTGAAGTCGAGCATTTAGCGATGGTCGACGCTCACGAGTTTTAAAACACGTAGAAAACGCAAGCGATATAAGCGCTGACTCGAGCGTTTTTACAACACTTAGTCGTACCCCACATAAATATAGATTTTATTTTAAAGGACAGATGAGACTAGATCTCACAATACAGGGTATCCTAGTGCCCACACTAGAATACCCTGTGTTGTGATCTGTGTAGGATACCCTAAACCCCAGTCTAAAGTATGTAATCCTAATGTACCTGTTTTAAGTTATTATTATATCGCTGAAATTCACAGGCTTTACTTCGTCCTTTGAAAGGCTTGCATAGGGGCATCGGTCCCGCAAGTAGAGGCACTTTGAGATAAGTTTATGTTATGTAAGTTACCTGCTGAGATCAATTGTCAGAAATTGATCTCAGTAGTAGTCAAATGAAGTAACTTAGTCTACGAACTGACCTTGGCAGGTGCAAGGACTGGCTTATTGTTTTTAAAAGAAAAACGTAGCCCCACACTAGGAATTTTTCCTCTATCGTGGGTGCGTTTACAAACATGAATTTCACATGCACAAACACCCAAACCAAAACAAATATTTGTGGGTCACACAAAGATTCCGTCAAATTTTACAATATTTATGCGTAGGTTTCAATGTAGGATCACATTGATTATAGGTAGATACGTGGTAGTCGTAGGTAGTACGTAGTATCTTTGGGAAAACTAATAGTCACGGCGGCGATTCAGATTCAGTTTAAGCGAAACTTTATTAACAGAATTGAGGCTTATTCCACTGCTAAAGTGTTTAGAAAACGCTTTATAATAATAATAATAATCATTTATTTCACTTCCACAAAGGTGACTTACAGTAATGCTTACATTGTGATTTAAATTTTAAACCTTTGTGGGAGTCTGGTATCCGCACTAGGAAACCCTGTCACACAGATTACCAGGCCCCCCATAAAACAATTTTATATTTTATTAATAAATTTTGAAACCTTTGTTGTGATCTTGCTAAAATTATTATTACAATGTTAAATCTGTTTATATGCAAAAGTAAGAACAGTTTGTGCCCGAGTGGTGGTAGAAGAAAAAAAGAAAAAAAATAAAAATAAAAGGAAAAAAATTAAAATAAAATTATGTATGTGCGTGAGTGTGTGTAAATGTGTATGTGTGCGTGTGTGCGTGCGTGTGAATGTGTGTGTGCGTGTGTATGTGTGTTTATTCATCTTATTTTTGTACGATTATAAGGTTTTCAGTACTATTGTAGTCTTGATTGAGTAGGTATGTGTTAAGTACTTGCTTGCACTTGGACTTCGTCAAGGGGTATATATTTAACATAGAATTTATTTTATTATATAGATAGGAACTAAGAAAACAGTAGGTGCGATGTGAAAGGCTGGTTTTATACAATTTTGTCTGGCAAACTTTAGCTTTCCTGCGTTTATTGGCGTATAGGTTTGGATTATATGTGATTAACGAATGTTTGCGCAGAATAGTTTTAAGGATGAATAGTTGTCGAACCGTTAGAACCTTGCTTTTTTTATATAGTTCAGACGTGGGATAAAAAAAGGGTAAAGTGTAGGCTACTTTGAGCACTGCTCTTTGTGCTCGTTCAATTTTCAACATAGACATTTTGGAGGCGCCGCCCCAGGTAGTGACACAATAGGTTAGTAAAGATTGACATAATGCATAATAAATTGTTTTTAGAACATTTTCGTCTGCAACATGGCGAAGATTTTTAAATATGTAGATCAGCTTTCTTATCCGTTTTGATAGCAGTTCTATGTGTGTACTAAAAGTTAAGTTTTTGTCGATAATTACACCGAGGTACTTGATGGAGTCCACTTTTTTAAGTTTAGGACATGAGCACGTGTTGGACACATAGCCGTCACAAGAATGAGCTCTCAATATGAGAGAGGGGCTATGAGTGAAGTGGGGATTTGATAGTGAAAACGCGATGTACTTAGTTTTATCTGTGTTGAGGGTGAGTAAGTTATTATATAGCCACCTAGTTACCATCAAAAAACCTCTTTGTGCAAATTGGTACACTTCCTCCCAAGTATCACCATAGAAAAGAAGAGCCGTGTCATCTGCGAATGTGATGATTTTACCATTGGTTAACTTCAAATGACAGAGATCGTTGATGAAGATTAGGAACAAGGTAGGTCCTAGAATGCTCCCTTGTGGAATTCCAATAGTGACATCACATTCATCACTGAGCCATTCGTCTACAATTACACGTTGACCCCGGCCGTTTAGGTAACTTTTTAATAACTCAAGCTGATTGCCACGAATACCAAGGTTTTCCAGTTTTTTTATCAAGAGTGGTACAGAGACCGTGTCAAAAGCCTTCGCCAAATCTAGGAATATTGTCAGTACTTTTTTCCTTTCATCTAGTTTATTTACAATTGTATCAGTTAGTTGGTGTACTGCGTCACTAGTTGATCTGTTTTTACGAAACCCGTATTGGTTGTCTGATAACAATTCTTTTGACTCCAGATATGCAATTAGTTGCATGTTAATAACTTTTTCCAAAATTTTTGATAGTGTAGGCAAGATCGATATTGGGCGATAGTTACCGACACAATCCCTGTTGCCACTCTTGTGGATTGGATGAATAAGGGATTTTTTGAAGTCCACTGGAAATACTCCTGTGGATAGGCTAATATTACATAAAAATGTTATTGGATCTGACAGTAATTCTGAATACCTTTTTATTAAACTACTAGGAATATCGTTGTACCCTAGTACGTAGTTGGTTTTTAGAGTGGATATAATGGTTTTTATCTCCGATACATCAACAGGTAAAAGTCCAAAGGAAAATTCACACGGTTTTAGTGTTGGGAGTGGGTAGGTGATACTGTGTAATCTTAAGTTGTAGCCAGCTAGTTTTAAGCCTATGTTTGCAAAAAACTGGTTTATATCATTAACCGATTTTAGTGGGTTTTCCAAATTAATTAGATTTGTAGGTGGCGTATTTTGTTTGTTGGTATATGTAATAGTTTTAATTTTCTCCCACATTTTTTTTGTATTTCCTGCACATTTAGCAAGTTCGGCTTTATCATGCTCTTGCTTAACCTTTTTTAGTAAGTCATTACAAAAATTACGGTAGCGAGTGTATATTAGTTTTAAATTGTTATCATAAGGATATTTTTTAAACTTAAGGTGCAAGTTGTCCCGGTTGCGCATACATCTCAATAATCCTGGTGTAATCCAGGGCTTAATAATACGCTTGCGTCTTGGGATAGTAATGATTTGGGTACAACTATTTATCGTGGTAGTAAGTGTCTCTAGAAATAAAGACACAGCGTCATTTGCACAATTCATGGCATAAATACTATTTAAATCAATTTTACTCATTTTATCATCCAAAGATGTGTAGTTTATACGTTTAAGAGATTTCGTATGACGTCGTAGAACATTAATATGTGACATACTTATGATAACACTATAGTGATCCGTTAAAGTCGTGGGTGAAATTAAGCATTTAATTTTGAGTTTTGACCTCGCTATAACATGGTCAAGACACGTGTATGAGTGGGTCGGTATGTAGTGAGCTGGTAACATGCCATGAGACGCTAAGAGATTGAGGTAAATTTCGGCTCGCGTATCTGTAGTGGATGCTGAAATGTCTATATTTATATCACCTGTAAGAAGAACGTTTTTATAATTTGAAAGAGTGATTAAAAGATTATTAAGGGATTCGAGAAATTTTGAAGCATTTCTTTCACCTGGAGGGCGATAAATACCAAGTATGACGGTTTGATAATTAATTTTAATTATTAGACAATTTGCGTCTTCCAACTGGGGTTCGTATACATTATAAGGCTGGGTAGCCTTATAATATACAATTATACCTTCATTTTGTGACCTGTTATTGGTTGTGTGTGCAGTATGGTACCCACTTATGGATGGTATAAGCTTGTTTTTTGCAATCCAGCATTCAGTTAAGATTATTACATCCCAATCAATTTTTGTACGTGTAATCATGGCATGCAATCCATTAATATTTCGATTTACACTCCTTATATTTTGTACAATTATATTTAAGGATGTATCTTGTGTAAAAATTGACCTGGAGCAGCTGTCTATGTCACATACATAGGAGTCCGCAACCTGCAGGTGATGAATTGGATGAATTCATTGTTTATAATGGTTTGTGAATTTTGATCGAATTTTAGGCACTGTTATAGATTCTACTTGTGTTAATCTCTGGAATATAGTTAAGTTGACAAATATTATCATATACAATGTATATCCAAGCATAGAACAATGGTGTAGGTATATAAATATGGTTTGAGTAAATGATTTGATTAGTGCAAGTCTATGTGATTTTTGGAATAGTTTTATTAGTGTTATGTCCTGATGTTGATTTTTCTGATGTGTAAGTGAACAATAATATGATGTGAAGTGTATGAGGTCAAAAATGATTGTCAAGATGATTTTGCTTTGGTTAATTATGGTGTGCGAAAATGAGTGTAAACACATACTAAATAGATTATTTTTCGATTTAAAAACTATATAAATGTTAGAAAATATGTTTTGAATTGTGGGTTTTATAAGGACACTTAAAACAATTGGTAAAAAATGTGTATGCATGCAAAAATAATGAACTAAAGAAACGCAAGATAACATGCCAATATATAGTCATTTAGACTTTCTTAAGTTATCTAAATCGGGTTCCGAAGAGATGCGTATCGGAGCGGATTCTTGGTTTTTTTTAAGATAAATAATTCCGTTATTTGTCCAGCAAAACGTGAATCCATGGGTCTTCTGTAATGTTCGAGCAAAATAAAATAGTCTATGGGACTTGGGTGTTAACGTTTCCGATACATACAGTGGTTTGTGTTGATAATTGGGGTTGAGATGGGTAGTATTTAGTTTTCCCGCTTTAGGTTTAGATTTGTTAAAAATTTTTACACCCTTGATAAACTTTTCCTTGAGTAGTGTGGTGGTAAAATCAACAATGACCGTATTTGCGTTATCTTTGGAATTAATTCCATAAATGTCTCTTATTCCCAAGTTATCAATATTGACATCCAAAGTTTTACCCAGGCTCTGCACCATACCGCGCAGGCCATCCTTAGATTCTCCGTCCAATTTAGGAATATTACATATTTGAACACCGGATGCGCGTGATTTCCGTTCCAGTGTTTCGAGCTTATCCTCGAGGTCTCTAATTGTTTTTTTGTCAGTTCTGCGCTCCGATTCCAGTTTGCTGATTTTTTGTAAGAAGTCATCATATTTATCAGACATCATGGATACGCTATTTTTTAGTTCCATATTTTGTTCGCTCAACCTGCTAATTGTGCACTGAAGCTCCTGGAATCTTTCTCTGACTAGACAAAGTGTGGTTGGTTAAATCATTTGGCAACGGAAGATCTGAGTAATTCTCTACCACGTGTGTCCAGTGCGCATCGGTGGAGATAAATCTAGCATCATATTAAAAGGTCAATTTTAGCGTGACCTACCTTCCTATACAAGGAGGACTTCTTGACCGCGCAAATAAAGGTTAAGGGCTCCTGAGCGCCAAATTCACGATCCTGAAGAGAAGATATGTGTGATCTGGGACATGTTATGTCCGCGGCCTACACTCTGCCTATATCTATTATTAAATAAACGTTCATTATAATTTAATCTGCTCAGGCGTTATGTTAACATATTCGCAGTTATCGAATGGAACTGGGCTTCATGAGTCCCCGCGATTTATCAACGTGCATCTGTAGATTGCATTGAAATGAAATCTTAGCCTTTCAACCTTTTGTAAGCTTCTGTATATAATTGGTTGGTCTAATGTTTCATTATTCGATCTCAACAATGTTTGACACTAAAGCAAATATGTTATTCTAAAAGTTGTTGTTGTTGTCCTTCCAATTTAGGCCCGCATTACAGAACGTAAATCAGTCGTGAATCTAGTTTTAAAACTAACGTTTTAGTACAAAAATCAGTTTTTAAAACTAGTTTCACGATTGGTTTACTTTCTGTAATACGGGCCAAGCGTTGTTATCACGTGTGAATATCACGTATAACTTATTGAGATTTACAAGAATCCATTATACTAGTCAAGTCATAAAAAATAAATCGAAAAACTGCATCTGAATGAATTATTGGGCTTATGGATAATAGCTATCAACCATATATATGTCGATTATGGATATATTACAATGGATTGAGCGCTCTGCGAAAAAAGTGATGACAAGGATGTAGTCAAATATTTCAATGTTGCAAAATAAGCTTATAAGAGAATACACAGAACAAGTATTGTTTATTATATACCAAGTATTAATCCTTGCTCAACAACAGCTTGTTCGTTCACCTACTCAGGAATACATGACGCTGTTACAAAAAAAATTAAAGTTTTAATGTGGAAACAAATTATTATTTTACTAGCAATTTCTACAATGCAATGTCAAACGTGGCAAATAGATTGATTTGGACTTTTTTTGGCGGGAAATCGAAAAGTGGTGTTGTCAATTTGTTTTAATTTCCAAAACTTGTGTTATTTCGATTTATAATGTGTAATGTTGGTGGAATATTAACCATTATATATTCCTATATGCGCATGAGTGAAGGTAATTGTAACAAAGTGATAAAACGTGCCTTTTCGATTTCCCTCAAAACGGCCGTCGCAATTGGTATGTAAAGTATCCATCACTTTACTATCCAGAGTTGGGCACTTCATCAATTTCGTTATCATCTATGTCATCTAGTTCATCGGGGAATTGAATAAATTTAGAAATGAATATTCGTTCATCATCTCAGCCTATACTTGTCCACTGCTGAACATAGGCCTCCCCAATCGCTTTCCAGCGTAACCGGTCCGATGCCACCTGCATCCAACGACTTCCTGCGATTTTCACAAGATCGTCGGTCCATCTGGCAGGTGGTCTTCCCACGCTGCGCTTGCCAATACTTGGTCTCCACTCTAGAATCTTTCTGCCCCAATGCCCGTCCGATCTTCGCGCTATGTGGCCCGCCCATTGCCACTTCAGCTTGCTAATCTTAAGGGCTATGTCGGTGACCTTGGTTCTTCTACGAATCTCCTCATTCCTGATTCGATCACGTAGAGAAACGCCGAGCATAGCTCTCTCCATAGCTCGCTGAGCAACTCTGAGCTTTTTTATGAGACCTATAGTAAGAGACCACGTCTCTGATCCATATATCATTACTGGTAACACACATTGACTAAAAACTTTAGTCTTTAGTCACTGAGGTATTTTGGATGAGAAGATGTTGCGCAGTTTCCCGAACGCTGCCCAGCCGAGTTGGATTCGTCGATTGACCTCTCTCTCAAAGTTGGACCTACCTAACCGGACTACCTGTCCCAGGTAAATGTATTCGTCGACAACTTCAAGAGTAGAGTTCCCAACGGTGAGTGCGGTGGGTACGACATGGACGTTAGACATTATTTTCGTTTTGTCCATGTTCATTTTAAGACCCACTTGTTGAGATACTCTGTTGAGGTCGCCGAGCATTCGTCCTAGATCTTCCAGCGACTCCACCATGACCACAATGTCGTCGGCAAATCGAAGGTGAGTGATGTATTCGCCATTGATGTTGATGCCAAGTCCTCGCCATTCCAAGAGCTTGAAGGCGTCCTCTATGGTGGTCGTAAACAGTTTCGGAGAAATGACGTCTCCCTGTCTTACTCCTCTTTTTATGGAGATCGCCTTCGTGCACTGCCCTTGTACTCGGACTGACATGGTGGCGTTATTATACAAGCACTTCAACACTTCGATGTACCGATAGTCAATGCGGCATCGCTGGAGAGATGTAAGAACCGCCCAAGGCTCGATCGAATCGAAGGCTTTCTCATAGTCCACAAACGCCAAGCATAGTGGCCGATTATACTCCTCGGTCTTCTGTATAATCTGCCGCAGCGTATGTATGTGGTCTATGGTACTAAAGCCTTTCCGGAAACCGGCTTGTTCGGGAGGCTGGAAATCATCAAGCCTGCGTTCGAGACGATTCGTGATGACTCTCGAAAACAACTTGTAAACATGGCTCAGCAGTGTGATGGGCCTATAATTCTTTAATAAAGTCTTATCACCTTTCTTGAAAAAGAGTACCACCACACCCCTGTTCCATGCTCCCGGCGTTTTTCCTTCGAGCAAGACGGAATTAAACAGCCTCTGAAGGACTTTAAGTACCGGCGATCCGCCCGCTTTCAGAAGCTCTGCGGTAATTCCGTCTTCACCCGGCGCTTTGTTGTGTTTAAGTTGTTTGAGAGCCATCCTAATCTCGTACAGGCTGATGTCCGGGATATCTTCAGTGTAGTGTCGGGTTAGCTTGGCTCTTGGGTCTTTTACCAAGTCAACAATAGGTTCAGCTACTGAGGTATACAACTGCCCATAGAACCTCTCTATCTCGCTGAGCACCTCTGACCTATTCGACGTTACGTTTCCGTCCTCCGTCTTCAGCTTCGTCAACTGGCTTTGCCCAATAGACGCGTCTCTTGCGAACACTTTGGAGCCCTTGTTCTGCTCTATGGTCTCCTCAATACGTCTTGTATTGAAGGACCGTAAATCGTGTCGCAAGGACTTCAATATCTGTCCATTGAGATGCCTATAGGACTTAGCATCATCGGAGGTTTGGAGTGTCATGGTACGTCGCTCAGCCATAAGGTTTCGGGTGTAGTCAGATAGCTTTTGAGGCCTATTTTTACGGTGGGGCTTAAAATGCTTAGACCCGACCGCATGGACAGTGTCTACCAACCTATTGTTGATTTCGTCCACTGATGCGCTGCTGTCTAGCAATTCGAAGCGGTTTGACAATTCGAGTTGAAAGTTCTCGGGGTTTTGGATATGTGTATCAGAAGGTCGGAGCGTAGACTTCATTAGACGCGATCTTTCCATTTTGACATTAATATTTAATGTGCCTCTGACCATTCGGTGATCACTGCCGGTTTTTACCCTGTGAATCACGGAGACATCATTAAATATTTGTCGCTTGGTGCTCATGATGAAGTCTATCTCATTTTTTGTGAAACCATCAGGGCTCATCCAGGTCCATTTCCTATGAGACGGCTTCTGGAAGAAAGAGTTCATCATAAAGAGTCCCTCCTTCTCCAGAAATTCGGCCAGCCTCTGACCCCTGGGGTTGCGCTGCCCATATCTAAATTGCCCCACTCTCAACTCATCATCGCCCCGTTTGCCCAGTCGCGCATTGAAGTCACCCATAACTACTGTAAAGTGTGCTTTGGAAGTATGTATGGCTCTACTAATGTCCTCATACATAACTTCGACCTCATCATCTGAGTATGCCGAGGTCGGTGCGTAGACCTGTATGACCTTCAGCGAATATCTTTTAGATATTCTGAGTATCAGGTACGCTACCCTGCTCGACACACTAGTGATGGACACAACGTTGTTTATGAGTGACTTGTGGACGATAAATCCGACACCACCTTGGGACTGCTGTTCGCCCTCCCGGTAGTAAAACAAGTTGCCGGATTTTAAGGTTATCGTGTCCTCGCCCTCTCTTCGGACCTCCGATAAACCAACAATACTCCACCGCAACTTGTTTAACTCTTCTTCCAGCTCAACTAGCTTCTCATCTGTCCTCAATGTGCGTGCGTTGTATGTCACCAGGGCCAATTTTCGGTTTTGGTGGTAGCCGAATCTCTGCCGGAGATTCTTAGCACCCCTTGTCCTGTCGTTACCATGGCTGCTACCGTGGCCAGGACGAACAGGACCGCCGGGGTGTAGGGGCCTGGTTTTCTTGCTTTCTTCCATATTGGTTGGGGGTGTTTGCCATACTCGCCACGCTTGGCAGGCGGGTTGGCGAGCGCAGTTTTTGGTTGTAAAAGTGTTAAGGGAACGCTGCTGCCCATTCCCTAGTTTTCCCTTAGTCGCCTTGTACGACACCCGATGGGATGCGATGGGTTGGTCCTATTCTAAGCCGGGAACCACGCGAATATTCGTTAACTTTGTACAATGGCATAATGTAAACGCAATTGCACGAAAGAAAAGAAAAAGAAAAAAGAACGTGGTCAATATTATACGACCAAAAAATAATGAACTGAAATTAAAGAAACTTATTGAAGATTATCGCTGTCATTTCAATTTGTTCGTATAATAGTTAGTTGTAGGTATGTGACAAGAGGGATATATAATCGATTTTTTGATAATCGATTTTCTTTCTCTGCCTAAATATCGATTTTCAGAAAATCGATTATAATTTAAAAATAATACATTTTATTAAAAATCGATTTTTTTTGTTTTTTTGAAGAAATATTTTAAGAAGTAGATTGGATGTCTCTTTTCTCTCATAAATAATCGCAATAAGACTCAAAATTAATCAATTTAAAAGAAATGATTTGAATTTTGGCGGGAAGTCGAAGTGGAAAGTCGAGTCGAGTTGTCAAATTGTTTTAATTTCCAAAACTTGTGTTATTTCGAATTATAATGTGTAATTTAGGTGGAATATTAACCATTATGAGTTCTTATATGTGCAAGAGTGAAGGTAATTGTAACAAAGTGATAAAACGTTCCTTTTTGACTTCCCTCAAAACGGCCGTCGCAATTGGTATGTAAAGTATCCACCGCTTTACTATCGAGGGTGGGGTCCTTCAATAATTTCATTATCATCGTTATCATCAAATTCATCGGGGAGTCAAATTAATTAAAACAAACACGAATATATATCTCACTGGACACTGGCAAAATACACTTATAATTAGTGTGAAGCCATAACTTGAAGAAGAAGAAGAAGAAGAAGAAGATGAAATGATTTTTTTAGGTAGTTTATTTAATCTCCATACCTACCATTTGCTGGCGAATAACATTGAGTTATTATGAAATATGTACTAGAGAAAACACTTCGAGTTTGTAGCAAAAGTTAGAGTACATACACCCTAGTTCCCATTGTTCCAGATGGTTCCTATTATATGACACCTTCGATTCCTCATCATCATTTCAGCCTATACTTGTCCACTTAAACATAGGCCTCCCCAATCGCTTTCCAGCGTAACTGGTCTGATGCCACCTGCATCCAACGACTTCCTGCGATCTTCACAAGATCGATGGTACATCTGGCAGGCGAATGTCCCACGCTGCGCTTGCCAATACGTGGTCTCCACTCTAGAATATTTCTGCCCCAACCCCCGTCCGAACCTCGAGCTATGTGGCCCGCCAATTGCCACTTCAGCTTGCTAATCCTATGGGCTGTCGGGTTGGTTCTTCTATGAATCTCTTTATTCCTGAATTTGGGGAACACAAACATCCCCGCAAACCCAGAGGTCATCAAGTTACACGCCATTTTTTATTTGAGCTAAGCATAGCTTTTCTAATAGTGTATGATGATACCTCAATGCCCATTTACCGTACTTGGTAAACATTTGACAAAACTTATTTTTTGGATTTCGGTTTCTGGTATGGGTGGGTATGGGTTTCTGAAAGTCATCGAATCGGATCGATTCACGATCTCATCTTAAAAAAGTAGTAATCGAAAATATGAAAAGTTGTTTAAATCAGGAATATAAATAATAGCAAAACATATTTATCGTTAAGAATACTACATACCAAACATGAGTATCTTTTAAGTCACTCGTCTTCTTAATTATCTCTAAAATTGAACGCATCAAGAAATTATTAAAAAGAACAGATCCAAAACAGGAGTTTCAGCGGGAAGTCGAAGAGTAATGTTGTAAATTTGTCTTAATATCCAAAACTAGTGTTATTTCGAAAAATAATGTATAATGTAAGTGGAATATTAACCATTATGTATTCTTATATGCGCATGGGTAAAGGTCATTGAAACAAAGTGATAAAACGTGCCTTTTCGATTTCCCTTAAAACGGCCGTCGCAATTGGTATGTAAAGTATCCATCGTTTTTATCAAGTTCATCGGGAAGTTAAATTAATTTTAACAAATACCGTTATGCATCTCACTGGACACTGGGAAAATACACTTAAAATTAGTGTGAAGCCATACCTTATAGAAGAAGAAGATCCAAACAACAATTATTTATTCAATCGGCAAATTAAGAGCTTCAAATCAATTAATCGAGAATCGGTCTTTTAATCCTTGATTTATTCGTTTAGAATGAATCAACATACCTGCTACAGCAGATGATGTGATAAATAAATCAATAAATTTAAAAATTAACGAATATTAATTGACTAAAAAAAATATCGATGATTATTAATTGATTATTTTTTCACAAGCCTAGTTAGTTGTAGACATGAGTAACTCGGCGAAATTCCTTGCGTTAACTCAAAATTGCGCCATGGCGCAACAAAATGGAACGCGCCGAGTGAGCAGTGAGACGCGCGCCATCTGCACGCCTCGCTCACAGATTCTTAGCACAAACAGCGCATAGCGCGCAAACTGCGTTAGCTCATTGTTCCGAAAAATACAGCCTACCTATTTTGTACCCTTTCTTCAAATTTACTCTTTCAATTTTATTCATACCTACTGATGACAAATTACCTATGATATTATTAAATTAAATGGAAAATCATTTTAAAGTTATACCTAAAAATAATATTATTTGTATAATTCAATATTTATATATCTTGATTAGGTGATTCTATATTATGAAGAATGTCGTTATCAAGACTAAAAAGCCAAATATTATTAGGTTATATTTCACTGCTGTAAATGAAAAAAAGGGTTAAATGTTGACTTTGTGATCAACAATTATCAGTTAAGACATATTAATAACTAATAGGTATGCAGTTAAAAATTTGAGTGCTATTGTTTCAGAGTTTCTGTAATAATGTTCACGTAAGATAGTTACTGTGACAGTTCTAAGTGTCAAACGAAAACAATCTTTAATGCAATGTGATTAAGGCATAAAACCACGGGTCATACCTCTTATTACCATTGAATAAAGTATAATTTCCTTTGACACTTAGAACTGTCACAGTACCCATAATACATGAAAATACTATAATCCATGTAACGACCGTGATTAGTAATTATCAATTATTCAGTAAAATTAAATAGACATTGCTTTAAAAAAGTAGTTAATATATTTTTAATGAATTGTCATATTTATATTATGCCTATTTTTGAAAGTGACACCTGGCAATACAACACCTTTCTAATCTGCTAGGGATCTAGTAACTTTTATTTAATCTGTAATTCTGTAATGGCAATCGAACCTCTAAGCAAAAACACGAGTGATGGGTGTTTTATGGTTTTCTTGGATCCTGCAGAAACTACTTATCCAAAGAAACAGGTTTGCATACGCCAGCGGGGTTCAAAGTAAGTTGTCAGTGCGACAAGTCGCTTGGCACTCAATGCACGTCCAAAAATGATGTATTTTAATGGTTTTTTTTTTCTTTGTCGCATTACTACCCTTTGGAATACAAATAACAACACTTTTGTAAATTGAAACACATTTAATAATAACAAATTAAAAACATTAAAATAGATCAACCATGCTGTTCTTTTAACCACTACTCACAGCATCGACTATAGTCTATAGTACATTCGTTTTGATTTTCGAACGTAAACGTATTTCGTCATTTATTTTATACGCAGGTGTCAACTCAGCCATTTGTCAAAATAAAAAATTGTGGCAAGTAAGTACCTAAAGTAAAATGTAGAAAAATAACTATTATCTATCACTCCTTTTTAACGGTGTTGTGGCTTATAAAAATCATATAAAAAAGATTTGTGCAATACCACAAGTTCAATACATTTCAATGGATTCTGCGGGCAACTTAACACCTCAACACCTTTCAAATTTCCCGGTCGTGCGCTGTGCGCCAACTCATTTTGAAGAAGTGAGTTAACACATCCGGCGCAGTGAACTGAGTTGGCGCAATTGCGCGGCGCAGCGCAGTGTTACCCATGTCTAGTTAGTTGTCATTTCAATAACAATTTGGCTATGAGGTTAGCGACGGATTATTGATACAATAAATATTTTTGTTATAATTTATCAACTAGAATGCCTTACTGGTACTACGATAAGAAGGATCTGCAGAATACGCCGTCGTTCCGCGATGGGATATCGAACGAGACCGAAAATCGGTACAGGAAGGAAGGCGCGAGGTTTATCATTGACACTGGCTCAAAAATGGACTTAGGTTATAATACAGTCGCGACGGGAGTTGTTTATTTTCACCGCTTCTACATGTTCCACTCATTCAGAACATTCCCGAGGTACATAACAGCGTGTTGCTGTTTATTTTTGGCGGGAAAAGTTGAAGAGACACCTAAAAAGTGTAAAGATATAATTAAAGTTGCAAAGTCTTTGCTTACCGAGCAGAAGTTCGCTAGTTTTGGTGAGGACCCGAAGGAGGAGGTGATGACGCTGGAGAGGATTCTGCTGCAGACTATCAAGTTTGATCTCCAAGTGGAACATCCTTATGGATATCTACTAAAATATGCTAAGTGCTTGAAAGGAGACAAGGCTAAGTTACAAAAGATGGTTCAAATGGCGTGGACATTTGTCAATGACAGGTTAGTTATTAGGACCTAGTATTTGCTTTGTATGCTGGCTTAGTTTTAAGTCTGATTATTGTACCAGTATTGCTTATCAGGTGTCTGGCTAATTCCCACTAGTTATTGGAGCTCTATTAGGATGTATATTAGTGTCATGATAGTTGATTATCTTACTAGATACTCAGCCAACCATAGATGTGAGAACATCATCATCATCATCATTTCAGCCTATACTTGTCCACTGCTGAACATAGGCCTCCCCAATCGCTTTCCAGCGTAACCGGTCCGATGCCACCTGCATCCAACGACTTCCTGCGATTTTCACAAGATCGTCGGTCCATCTGGCAGGCGGTCGTCCCACACTGCGCTTGCCAATACGTGGTCTCCACTCTAGAATCTTTCTGCCCCAACGCCCGTCCGATCTTCGCGCTATGTGGCCAGCCCATTGCCACTTCAGCATGCTAATCCTGAGGGCTATGTCGGTGACCTTGGTTCTTCTACGAATCTCCTCATTCCTGATTCGATCACGTAGAGAAACGCCGAGCATAGCTCTTTCCATAGCTCGCTGAGCAACCTTGAGCTTTTTTATGAGACCTATTGTAAGAGACCACGTCTCTGATCCATATGTCATCACTGGTAACACACATTGACTAAACACTTTAGTCTTTAGGTACTGAGGTATTTTGGATGAGAATGAGATGTGAGAACATACTATAAGTATTATCTCTTAAGCTTCAGGGAGCCATCTATGGTTTGGTTATGTTGGCTGTAAAAATTCATAGGAGCTTGAAAAGTTAAAGATGCAGTTTTCATGCAGCTTACAATGTAGTGGTGTGTTTTCAAACATGAAATTCACATACACAATACCCAGACTGAAAAGATCACACATGCGGATCAAACCTGTGACTATCCAGTCTTCAAGTTTGCGGAGCTGCTTATGCTCTTAACCAATGAACCAAGCCGTTTATCAAATCATTAACCCCTAGGTTTGGGAACATATAAAACCATATGTACATAATTGCCTGTAATGTAGGCGTAAATGGAACGTAGGAATTTATACGTTGGGTGAGCCCTTTTTTTATCCGTTTTGTGGATCAACACTAAATCTGTAGTCTGTGTTAGTGGTATAGTGAATGGATAACGTAAACATCCGATAAGCGTGCTAAGCGGATGAATAATTCATATAAGAATTCTTGTTAGAATGTGTTAGTAAAACGTTTGTGTATATTATGTTATCAGAAGTTGAAAAATATAAGTGATAAAAATAAAAGTGTTTGTTTGAGATTCTCAACGGAAAAGGTAACCTTATGTATGACACCTTTTTGTGATTTTAGGTAATAATTTCGTAAAATAAACAATACATTATTGTAAAAACTATAGTTTTTCATGGTCTACCTAGGCCAAAATGTAGGCATTTTTTTAGTACTTTTCGAGGTATTTTTAGAAGTTTCTAATGTTATATGTGCAAGTTTATTTATTAGTTATTTGTGATAAGAAAGCGCAATAAATGATTTCTCAGTTTTCTAAAAATTTTCCTAAAAATGTAATTATCGTAAAGTTGTATACTTCTTATATCAATTGAAAATTTGCTAAAGTTTTTGAATTATATATTTTATTTCGCAAACGTCGGCAATAAATGACCCCGCCCGCCCGGCCGCTTCCAAAAAAGTACTTTTGGCAGTTTCCCGATCAGCGGGGTTCAATCTCGCCTAAATAATATAATAATTTATTTTTTATCTAAAATAAATATAATACTATCACACCTATATTTTTCTAATATACTGTGTACAGTCTCATGAAGCCAATGTTATATTGCACACAATTCTAGGTTTTTTTTTTTTTTATAAAAACCCACTTAATTGAAATAAAATAGAATAGGCCTGGCTATGCCAACCTGAGACAAATCAACTGCGAGCGTGTGCTCGAATATGACTCGCAAAACTGAATTCGGTCTTGGAAAATTCGATTACATGACTGACAGTAGAGTTGGCTTTCATTGTTGTAAGTGTAATTGTAGGAGGGCTTAGGACGAGTCTTTCTTAATTGCCGTTAAGCGTCAAGCTGTGATAGACGATCCACTTCAAATTTGACGCCTTTTTTGACTCGGCGTCACCATTCCATCCCCTGTGATACCAGCTCCTCGGTTTCACTTGGTGTTTAGACCTAGGACTTCATCTTTGCTGCCCACACTAGGAGCCACTAGACCAACGAGGTAGCCTTATTATTAGAGTTAAGTACTCTATGGCACCATCACACCTATATTCTCCAAGCGAGGGTGGCAGAGGTGTACTGAGTACACCCACTGTAATAGGGGGCGAGCCTATTGCCATATACCGGGCACAATTCCAGACTCCGGACTCGTACTGGGAAGTTTTCGTAAGAAAAACTACACTTGTCCGACCTAGGATTTGAACCCCGGACCTCGTGATCACAAAGATGCGCTTTGCCACTAGACCAACGAGGCAGTATTCTATGGCAAAGCAGTTTATTCTATTTCTCTTTCAGTTTATGTACAACATTATGCCTTCAGTGGGAGCCCGAAGTCATAGCTGTGGCTCTCATGTTCCTAGCAGGTAAGCTGAGCAAGTTCGAGGTGGTGGACTGGAATGGACGACAGCCCAAGCACAATGCATGGTGGGACATGTTTGTGGAAGATATCACTATGGAATTGCTAGAGGATATTTGTCATCAGGTAATAATATTTTTAGTTTGGCATATATGAGAGATTTGTGGAAGATTGTGGCCAAGAAATGGATAGGCTCTTCCCCTGTTACATTCAGACAGACCAAAAATACTTAAATAGGTGGATTTTTCAAATGAGAGTGGATTGCTTAATCTAAAAGTAATAGTATAGTGAAAGATGATTAAAGGAGTCTCAGGGTCAATATGCATGAAGATTAAATCTTTGATATAACAACTTTCTATCTATCTATCTATCTATAACCTCACGCCAGATCCCTTGCGGGGTAGGCAGAGAGTACAGAGTTCCAACAGGTTCTTTCCTAGGTTGGAATTGAATCCATTTATTTTAAAAGTAAATATATAGAATAAAAGCCTTAGATGCTAAATTGTGCTCCTTATGTTGATTAGTATAAAATAAAAAAATATGAAATAGCCTCAAACTCAAATCATTCATTTTGTATAAACCCCTGGGGTGCTTACAAAATGTCATATTTACATAGTTTTATTTGTTTTAACTTCTAATCTACCACCGGATCGGAACGCGGCCTCCACTGAGAAGATCCGGCGAGAAACTCAGCGGGCTTGTCTTTTTTGTTTAATTCTCCATTCTTTTTTTTTTCATCATTTTTTGTATAGTTACATACATTTTTATATTATACAAAATCATTAATGCGATCCAGCTCCAGTGGATGGACCAGTCTCCACAACCAGCACCCGTTCACGAGTACGACTACTCGAGCAGCCATCACCTCCCTCGACCATCTTAGAGGGAAGGAAGTAACCCGCACGAAATAGACACTGCAAGCATAGACTTTTTAGTGAGCATTACCAATCCCAGACCCCGGAGTGCAGTCAGAAAAAGTCTGCAAAAGGAGCAGTATGTCGAGCTCGTGTGGCACGACAGCCTCTCTAAAAAAATGATCCTTATGTTGAGCAAAGTTGATTAGACCCATAGCTTTGAACACAGTAGGAGGTACTATAAGACTATCATAGCCTAAGGTTATGTCAAATAATTTTGGCATGAAGTAATATTACCACAGGCGCTCAAAACGCTGTGCGACCGCGGTGCTCTTACTGATCACCATGGTAAATCAGAGTTCGACACGGTCGGCCTGAGATGGGTGACTGTTTGTGGCATTTTCATATACTTTTACTAAGAGTTAATGTGGTAGTAGTTAAGCCAAGTTGGAAGCCTTAAAAGTGGCATGGTAAGTTCCAGCAGCAGGTAGCTGCCAACAAGCCTGCCTCCACTGCACCACACTGGGTTAGCATGGTGGAGTATACTCCTCTCACCTCGATTTGTGAGATAAGGCCTTTGCCCAGCTGTGGGACAGTATAAGCTATTATTATTATATTACCACAAAAATATTGATATGCCACCCATTACATTCCTCCAAAGTAAATTATGAACAAGTAAAATAAGAACAGAACACCGTCACGTGTATATTCCCCAAGCGGGGGTGGCAGAGGTGTACTGAGTACACCCACGTTTCGCCGACGATGTTAGGTCCCATGTAATAGGGGGCGAGCCTATTGCCATATACCGGGCACAATTCCTGACTCCGGAGTTTTCGTTAGAAAAACTACACTTGTCTAACCTAGGATTTGAACCCAGGACCTCGTGATCACAAAGCGATGTGCTTTGCCACTAGACCATCGAGGCAGTCAAGTACAATAACTCGAAATTAGTTATGATTAAGCATCAAATTCAAAATCTTTAAGCAATCATATATACAATTAATAGAACACAAAAATCCAATTCTAGGTGCTAGATCTGTACTCACCGCAAACACAGGCGTCGGGCTGCGACTCGCCGCCGTTCCCCGCCCCCGGCAAGCAGCCAAAAAACGAGAAGAAACCACCCTCCATTACACCGCCCACTTCGTCATCGCCCATCGCCGCTGTAGTTAGCAAGCCAGCAGTCACACCCATCAAGAACGGTGCTGATTTAAAACCGGAACTCCCAAAGTTAGAACCAGTTCGATATAGCTATCCAGCGTATCCTGGAATCCCATCTTATCCGCCAGTCTATTCCGCTCCTCCGCCTACGATTCCCCCTCCTCCAAGGTTACCTCTCACAGCGCCTCCTCCCATGGTATATTCTGAACCGCCCCCTACGACGGCCAGGTTCCCCCCAGTAAATGTTCCTCCGCCGAACTATTTCCCTCCTCTCCCGGGAAGAGGCCCGCCGCCGCCAGGCCCGCCTCCCAGACCGTACTATCCGCCGCCGTAAAGTAATTTAAGATAGGTTATTGTATAATTTTGTACTGAAATATAATTGATAGTCTGTATTTCTTTGTTTTATTTTAAATGAGAGCCAAAGTTATATTATTGAAGTCAGGAGAATTTTGAAATTAAGAAGTAGTTTTGAATACTCCTGGTCCTGGTACTCGATCTTAGAGAATTAACTACATCGATTCCTTTTTTACTGGAGTCATATTGGCTCCTTGACCGCGCGACACTTTCATAACTATATTTAGAGAATAGCAACTTTTTAGCAAACACTTCATTCTTAACGAATATAGCGATTATTTTATTTGATAAAGGATGCCAACAGACTTGCAGTAAGAGCGTTAGAATAATTTTCACGATAGGAGTTTGAATGCTATACTGATACTTTTAATCGCATTTTGTGAGTTGTATATACTTTTGTGTCCGGCATGCAGGGAAAATAAAAAATACTACAAAACATTTCATATTTTATTGTCAGTTTCACGAAGTCTGTTACAATATTGCTTCATTTTATACAGATAAGGCTCACAAACTCGCGACTGAGTACACGGTATATTCACAATTATACAAATAATCAATACTGCAATTACATCGTTAAGACATTTTAGTATCTCATAAATAAATCACTAAGGGACACGATTAAAATAATTCAATAATGACTACACCAAAATCGTAAAATCACTTGCAATAATCAAATTTGTGCAATTTTTAAATAAGGGCTAATTTACAAAACTTACAAAACGCTAATAATATGGAGTTGCCATTTCGACTAGATAAGTAATTAATGAAATAAATACAAGTTTATGAACACATTTCGCACCTGTTTTACGGGATAAAGATGCCACTGTAAAAATATTTATAAAATTCCTTCAGAATGCCATAAATATCTCATTAATTTGATATTAAATTTATTTCAGAAAGATCATCTTGTGACATCTTGTCAATTTGCAATACCAAAACAAATAATGCATTCATTCAAAGTTCGATTAGTTTTTCCTTATTCTTAACATTGTAAAGAGATTTTTAATTAGTAGGTTAACATGACTTGTATCAGTTGCTGACATTATAAAATTGATATAGATTTATTATAAAAACATTGTAATACTAAACCTTGTTCCCAATCGTTGCCGGTACGAAAAATGTCATCTGCTGACACTGCAATGGGGCTTGTCGGGTTTCTGGATCTCTCACTCATCATTGAAACAGTCATATTTTTTTACACAGTTTTTGCGAGAGGGTGGACCCTGGTCGAGTCGGCGCAAATACAAGTTGCCACCCAGACTGTACTACTGTTATAAACTCGTCCATATTCCCCAAACGGGGTTGGCAGAAATGTACTGTGTACACCCACTTTTTGCCGACGATGTCAGGTCTTAATGTAATAGGGGGCGAGCCAATTGCCATTATACCGGGCGCAATGCCTGACTGGACACATACAGGGAATTTTACTTCCCAAAGTGTCAGATCCCAGTATGTGTCCGAAAAATTACACTATGTTCGACCTAGGATTCGAACCACGAAACTCGTACGCGCATATTTTGCCAACAAGGCATCCTCTCTCATTCTTATATTCATGGTTTATTCCGATGGATCCGTATCCAATACAAATGTATCACATCCCAAACATAGTCTGGATTGTATTCCACTCTCTGGTACAGAAATGAACAGGGAATTTAACATGAAACTGACCAGCGTGAGAATTTATATCATAGTCCAAACGTAAAGTTCACATGCTCATTTTCATGCCTACTTCCCTGCACACTGCTACGCGAGTAAGCTGCTGACTACGCCGGTGTGGAGCTTAGACACGTTTGTGTTAAGGCAGTTAACATTTTATCGTACCGACAATGACGAGAACGCGCGGTAAAAGGCACACGACAGGACATCAGATCGTGAATAATCTCCGAATTAAGGCACATTATAATAATTCACACTTAACAACTACACTTCTTGATGCGTTTTTTAAGGTGGGATACTGTGTAATATTAAAAAAAAAGATAAGTTTTGAACACTTGCTTTAGGAATGGACTATGGATCCTGATAATATCAGAAGAAATTCGATTTTTTCCAATTAAATTCCTATGTTAAGGAACCTGGACTCGTTAACACAGCATGCAATGGACCGAGCTGCCAACGCATATTGCCACTGGACAATCTGGTTGTTTGATTACCATAAAGGAAGTACTTTTTATTTAGGGCGCCATTATTTTTCTTACATGGTAACATTTGAAAATAATGTTGCATGCCTTTAACAAATATCCCACTTTAAACTAACGTTCAATCCGATGATACGCGAAGTAGGTAAGTCAGTCTGTTCGCACTAAAACGATAATAAAATATTTTTTCATATTTTTTGCAGTTCATGAAATTCTATAAAGTCTAAAATCGGCTTAGAATTTTTCATAAAGAAAACCTTAATTCCTTGCGTGCGATCATGCATGGTGGACCATGAAGTCGGCGCATGTCTGGATTGCAAAAGCACTCGCATTTCTGCGAATTGGAGATTCCGCGACTAATCGATACAAAATCTATCACAACGAGATTGTGATTTTTTATGACATAACTGTAAAATTCTATTTAGTGTCAACAGACTGAACAACGTATCTACGGCCACGTATAATCAGCTCGATACGGGAACACTCAAAAAGTTGCAAATTAATACTTTCTCACTACTCAACTATTAAAAAAACATTCCCAAATATATTTCATATAAAATTCATTCAACAATCACAATAATATAAAAAACACATCAAAATATTCATAAAAATTAATTATGATACAACAACGATAAGTATGTAGTATCTACTAGTTTGGGCTAAGAGAACTTCACTTCCTTATTCTTCTCTTAGAAATTCTTTACTTCCGCACAGGTGTGGTATAGGAACCTCAAAATGTTTACATTTGCTCGAGAATGAGGATTTTGTACCATATCACACGGAATATAAGGGCGAATCAGATTTTCTAGGTATTAACTGGTGGGTAATGTGCAAATAAATTATTAGTAAATGGCAGTCATACTCATGACTGAGCTACTTATTAGATGATAGTGAGCTAGATCAAAGACGTATGAGAGTCGAGGAAGCCAGAGAAGTATGTAAGGAAAGAACCTGTTGGAACTCTGTACTCTCTGCCTACCCCGCAAGGGATCTGGCGTGAGGTTATAGATAGATAGATAGATCAAAGACTTTGATCTACGAGCAAGGAGATGGAGATTTCATTTAAACGAGCTGAGCTAAAATGACATTAGTTCACAATATGAACGAACAACTAATTATTATAATATTATTTCGTACTCTAACCTCATAATACAAGCAGTCGTAGTTAAGCTCTTCAAATTAATTCTATTACTTAATAACTTTGAATTAAATCTCGCCCTAAGTGTGGCCCAGTTATCCTAAACTAATACATACTACCTATTAATCATTCAAGTTCAAATAAATACAGAATATACAAAATCACTAGACGAAGGTGGAAGATTTTATCTCAGTCATAATATTAAAGTTAAAAATCTCATATGATCAGACTATAATAATAAGATAGACGATACGAGAATATCCATCTCACACGGCAGCTATAATACAACGTGTAACATAATTAACACAGGCTCTGAAAGTAGTTTGCTCCAAATCGGCAACTGAATCGATTTTAACACATATCTGTAATATACAATACATTTTTAATACATGTACTAATTTTTTTAAAATTGATAGCACATTGTATTCATATTTCGATTGCACTTCTAAATTTTATTCTCGTAAAGCGTCAGGTTTCGCAGTTAATTTGGATGTTAAATTTCTTAAGAGAGAATGTTTTCACGAGTGTTGGTTTCGTATTGAATTTGTAAAGCTTATCAAGTTGGGGTATCTAAGGTCTTCCATTATTTAAGTTACACGTTGTATAGTAAGGTATGAACATCTCAGATGTACAAATTTTGTGTGGAAATAAGTATACTGTTGGCCGAGGGTCCTTTACAGCTTTACCGGATAATGGGACGAGCGTGCAAATACTACTATCATGTCAAAGGAGCGCTCAATGGCGCCTCAAGGCTCCAGCTGACTAATAATACACTTTGAGGACAGGTAACTTTGAAAGTTATTGGACAAAATATAATTGCAAACCAATTTGCAGGTTACTTAAAATATTATAGACTTGAGCAATACGCGCCTGGCACTTGTATTAGAAAAGTGATTATTCAGTATAGATCGTTTAATTTACGAAGATGTGCACCACTTATTCTCCAAACGTTTACAATGTACAGGGTTAGTACAGGCGGAAAGACTTCTCGCGCAGGAAAAAACTGGTACGTGCGTTAAATTAGTCCTAGTTATCCTGCTTAGGACTTCCGTGAGCCTGGGGCAGTGTTGGGCATTATTTAATCAATTTTTAATTGTAGGATCGATCTATTGAAATTGCAATTAAATTAATCCCCCGCACTCCGGAATAACAATAACTTTTGGACCTCAAACGCCTCCGTCCCTCCCGTGACCATCGGTGCTGTAGAGTACTCGAAACGTCGAGAACTTAAAAACCAAAAATAAACTGGGAGGGAATCCGAAATAGTTTAATTGTGATTTAAATCATTTCATCTCTGGTCTCGGAAGAGTCAAGAGAAAAGCTTATGGGCTTACCAAGCTCTGATAGTAAATGTGTCACTGACCAAAAGAAAGAAAGCACCAGGCGCGAATCTTCGGCGAGGGTCTATCCAGGCTATATGAGTCGCGACTGCTTGAGGTACTGCAGCAGCAGCTGGTGCAGGAACCTGTACTGCTGCACGTTCTGGATGAGGTTTGCGCGCTGCTGGTGCAGCAGGCTGATCGTGCGCGGGATGTCCAGCTCCTGGGGATGGAGAGGATTTTAGACTTAATACTTTGATTTGAAGTCATTTTGGTGATTTTTCGGCTGACGATACAATCACTACAAATCAATACGATTTGAAATGTAAAGCAATAGAGATGAGTTTAAGATTTTTTTTTCTATCGAGAAAATTTCGTTTAATCGTGTATTCCTTTTGCCAGATTCTAATATATACAGTCAAAAATTATATTTCTAAATATTAAGTCTCTGATCCATATACTTAATCCATAAAATTTAATAGCTTTTTTAGCGGATTAGATACATGGTCTCTTACAATAGGTCTCATAAAAAAGCTCAGAGTCGCTCAGCGAGCTACGGAAAGTGCTATGCTCGGCGTTTCCCTACGTGATCAAATCAGGAATGAGGAGATTCGTAGAAGAACCAAAGTCACCGTCATAGGATTACTAAGCTGAAGTGGCAATGGGCGGGCCGCATAGCGCGAAGATCGGACGGGCGTTGGGGCAGAAAGATTCTAGAGCGGAGATCACGTATTGGCAAGCGTAGCGCGGAACACCCCCCTACCAGATGGACCGACGTTCTTGTAAGGATCGCAGGAACTCGTCGGATGCAGGTGGCTTTGGACCGGCTGCGCTGGAGAGCGATCGGGGATGCCTATGTTCAGCAGTGGACAAATATAGGCTGACATGATGATGATGGGTGGTAGGCTCCTAGTGTCGGTACCTGGTTGTTGTCCAGTATGTCGTGCAGCAGGTCGGCGGCGAGCGCGGCGCCGCTGCGGCCGGCGCCGGCGGCGCAGCACAGCGCCAGCGGGGCGCCGGCCGCGTGCGTGGCCGCGCCGCGCCCCGCGCGCGCCGACGCCTCGCTGGCCAGCCGCAAGCTGTTCATTTCTGATAGGAACGCTGCAACAAGCATACATTTGACAGGCTTCGTTTGGTGCTGATAGTGAATTGGATAGGGCTGCCGTGAGTCTTGCCCGCGACTAAGGATGCTGTGAAACACTAAAACGTGAAGAACTCAAAACCAAAACTATACCGAGATAAATCAGTAAAACTATTTTTAAGTAAGGATGGAAAATACACCGCTGACATAGGGAGAAGAGTGAGTGCAGGGAACAGAGTGAATGGTGCGATGAGAAAGCTACTTGGGAGCCGGCACTTGAGCCAAAAGGCGCAGCTGGCCATACATAATGCAGTGCTTTTCCCAACGCTGTTATATGGCAGCGAGACCTGGGTATGTGTAAGAAAGAGAATGAAAGTAGGATAAATGCGGTGGAAATGCGAGCTCTGCGGAAGATGTGCGGAGTGAAGCTGACCGACCGTATTCGCAACGGCGTAGTAAGAAAGCGAGTAGGTATGAAAGATAGTATCGGTGTAAAGATGAGAAAGGGTATGCTTTCTGGAGTGACTGCTCTTTCTGGAGTGACTGTTCTTTCTGGAGTGACTACTGACAGCGGCAAATGGTCTGGCGCGTGATGAGTGTGTCGCGCTGTTCCCTGCACTCTCCAGTTCGGAGAAGGCAGAGTGCAGCTGGCGATGTTGTGATTGAAAGGAGGGACGGCAAAGTTTCCTCCACGTCGTGCAATTAACTGCTCTTTGTGGTGTGTACGCTTCAGTTGAAGAGAGAACCATTGTCGTTATTGTCCCTGGGAGCCACCTAACCGTGGCTTGATGAGCATACCGTAGACCCTTCGGGGAGCGGGGGTCTTGCCTTAACTGGCCGGACTGCGAGGAGACAACCTCTATAAAAAATCCCCTAATTCCGGCACAGCGGTACGTGGTGTCGGGATGCTTGGTGTCAGTGCCCGGTACTCCTGCCGGACACTGATATCAAGAGGCTGGCGGGTTGATCAGCTGCTAGCGGCCCACCCCGGGGCACCTCCCGCCCCCCCGGGCGTATTAGGGTTATCGGGGCAATCGGGTCCCTGCCTCGACGGACTTGTTATTTACCTAGATACTCGTGGGATTAACTATGAAGTCTCTTAAAAACAAAAGTCAAAACTTAGATGATGGTAGAGAGTTAGAAAAAGTGGAAGGAGGGAAGAAAGCAGAGGAATTGAAGATAGCACAAGAAGAAGAAGCGAATAATGAAGAACGGAGGGCAGAAACGGCTTCAAAAGAGCCTGAAGTGGCTGTTAGCGTTGACCAGATACCAGCTGCTGGCCGACCAGTAGTAGCTCTGGCGCGAGACCGGCGTGGGCGTTTTGCACGCCCTAACACGATTGCTAGGCTCGCGGAAACGGATGGAGAAGACTCGGACGCCTCCTTAACATCTTTGGCATCGACGGCAGCGTCGGAGGTTTCCTGTTCAAGAAAACGACCAAGATCCGGAAGTGTTGAACGACAAAAGCAACCGAAACTCGTAATTGAACAGTCGGACGACGACGAACTGTTTAGTCCGTTTTCACGCCCGACGAATACTAGGGCTAAAAAGAGCCTCCCTAAGCCTCAAGAGCTGGCCCGGGAGATGCAAGCGCAACCAAGCCTCGATCTCGATTCCTGCGTAACTAACAACCTAGATATTTATAGAGAAGATTGCGGACCATTCCCGAAATATGAAAGGGACCCACGTCCGCGGACTCAGGATGGCTACGCGCAAAGTTAAGGCGGCTTTCGACGAGCTGACACGCCGAGCACCTGTAGATGCGAACGTGGAGCGACTAGAGCGCGAGAATTCAGAACTCCGCGCACAGCTAACCAGCCTTACAGCCGAGATCCGTAACCTGACTGAGCTTGTTAAGACTCTAAGGAACCAGACGGATCTGCAGACTGGCTTGAGTCAGCCAAAATCGGCAGCTCAACCAGTGCCAGCTCTTCAAATGCCCGCAATGTCCACAGACATGGCAGAGCAGATCGGCGCTATAGTGGAAAGGAAATTAGCTGTCCTTAGGACGGAGATATTCTCCAAACGGGCCCCCAGTCTTTCCGCGGGTAACCACAGGGGAGCAGAAATGGAAATGGCCATTCCGTCGGCGGTGGAAACGGCATCGCTGCCAGCGCCCCAAAACAAACAGAGAAAGGCGAGAAAGGCTAAAGCTCTGGCACACCCTCCGGTGCCGGACCTGCCAGCGGTGCCTACCCCTGTACCCATAAACTCAAACCCGGGCCCATCGCAGATTAAGGAAACCTGGGCAACTGTTGCTAAAAGGCCCCAAAAGGCCAAACAAATAAAAGTTGACCAAGCGGTGACTGGAAATCGCCCCTCAGAGCGCAAAGGCAATAAGGACGGAAGGAGGAAACTGCCGAAAGTCCCGAAGACAGCTGCTGTTTCTGTGACGGTCCTAGACAGCACGACTTATGCGGAGGTGATGGCTAAGGCAAGAAGCCAAATAAATCTGGGAGACATCGGCATCGAGTCCGTCGGCCAGAAAAGGGCTATTACAGGTGGTCTCCTCCTGGAAATCGCAGGAGCTGAGTGCGAAGCAAAGGCAAACCGCTTGGCTGAGCGAATGCGAGAGGCCCTAAAAGACCTGAAAGTTAAAATAGCTCGCCCAAGCAAAACGGGTGAGGCAAGAATACGGGGCCTTGATGATGCTGTAACCCCAGAAGAGGTAGCGTCGGCGGTCGCCGACGCAGGAGGGTGCATTGCGGCTGACGTCCGTGTTGGACCAATCCGCCGAACACCCACAGCATAGGGCACCGCATGGATCCGGTGCCCTCTCGCAACTATGCGAAAAATTATTGCGGAGAAAAATATTCGTGTGGGTTGGGGGACTGTCAAAATAGAGGCACTGGAAGCAAGATCCTTGTACTGTTACCGGTGCCTCGAAAAGGGTCAAGTGGGCCAAAGATGCCCTAACAACGTAGACCGCAGCACCCTTTGCTTTATATGCTCTGAACCGACTCACAGGGCCAGAGAATGTAAAGCGCGGACGCCTAAGTGCCCCTTGTGTAGCAGCAAGGGGTGTGCAGCCGATCACCGGCTGCACATGAAAAAGTGTACCCCCCCCGAAGGGAACGGGGAAAAATCAGGTATCCCCACAAACACAAACCCTGGAAACCACCAAGGCAACGGGCACGTGTAGCCTGTCGAAGGAGGCCCCGATGGAGGCTTAAAATTCCCTCCGCAAAGAATATTGCAGGGCAACTTGAACCACTGCCGCAACGCGCAAGACCTGTTACTGCAAAGCGTTGCGGAGTGGTCGGTTGCCTTGGCGGTGATGGCGGAGCCATACCGCGTACCGGACCATCCGCGGTGGTTCGGGGACGACACGGGCACCGTCGCCGTATACTGGGGAGGAGGAGAGGGTGCTCCGCCCTGCTCCTTCCTGAAAAGGGGGCAGGGTTTCATAGCTGTGCAGTGGGGAGGAATGGCCATAATAGGCTGCTACGTCTCTCCCAACAGGTGCCTCGCCGACTACGAGGTGTACCTGGACGGGTTGGCGAACTGCATCCGCAGATGCCGGCCCCGTCCATCGATCGTCCTCGGGGATTTTAATGCCCACGCCAGAGCGTGGGGCAACCCTAGGGATGATCCGAAGGGAGGGACGTTGCAAGAATGGGCGGCTGGGCTGGACCTCCGGCTCGTGAACCGGGGGTCCATCAGCACTTGCGTGCGATGGCAGGGGGAGTCGGTCGTCGATCTAACGTGGGCAACTCCCTCTGCCATGAGCACGCTGTCGGGGTGGCGCGTTGCAGAGGAGGTGGTCACACTATCCGACCACCGCCACATCGTCTTCGATGTGGCTCTCCGCCCACCGGACTGCCCCAGCCGTCGTGCAGGCAGCCCCCCGCGACGCTGGTCTCTCAAGCGGCTTAATCGAGATCTTCTCGAAGCCGCAGCTAGCGTCGCGGCATGGCCAGAAAACACCGATGAGGTCTGGTCCGATCCGGAAAGGGAGGCGACCTGGTTCCGGGGCACGATGACGGCGATATGCGATGCCGCCATGCCCCGGACCAGCTGCCCCAAGCGAACGGCAGTGTACTGGTGGTCGCAGCAGATAGCGCAGTTGCGCGAAGTCTGCTTGCGCGCGCGTCGCCAGTACACTAGAGCTCGAAGAAGAAGGCCGGAGCATACGAGCGCTATCGAGCGGCTACAAAGGCGCTCCAAATCGCCATTGCGAATGCCAGGTCTCGGTCCTGGAGGGAGCTCCTAGGGGGACTTGATAGGGATCCATGGGGGCGCCCCTACAGGGTGGTGTTGGGCAAGCTTCGCCCCTGGGTGCCCCCCCTGACGGAGACCCTAGACCCCGGACTGCTGCGTCGGGTCATCAACGCACTATTTCCGACAGTCCGGGGCAGTCCCTCAGTCCCTCCAACGGTGTTGTCGGCCCTTTACACCGACGAGTTGGGGGTGACCGAACAGGAGCTGGACCGAGCCATCAGCCGCTTGCGCGCTCGTAACACCGCGCCCGGCCCCGATGGTATACCAGGGCGGGCATGGGTGATCGCTCTGGTCACCCTGGGGGACAGGCTGAGGCAGCTGTTCAACAGCTGCCTCCGACATGCCAAGTTCCCCACGGCCTGGAAGGAGGCTCGCCTGGTCCTCTTAAAGAAGGAAGGCAGGACTGCAGACTCTCCCTCTGCGTACCGTCCGATATGCCTGCTGGACGAGAGCGGCAAGTTGTTCGAGAGAATTCTTGCCGCCCGTCACAGCGGGCATCTGTCGCGCTTCGGTCCCGACCTAGCTGACAGCCAGTACGGCTTTCGACAGGGGCGCTCGACAGTGGACGCGATCCTTCGCGTCCGCTCCCTGTCGGCCCAGGCCTTGTCCCGGGGTAGAGTGGCGTTGGCGATAAGTCTCGACATCGTCAACGCCTTCAACTCCCTGCCCTGGGACACGATCCGGGGGGCGCTAGAACATCACCGCGTCCCTCCGTACCTGCAAGCCGTGGTCGGGGACTACTTGCGCGACAGGTACATTCAGTATATCGGACAGGATGGTACACTGCACCGGAGGGAGGTGTCCTGCGGGGTTCCGCAGGGGTCTGTGTTGGGCCCCCACTTATGGAACCTCACCTACGATGCAGTCTTGCGTGTCGATCTCCCCCCTGGCGTCAGTGTCGTCTGTTACGCCGACGACACTCTAATAGTCGCTGAGGGGGACACTTTCGAGAGGACCGTTGAGCTCGCCGAGCGTGGGGCAGAGGTCGTCGTCACCAAAATCCGCGAGTTGGGCCTGCAGATAGCGCCTCATAAGACCGAGGCGCTATGGTTCCATAAACTGCCTAGGAGCAGGGAACCGCCCGACTCGTGGGTTCGCGTCGGATATTCGTCAGTCCGGGTGGGGCGGTACCTAAAGTACTTGGGCCTCACCCTGGACAGTCGCTGGGGCTTCGAAGAGCATTTCGAGCGCCTTGTCCCCCGAGTTGAGAGGGTAGTGGGTGCCATGCATAGACTGCTACCCAACCTCGGGGGACCGTCAGAGGAGGTACGCCGCCTCTACGGGGGGGTCGTGCGGTCGGTGGCCCTGTATGGGGCGCCCGTATGGTCACACCGACTGTCGGGCGTCCGGCGCTGCAGGACCAAGATCTATAGCCTGCAGCGCAAGATGGCCATCCGCATCGCACGAGGATACCGGACCGTATCCTTTGAGGCGGCAACCCTCCTGGCACGCTTTCCGCCGCTCGATATCCTGGCGGACATGGACGCGAGAGTCTATGACCGGATTCGCGTCGTCCGCCAAAGCGGCGAGAGCGTGCCCGCGCTTGAAATCAGACGGCAGGAACGACGACGCGCTCTAGAGGAGTGGCGCGCGAGGCTTAGCCAGGAGCACATCGCGCGCAAGCGCGTCGTCCGAGCTATACTGCCGTCCTTCGAAGCCTGGCAACAGCGGAGGAGTGGGCGAATCTCCTACAGGCTTGCTCAGATAATCACTGGTCACGGCTGTTTCGGTGATTATTTGAACAAGATTGGACGCGAGGTGACGGCAGCCTGTCACCATTGTGGTGGGGACCAAGATTCCGCAGAACACACGCTCGTTGAGTGCCCAGCGTGGGCCTCCGAGCGGCGGATCCTGGTCGACCGGATTGGACCGGACCTCTCCCTGCCGGCAGTAGTAGCGGCTATGCTGGCAGGGGAATCGGCGTGGGGGGCCGTATCCTCCTTCTGCGAGACAGTGATGTCTCAGAAGGAGGAGGCCGAGCGGGATCGGGAGAGGGCCGATCCCGCTCGGCGAAGGCGACGGCGCCGGGGCGGAGGCACAGCCCGCCCAGGCCCCCAGCCCAATAGCCCGGGGCTTTATAATACGGGCTAACATGTTTCCCCCGCCGTAACATCTGGCGGGGGACCTCCCCCCTGTACCAATATCCGCAGGGGGGCTCTTGAGGTCGTGGGGCGCTGGGGCGGGGGCCCGTAAGCGTCCCTCACGTGCGACCTCGAGGAGGACGGTGGCGTGGTGGCCTCCCCAATCGCTTTCCAGCGTAACCGGTCCGATGCCACCTGCATCCAACGACTTCCTGCGATTTTCACAAGATCGTCGGTCCATCTGGCAGGCGGTCGTCCCACGCTGCGCTTGCCAATACGTGGTCTCCACTCTAGAATCTTTCTGCCCCAACGCCCGTCCGATCTACGCGCTATGTGGCCCGCCCATTGCCACTTTAGCTTGCTAATCTTAACGGCTATGTCGGTGACCTTGGTTCTTCTACGAATCTCCTCATTCCTGATTCGATCGCGTAGAGAAACGCCGAGCATAGCTCTCTCCATAGCTCGCTGAGCAACTCTGAGCTTTTTTATGAGACCTATAGTAAGAGACCACGTCTCTGATCCATATATCATCACTGGTAACACACACTGACTAAAAACTTTAGTCTTAAGGCACTGAGGTATTTTGGATGAGAAGATGTTGCGCAGTTTCCCGAACGCTGCCCAGCCGAGTTGGATTCGTCGATTGACCTCTCTCTCAAAGTTGGACCTACCTAACCGGACTACCTGTCCCAGGTAAATGTATTCGTCGACAACTTCAAGAGTAGAGTTCCCAACGGTGAGTGCGGTGGGTACGACATGGACTTTAGACATTATTTTCGTTTTGTCCATGTTCATTTTAAGACCCACTTGTTGAGATACTCTGTTGAGGTCACCGAGCATTCGTCCTAGATCTTCCAGCGACTCCGCCACGACCACAATGTCGTCGGCAAATCGAAGGTGAGTGATGTATTCGCCATTGATGTTGATGCCAAGTCCTTGCCATTCCAAGAGCTTGAAGGCGTCCTCTAAGGTGGCCGTAAACAGTTTCGGAGAAATGACGTCTCCCTGCCTTACTCCTCTTTTTATGGGGATCGCTTTCGTGCACTGCCCCTGTACTCGGACTGACATGGTGGCGTTATTATACAAGCACCTCAACACCTCAATGTACCGATAGTCAATGCGGCATCGCTGGAGAGATCTAAGAACCGCCCAAGTCTCGATCGAATCGAAGGCTTTCTCATAGTCCACAAACGCCAAGCATAGTGGCCGATTATACTCCTCGGTCTTCTGTATAATCTGCCGCAGCGTATGTATGTGGTCTATGGTACTAAAGCCTTTCCGGAAACCGGCTTGTTCGGGAGGCTGGAAGTCATCAAACCTGCGTTCGAGACGATTCGTAATGACTCTCGAAAACAACTTATAAACATGGCTCAGCAGTGTGATGGGCCTATAATTCTTCAGTAAAGTGTTATCACCTTTCTTGAAAAAGAGTACCACCACACCCCTGTTCCACGCTTCCGGCGTTTTTCCTTCGAGCAAGACGGAATTAAACAGCCTCTGAAGGACTTTAAGTACCGGCGATCCGCCCGCTTTCAGAAGCTCTGCGGTAATTCCGTCTTCACCCGGCGCTTTGTTGTTTTTAAGGTGTTTGAGAGCCATCCCAATCTCGTACAGGCTGATGTCCGGGATATCTTCTGTGTAGTGTCGGGTTAGCTTGGCTCTTGGGTCTTTTACCAAGTCAACAACAGGTTCAGCTACTGAGGTATACAACTGCCCATAGAACCTCTCTATCTCCCTGAGCACCTCTGACCTATTCGACGTTACGTTTCCGTCCTCCGTCTTCAGCTTCGTCAACTGGCTTTGCCCAATAGACGCGTCTCTTGCAAACACTTTGGAGCCCTTGTTCTGCTCTATGGTCTCCTCAATACGTCTTGTATTGAAGGACCGTAAATCGTGTCGCAAGGACTTCAATATCTGTCCATTGAGCTGCCTATAGGACTTAGCATCATCGGAGGTTTGGAGTGTCATGGTACGTCGCTCAGCCATAAGGTTTCGGGTGTAGTCAGATAGCTTTTGAGGCCTATTTTTACGGTGGGGCTTAAAATGCTTGGACCCGACCGTATGGACAGTCTCTACCAACCTATTGTTGATTTCGTCCACTGATGCGCTGCTGTCTAGCAATTCGAAGCGGTTTGACAATTCGAGTTGAAAGTTCTCGGGGTTTTGGATATGTGCATTAGAAGGTCGGAGCGTAGACTTCATCAGACGCGATCTTTCCATTTTGACATTAATATTTAATGTGCCTCTGACCATTCGGTGATCACTGCCGGTTTTTACCCTGTGAATCACGGAGACATCATTAAATATTTGTCGCTTGGTGCTCATGATGAAGTCTATCTCATTTTTTGTGGAACCATCAGGGCTCATCCAGGTCCATTTCCTATGAGGCGGCTTCCGGAAGAAAGAGTTCATCATAAAGAGTCCCTCCTTCTCCAGATATTCGGCCAGCCTCTGACCCCTGGGGTTGCGTTGCCCATATCCAAATTGCCCCACTCTCAATTCATCATCGCCCCGTTTGCCCAGCCGCGCATTGAAGTCACCCATAACCACTGTAAAGTGTGCTTTGGAAGTATGTATGGCTCTACTAATGTCCTCATACATTACTTCGACGTCATCATCTGAGTATGCCGAGGTCGGTGCGTAGACCTGTATGACCTTCAGCGAATATCTTTTGGATATTCTGAGTATCAGGTACGCTACCCTGCTCGACACACTAGTGATGGACACAACGTTGTCTATGAGTGACTTGTGGACGATAAATCCGACACCACCTTGGGACTGCTGTTCGCCCTCCCGGTAGTAAAACAAGTTGCCGGATTTTAAGGTTATCGTGTCCTCGCCCTTTCTTCGGACCTCCGATAAACCAACAATATTCCACCGCAACTTGTTTATCTCTTCTTCCAGCTCAACAAGCTTCTCATCTGTCCTTAACGTGCGTGCGTTGTATGTCACCAGGGCCAATTTTCGGTGCTGGTGGTAGCCGAATCTCTGCCGGAGATTCTTAGCACCCCTTGTCCTGTCGTTACCATGGCTGCTACCGTGGCCAGGACGAACAGGACCGCCGGGGACTAGGGGCCTGGTTTTCTTACATTCTTCCATAATTGGGGGTGTTTGCCATACTCGCCACGCTTGGCAGGCGGGTTGGCGAGCGCAGTTATTGGTCGTCGAAGTGCTAAGGGAACGCTGCTGCCCATTCCCTAGTTTTCCCTTAGTCGCCTTGTACGACACCCAATGGGATGAGATGGGTTGGTCCTATTCTAAGCCGGGAACCACGCGGCAATTTTCGTTAATGATATTGACCAATGCTTCCTATTTTCAAATTATCTTCTATTTGCTGACGACATGAAAATTTTTCAATTTGTAAATAATGACTCTAACGCATTGAAACTCCAGGAAGATCTGGACAGACTTGACGCTTACTGTCATCAAAATAAACTAGACTTAAATGTAAGTAAATGTTTTTCTATGAGTTTTAGCCGGAAGAAAAATCCGCATTGTTATAACACCAAAAAATAAAAATCATTATTTAGATAAAAAACACGAGGTAAAAGATTTAGGAGTTATCCTAGATTCTAAATTACAATTTTGTAATCATATTACTGCTGCTACCAAAAAAGCATTAAGAGCGTTAGGATTTATAATGCGTATGTCAAAGTCTTTCAAATGTATGAAAACCATTAAAATCCTTTACTGTGCTTACGTCCGTAGCCATCTCGAGTATGCTAGTCAAATTTGGAATCCATGTTACGAATTATATAATCTTATGATTGAAAGAGTTCAAAAAAAGTTTACACGATTTCTTGCTTACAAATTTAAGATACCTAAACTTGCTTATGACGAACGTTGTACCAAGCTTCATCTCTTACCTCTTTCTGCTAGACGTAATATAGCAGTTATTATATTACTTCTCAAGTTAATAAGGGGAGATGTTGATTGCCCGGCTTTGCTAAGCAAAGTAACTTTTAAAATACCAGTAGTAGCACCTCGGAACAGCTATAAACCTTTCAGCCTGACGTTTGCTCACACGAACTATAGACAAAACAGCTTCCTTATTAGAGCCAGTAGGACATTTAATGATGTTAACGATATAAGTTTGGATTTGTTTCACAACAGTATTGGTAGTGTAAGAAACAAATTGTTAAGACCAATTGTCACGTCTAAACCTATTTAACATTGTATTTGTGTATATTTTTGCTTTGTAGTTAGTTTGTATTTTTTTTTCCTTTGCTTTGTAGTTAGTTTGTATCTTTTATATGTGTTTTTTAAAAAAAAAGAAACAAAAAACACTGTGACTATTTGTTATTAATAGTTGTTTTCTACATGTGATAACTTACAATTAGCTTTTAGTTGCTACTTTGTGTCTAACTAGAATACTCATAAGTTGTTAGCTATCCTAATAAAACATAATAAAAATAAAATAAAATAAAACCAAGATTATGGTTTTTGAAAGGGAAGAAACCAGAACGAATGTAAGGATTGTGGTTGGTAACGATGTGCTGGAGCAAGTGAATGAGTTTGTATATCTTGGATGCGCCTTCAGTAAGGATGGGAAATACACCGCTGACATAGAGAGAAGAGTGAGTGCAGGGAACAGAGTGAATGGTGCAATGGGAAAGCTACTCGGGAGCCGGCACTTAAGTCATAAGGCAGAGCTAGCCATACATAACGTAGTTCTTGTCCCAACGCTGTTATATGGTAGCGAGAGCTGGGTATAAGAAGGAGAATGAAAGTAGGATAAAGGCGGTAGAAATGCGAGCTCTGCGGAAGATGTGCGGAGTGAAGCTGACCGACCGCATTAGCAACAGCATAGTAAGACAGCGAGTAGGTATGAAAGATAGTATCGGTGTAAAGATGAGAAAGGGCATGCTCCGTTGGTTCGGGCATATAGAAAGAATGCCAGAGGAAAGAATGACAAAACAGATATACAATGTGAAAGTGGAAGGATGCAGGTACCGGGGAAGACCTAGACTATCTTACCACGACCAAATAAACCGAGTCTTATCTGATGGAAAAGTCAAGAGTCTCCGTAACCGGCGAGCGTGTATGAGCCGAACTATGAGAGTCGAGGAAGCCAGAGAGGTATGTAAGGAAAGAACCTGTTGGAACTCTGTACCCTCTGCCTATCCCGCAAGGGATCTGGTGTGATGATATAAATAGATAGATAGACTATTATTTTATCACCACGATGTATATTTTTATGTGTATTTCCTATACACACTGCCCCTGACATATACTAAACGTAATGTAAAGTCGGGTTCACATTACGCGCGGTATAATGTAGACCCGGCAAAATGTCAAAACATTATCTCGCGCGTCATTCAGTGTTCGGTTCGCGCTCAACATCGACGCCATATTGTGCTTCATTCGGCTCGCGCGGCTATAATAATGGAGAACAATTATAAAAGCGACAACTGCACGTTTACGAGGCGAAATATCCATCGCAGTCACGCAGAACTCGATGGACTTGAATCGACAACCGCGCGGGGCTGCGGCGTTGTAATCAACGCCTTACCAAAATGAAGTCGTGCGGCAAGTCCTCAGGTTTCCCGTAAACGAACGCCGCACGAGCGGCAGCCGCGCAAAATGTGGACCTGGCTGAAGGTTTAGTTGACGTACCTAGGAAGTGATCGATGTTGTCGGGCACGGCGTTGTTGTGCGGCCAGCGCGTGTAGTGCACGTGCCACACGTCGCGCGCGCGCGCGCCGCAGCGCACGCGCACGCGCACCGACGCGCCCCACGCGGTGCGCGACGACGAGCCGCTCGACACCACGAACTGTAAGAGTATACGAACATAACAAAGATAATGGAAGGAAATAAATTCCGTAGTCAAGAATTGGCATTCCAAAACTAGTGTAACACAGGAGCAGAGTTAAAAAAAACGATTTTTTTTAGTCGTAGCCACCAGTAGATGGCAGTAACTGATGCGAAACTAATAACGTTCGTACAGACGTATTCCAATCCGGTTGAACTTTGATCCGTTGTTTTATATTCGGATTCAGTTTTCTAAATGGCATGCCCATTTTGTAAAACGGCGAATTCAAAAGTTTGGCTGTGAAGTTATCACTTTCGTAAGAATCCTTGTAAAATTCAAGAATTTAATGTTCCCTATCTTGGCCCTGTTGCTTAGAATAAATATAATCCAAAAGCCGCGGGCGCGCATTAAACTGAATTACTATCTGCAATGCTAGTACCCACACGTTCACGCGATTAGTTACTCTGTGACCACGGTACGAAATAACGTGCTCTGCGCGTGTCAAACTAAATTGAATTATGCCGTCTTGTATCGTTCCTCTATCTATCTATCTATATCATCATGCCAGATCCCTTGCGGGGTAGGCAGAGAGTACAGAGTTCCAACTGGTTCTTTCCTTACATACGTCTCTGGCTTCCTCCACTCTCATAGTTCGTCTCATACACGCTCGCCGATTACGGAGACTCCTGACTTGTCCATCAGATAAGACCCGGTCTATTTGGTCATGGTAAGATAGTCTAGGTCTTCCCGGATACCTACATCCTTCCACTTTCGCATTGTATATCATATATATTGTATGTATCGTTCCTGCCTGTAAAAATACTGTTGAGCTCAAAAAGAAACATGATGGGGTCACATTTCATACCTAACTTGCGCATTCAGGTGCCGTATTATTTAAATATCGATTTAATTCTTCCGTATATAATTGTCATCATAAAAGACCAGCGGCCATTTTGTTAGTGTTGCTAGTATAACAATTTTATTTTTCCCTACTTTTATTTGCTGAGGACTTTTGTAGTTCTAGTATTAATTTAGTTAACTAAATAGTTAAAATAGTTCAAATATGTCTATTTCTTGAGTTTAATATGCATTTAAATACACGCTACCGCAACAATGATTTTATTATCATCTATTCAAATGTGAATGAACATTTACCCCAAAACGTGGTAATCTTTCCAGGCTGCCAACATTACGCAGGTGGGAAGGGCGGGACGTTTGTTCATTTTTTGGCTTCACTGCGCGACGTGCAATTACGACTGGACGCGGCTTCTGGATTATACTTCTTTTTCTTCTTCGAGTTATGGCTTTACACTAATTATAAGTGTATTTTGCCAGTGTCCAGTGAGATATAATCGTGCTTGTTTAAAATAATTCAATTCCCCGATGAATTTGATGACAACGATGATAATGAAATTAATGAAATACCCCACCCTGGATAGTAAAGCGGTGGATACTTTACATACCAATTGCAACGGCCGTTTTGACGGAAGTCGAAAAGTCTCGTTTTATCACTTTGTTACAATTACCTTCACTCATGGACATATAAGAACACATAATTACACATTATTAGTCGAAATAACACAAGTTTTGGAAATTAAAACAAATTGTCAACATCTTCGACTTCCCGCCAAAACTCTCGGATTATACTTATTTTAAGCTCTGGTGTTGTCTTGGAGTAAATAGTGTGGTGGCGTGTTGTCCGACAGCAACATTGATCCGCAAACCTTTTTTTTACTTTTTAAAAAACGTATCCCTACACTAAGAAATTTTTGCTGTGTCGTGGTGTTTCTACAAACATAAACATCCAGTTCGATATAGCGTTTTCTCCAAATTCGAAATCGCCATTTTCAAGATACAGCGTTTGCCATTACAAGGTCAGTATTCTACAAATATTATAAACGTGAAAGTTTCTTAAGATGTATGTTTGTGACTCTTTGTGATGTATGTTTGTGAAACTTAACAGTACCTAATAATATAGCTTATACATCAGAATAACACATAGACTATGATTTATAAAGATATTACAATATAAATTGCAAAATTAACGCATACGCAGCCGCGCGTAACAGCTAGTTTTACATAATGCTAGTTTTGCTAACTTAATCATGATATGTACACATTGTTTAGGGACACAGTCTGTCTAACACATTACTTATTTATAAACTACTAGCGACTCTCTTGGATCACTCCGTCCATTGGTGAGAACCGTATGAAAATCCGTTCGGTAGTTATTGAGTTTACCGCGTTCAGACAGACAGACTGACGCGGATAGTGACTATTCTAAAGATTTTTGTTTGTGTACCGTTGTGTGCCTTGTATTTTTAAATAAAATAAATAAATGAAGGAAAGGCTTGTCGCGGTGGTCTAGTGGCAAGGCGCATCGCTTTGTGTTCACGAGGTCCTGGGTTCAAATCCTAGGTCGGACAAATGTTGTTTTCCTAACGAAATATTCCCAGTATGAGTCTAGAGTCTGGAATTGTACCCGATATATGGCCATAGGCTCGTCTCCTATTACATGGGACCAAACATCGTCGGCGACAAGTAGTGTACTCAGTACACCTCAGCCACCCCCGCTTGGGGAGTATAGGCGTGATGGTATTTTTTTTATTTTAAAAAAGGAAACTCACGTTGCCAAATTCCGCCGTAGTGTTGTCCGGCGGCAGATAGTGCGGAGGCGTGTCCCCCGAGATGAGCGCCAGCACGGGCGCGGCCACCTGCCACACGCACTGCCAGATGAGCGCGCACTGCTCGGCGCACGCGCACGCCGTCGCGCTCGGCTTGGGGCTCTTGCCCGTCCCCACTTTAGCTACCACGTAGAATCTCTGCGTGCTGCCCACGGTCATCTGAGTGATGGGAAGTATTGTTTTTCTATGTTAGATTGGCCCCAGAAATCGTGATAACGTGTTTTTATTGAGATTTTTGCTATTAAACTCTAGCTCTTCGCGAATTAAAAATTGTTCCGGGTGATATATTTTTTACTAATATTATCAAGAGGAAATATTTGTTTGTTTGTAATCAAAAAACTCTGATACTAATTTGAATGAACGAACTAATTGAAAATGAATGAACTAATTTTAGTAATTCTTTCACCGTCAATAAGTTACATAAGCCAGAAGAAACAGGTATTTCTTTTACCGTCAGAAATCTACATTATACAGAAGTAACATTGTATTTCAGTAATAATAAGATTTCAACCTGAAATAATGGTTTTTGTAATGAATCATTAAGATATTACAAAATAAAGGCCTGCACAGCAGCAGGGTAACACCTAGTTGTGAAATAAAATTGTTTATCTATATTATAAAAAAAAATCGGACAAGTGTAGGACTCTGAGGGTCATGTACTAGTCACTAGATGGCACTTTTTTTAAACTATTCATCGAATTTTCGGAAACAAAGTTTTAGAGATGGGAAAAAACAATTGAACTCGCGCGACTGTTACCGACACCTCTTTGAAGTGAAAACTTCTTTAGGCGCGTTGGGCATTTTTGAGGTGGGAAAAAACCATTGAACTCGCGGCACTGTTACCGTTACCGACACCTCTGTATATAAATATGTACATATATTGTGTATGTACGTACATAGATTACACATGCACGTTGTTCAAGTTTTCACTTCTGTAAGTCTGTTTCAAGTAACATACTTGAACAAGCTTGAATAAACGAATAAGCGCGCTATTTACATATGTGGCAATAAAAAGTAGTGATACTCACAGTGATATGCGAAGCGTTGATGTACCCGTGCGGGTTGGCGGGCGTGGGGTTGAGGCGCACGCGGTTGTCCTCGTAGGGCAGGTGGTCGGCGGCGAACCCGTTGAGCGCGGCGTACTGCGGCAGCAGCGCCGTGCGGAACTCGCCGCCGCTCTCCCGGCACTTCGGGATCTGCTCGAACGCGAACGCCAGCTGCTCGTCCGTCAGCTTGCGCTCCAGGATTTGGCACTGCGGGGCAAATACACGCCACTACTTATCCTGTAACTTGATAATAATAATATAATATTAGCCCTGTTAAGAAACTGTCCCACTGTTGGGCACGGGCCTCCTCTCAAACTGAGAGGGCTTAGGCCATAGTCCACCACGCTGGCCCAGTGCGGGTTGGCGAACTTTCACACCTTCGAGAAACTCTTAGGCATGCAGGTTTCCTCACGATGTTTTCCTTCACCGTTAAAGCAAGTGATAATTAATTTTTAATAACACATGCTTTCGAAAAGACAGAGGTGCGTGCCTGGGTTTGAACCCGAGACCGAAGCAGTGATAGCCTAGTGGTTAGACCGTTGGACTGCAAAGTAATTTGATAATAAAAAAAAATCACCGTCACGCCTATATTCCCCTCGGGGATGGCAGAGGTGTACTGAGTACACCCATGTTTTGCCGACGATGTTAGGTCCCATGTAATAGGGGGCGAGCCTATTGCCATATATCGGACACAATTCCAGACTCCGAACTCATCTTGCTTACTTGAAGAGTTGACCCGTCTCACCACGTAGGTCTTTCTATGGTACTTATCAGAAAAAACCCAACGAGCCCAAACACAATTAGCTATATTGAGTAGTTGGGTCGTTCCGTTGGCCAGTTTCAGAACACCATCTGACATGTTCTCATGGCCGAATTCCGGCTACATTGTCTGACTAGCTCTGTGATACCATATTATTGCATTGCAACTTACACACATAGCCAAATTTCATCATAATGGGATACCTGCAAGTGCTTGAAATATGGTCACAAAATTAGAACTGGAAAGACCGACAGACATACATACGAACAGGGCCGCAATCCCGTTATTACAATTTTAATAAAATTGTTCATCATTGAAATCATAATTTTTAAATTCAATGCTTTCCAATTCTTATTGTACCTATCAATAACTCTTATGGTTTTCCATAGTCGTAGTCGTGAACTGATACGTTCAAGCAATTGCCGACTTTTGGCACAATTGTAATTAAACGATTTTTGTAGCATGTCATAATTTCAAAACACGTAAAAAAAGCAGACTTGGGGCACAGAGTAAGTAAAATATTGATTGTCATAACTTCTTTATTTTCTAATGGAAATACATATGAATAAAGATTCTGTTGGTCCCTACCTAGGGTAAACAAATTATCAGACGGGACTTCACTTTTCTGCACCATAGTGTCGGACGCGTGCGACTCATGGAAACAGCCTGAGAGCATCTATCAAATATGTCCTTGCCTGCGAGCTAGATATTCGTCGGAAACCAGAGGGGTCAGGTTCATATCCGCAACTTATTGCTGATAGTTTGCACATGTTAGTGTGATGTTATTTACCAAGGGGGCTACCACAACCTCTTTAGTATATTAATGTTACTTTGTTGTGAAACAGAGACAGCTATAAACTGCTTTCATTCTTACCTCTTTCTGACAACCAAGTAAGATTATAATAGCTTTGTTAAAGAGATTGTGGTATGCGATCATCAATTGCGACCTTATGTTATACTAGCTGTTACCCGCGGCTACGCGTCGATCTTTCCAGGACAGCACAGATCCTATATATTATTCCAAGACCTAAGACACATTCATACTACGTGTCTTTAAAATTCGTTTAGTCGTGTTAGTATGAAAATATAAAAACTATCTAGTAGGAATCAAGCATTTCTTCCTCAATAAAAAGTAACCTAAAATAATCTCTGAAAAGTGCTCGATCTTCCAGTGATAGTCCATTCAAAATGAATATACAAAGTTTCGTGTCCGGGCCATTCATTGTAATAAGGATCTCTCCAGAAGAGACAATCCTGAATGCATCACGTGAGGAGACAAACCTGAGTCCAATATCAGTTCATGGAGGAGTTCATGTGTTGCTGCCTACACACATTTTAACGTTACAAATCAAACACTTCACGTAACATTGCAGCTCGAAACTAACAATAATAAAGTTTTTGGTTTATCCCGCGATTATCCCGGATTGGTTCTTGTTTCCGGGATAAAAAGTATTTATTATTTTAAGTTAGGGTATAGGTTATAACCGTACCAAATTTTATTTAAGACCGTTCTATAGATTTCGCTTGATTGAAACACAAAGAGACAAGCAGACAGACAATAATTCCAAAAAATAGTTTTAGCCTCTGTATCGATAAAGAACTGTACCCTAATTAAAATTTTCAAAAAATATTGTACAGTTTCGGCTCGGTTACGTTTTTATTATATGTATATAGAGATATGTATTACAAGTGTGATTTCATCAAAATACAGTAATATCATTTAAAGAATGGTTTTTTACATCCCAAAACAAAACTCCCAATCCCACATGTCGTAATTATTCATGTGGTTTTGTGAGTCAGTGGTGTGTTGATAAACATTGATATATCAACGGCTGTTTGGTGGGCGGTGTAGTGTACAATGTTTGTCAATACGACACATATTACGCTTCGATGATGCTGTGTGTGTGATATAATCATCACTTGCAACTATTATTGCATCAGACCGAATTCAAACATTGTTTGCTTAGGCCTACAGTATGAGGGGACCACAGAATCTTCATATTTTTAGTCATTATCGAATTAGAAATCATTATTTTACATTATTTTATAAAGTTGGTGAGAATCTTTTAGGATTCTGTACCTTTGTTTTTCTGTCATACTTTTTTTTCGGAAACTGTAAACATAGGAGCTAGGAATTTTGCAATGATGGATCTGGGCAACGTTTTCGAGGGTTTGAATTAACACAATTTTTTTTTCATAATGGCTAAAGAATATACAATTTGAAAGGGCTGCTATTTTAATGGAACGTTTCGAGAGCTGTGTAATGAAATGTGATAATAAATGTGTCCCTCTCCACTACTTTTAGGATTTTTGAGATAATATTAAGTTACTATATATTAAGCTAAATCGCTACATGTTTTATGATTGATGAAACCAGTTCGGCTGGAAAACCTACTTCATAAATATAAAGCACTCACCATAGTTTCTTTGGTAATACTCGGCGGTAGTGGCTGGAACTTGGGCAGGCCAGTGGACCACCGATGCTTGTTGGCCGGCGGCACGGGCTTGCCCCGGTCCCTCCCGAGCGTGGCGCTCTTCACCTCGCTCTTCGCCGCACGCCCCATGAACACCCCCCACCGCCTCCGCTTCTTCTCCTTCCCCTTACTGACCTCCATATCAGTGCTATAAGTTGAGTTAATAACAGAACTCGAGAAAGCACTGTCGTTTGCGGAGCTCGACACCACACTATCCGCCGAGTGGTCGGTCACAGTAATCGATGTTATATTATCGTGTTTGTTTATCGTATTGTTATTGGATACTTTGTGGGTGGACAGGCTCTGGTACGGCGTCTCGTCGCAGTCTTTGTCCTCGCGCATCGATAGTCGGTCTATCGATAAAGTGACGTTTTCGAAATCGTTTTCTTTCGTGTCCTTCGGTACGGATGATTCGCGGACGCCTTTTATGATTTGAGCGTTTACATAGTAGCTATCTGGGGTATCGATTTTTGGTACGTAAGGATTTAGATATTTCGTTGAAAGCTGTGCGGTGTTTCGTTCGTTCAGTCGCGCAATTTCGTCTGTAGTCGTCAGACTTTGCGCGCGATCTCTCATAGTTATCTTCCCTTCGCTTTGCCACGGTAGTGGCACGTTTTCGTATATCGGTTCCTGAGTATCTCCCAACTTAATCTGCGACTGTGGTAGAACTAAATGTCGCTGGTAAGGCACCCTATGCATCGGCATAGAGTACATTATATTCCCTCTTTCATCATACACTTTTTGGATATTGTCCGATATGTGGTGGGGATCAATTATAATGTGTGGTTTAGGATCTAAGACTGAAGCTAGGTTGTTATAAGTCCCATGGGTGCCCGGCATTATATTCGGTCGATAATTCACGTGATTAGTATTAATGTACCCTAAATACTGCCTGTTTAATGCCGTTCTAGTGGACACTAGATCCGGACTCGATCCAGAGACGTGAGAATTGATGTACCCTCGGTGATAGTTCAGAGCTTGACTGGCTACTGCTAAATCTGGGGTGGAGTTTGAGGCTAAACCGTTTGAAGGGTATGGGGGTGGCGGTTTGTAAACATTCACATAGTGGAGTTGGTTCAAATCGGTTTGTACGTTAGGGTTAACGGCAAAAGGATAGTTTGTTCCCATGAATTTGAGTCCATACGCGTAGTCGTCCGTGGCTGAGACTCCTTGGTTGACGGGGACGGTGTGGCGCGTGACGTCAGGGTAGTGGATGCGATGGATGTCCGGGTGGGAGCCGTAGACGAGGGGCTTGGCGCTGCTGTTGACGATGGGGGAGTGGGCGTGATGGTTCTGGTACCGGAGCTGAGCTTCGGCGCGCTGCTGCTGGTATTTCTGTTGGATGGCTGTCTCGTAGTCTGGCGCCGGCCGGTAGGATGGCAGCAGAGCTCTAGAAGAAAGAAGTCGTTGGAGAACACTGTAGAAGTTGCCTTGAAGATATTTATATGGTAGTTCAACTTCTATGGCCAATTTGACTTCTTACAGTCGTTTACGTCACAGGAAAACTGATAAATGCACAGGAATGACATTTTATAATAAAAAGTGACGTCGTCAGAACAAGGCGCTATCGATAAGGAAAGTAGAATAGATAGAAAATGATGTTACACTATGTGTTTTCTTTCAGCACTTTCTGAACAAATGTACCGTTGACAATTTTTCAGTCTAGCGTTTTTTGAAAAAGCTCTTGTGCGATGAAAATGCGCCTGTGAGGGTTTGAAGGTTTAGAAAAAAGTCAAAGTAAGTTTCACCAGAGTCCTAAATCTATGTGACCACCTCAACGAAGGTTCCTCTGACCTGTTCTGCGGCAGCTGCGGCTGGTGCCTGAGCTGATGCTGTTCGGCCAGCTCTAGGCAGGAAGTGGAGTACGCGCGGTGTGCTGCCGTCAGGGGCTCCAGTCTGGAACTGCTGCCAAGCTCCCGGGCGTCCAACTCCTCGCGACTATCTGATAGGCCGTGTTCCTGTGGGAAAATCAAAAGATGGGTTAATGAAGGTAGGTCATTAAGTTATATCTCTTTCATCACGCCAGATCTCTTGCGGGTGGGCAAAGTGTACAGAGTTTCTACAGGTTCTTTCCTTACAGAAGTCTCTAGCTTCCTCGGCTCTTATTGTTCGTGTCATGCATGCTCGCCGGTTACAGAGACTCTTGACTCGCCTTTCACATATACACGGCATATTTGGTCATGGTAAGAGTTCTTAAAAACAAAACACCGTCACGCCTATATTCCCCAAGCGGGGGTGGCAGAGGTGTACTGAGTACACCCACGTTTCGCCGACAATGTTAGGTCCCATGTAATAGGGAGCGAGCCTATTGCCATATACCGGGCACAATTCCAGACTCCGGACTCATACTGGGAATTTTTCGTTAGAAAACCTACATTTGTCTGATCTAAGATTTGAACCCAGGATCTCGTGATCACAAAGCGATGTACTTTGCCACCAGACCAACGAGGCAGAAGAGAGTTCTATATCCATGTAATTCGATCGCCGAAGGACCGTTTTTTTGTGTGGTGTGTGAATGATTTACAGGGCCTTTACAGCTTCATTGGACCAGAGGGCGAGCGTACTACACTCTAGCAAGAAGGGCAAGGGGGCAACTAGCTCAAGAGCGCCAAGGAGAAACGGCCTCGGCTTGGACTGTCGCTATAGGAGAGGGCGTGTATTAAGTGTCTTGCCGTGGTGCACTCGAAAGACCGTCTGTGCAGACGATCTATTGTTTTTTTCTATTGTATCTACTTATTAGACGCTTGACGGTTTACTGAAATGAAAATTTTGCACTACGTATTCCCCTAATGGGGTTGGTAGAGGTGCATTGCGTATACTCACAGTTCGCCGTCGATGTTAGGTCTCAAGCTAATGCCACAACCACTGATAATTAATTTTTCGACAGAAAAACCTCAAAAGCACTTTGTCAAGGATTTTGTTTTTACCGACTGAGGTCTTAACTTTAAAAAAAATATTTATCTTATTTTGGAGACTTACAGCTAACATAACAAAGTAGGTATAGATAAGTAAAGTCAGAACTATTAACAAGCCTCCACATCTAGAAATGAGGTATATAAACAAGATGCTTAAGTAGGTAAGTTAACAATATTTTTAAATAGTAAAAAACTGTCAGAGAGATGAGAATCATTTAATCAACACGGTGCCCAGGGTTGGCAAATTACTTGCGAATAAATCTGTACTAGAATCCTAATTCTAGCTCAGAGCTCAGACTGCATAATTGAATTAAACATAATACTCGTACGCAAGAGATAGGAATTACGACGAAACATAGTGCGTGAGAATAAAAATGTAATAATTTACTTATTACTGACCCATAAAAATTGACTGACTGAAATAATTTATCCGGAAATGCATTAACCGTTGCCGCATACCAAAATTATTTACAAATAACACTTACTAATTAAAAACTTCCAGGTTATCGCACATTCCACTATGAAAATTAAAATCAATAGCCACACTTTCCCGCTCGCACGTTCCTAACAATAATTATTAAGTTAATGAACGCGGCGGTATAATGAACCGGAAACGGAATTTCTCGGCGCGTGCGCAGCTGCACGGCGTGCCGCTGTGATTGTATCGCGATTATTCGCGATCTGTTGAGATTTCTATTAATTGTAATTTTCTAGATTAGGATCGGTGTATATTGGCGTGTTGTATGAGTTATATAAGTAGCTGAAATTCACAAAATAAAAAATAAACACCGTCCTGCCTATATTCCCTAAGCGAGGCCGGCAGAGATGTGCTATGTCAACCTGATTATCGCCGACGATGTAAGATTAATAATTTCAAACAGTCTTTGGATCCGTACTTGTGGCAAGATAACCCACCTCCCTAAATCTTGGGCTATGATTAGGCTGGAAGCGCATTCTATTTATTTGATATCATATAGGGCACAATATTAAATCCTCATATAATTATCAATTTCGGACTCTAGACTGCTATTGTATATTTTCCAATAACGCTTCATACGACCTACAATTTGGAACCAAGACGTTGATTGCCAGACGTACTATACTCCATGACACTAACAATGAATTTTTAAATATATATAAAGATAAATCGCAAGACAAATCAATCGTAAAATCGCACATCGACTACCCCCTTATAGACAGTGGGGATGGTGCGCACTTTCCTAGCTCCGCATAGCGGACTAATTGATGCGAGCGATAACCGGCGCCATCCGACCGACAACAGATTAAATATTTACTGAAAAAATAAAAGTTTTATGGCGTAACCATATCGTTGGAGATAATCTTATAAAATATATTTCAGCAGAGGTTTATATAGATTCCGGTACCGAAGTTTCTTAATGCTGCTATATAATATCAGAATCAGAATATGTTTTATTCATGTAAACCGTTATAGTATTTATGAATCGACAGAAAAGTAATAAAGACTCTACCACCACTTCGGAATGTTATTCCTGTGGAGAAGAAGGACAAGAAACTCCACGGTTACTCTTTTAAAACAGCATTTTTACAATTTATTGATACTAATATAATAAATAGACTCCATTGGGTTCCAATTCTAGGTCGGACGAATGTAGTTTTTCTATCGAAAAATTCCCAGTATCAGTCTGGAGTCTGAAATTGTGCCCGGTATATAGCAATATTACATGGGACCTAACGTCGGACTTTATGTTTTGATAATACAATAATAGAGCCCCTACCATAGACATCACATATAGCGATAATTGGAGTAAGAAACTGTTTTAGGGATTTATAGCAACGCCAGTGCTGTAACCAAATGGACATTCTACATATCCTTAAAACGAAATAATGTATGGGAATGACATTTTACAACGAAAACTCAAGTGGTCAGAACACTGCGCTATCAATTGTTGTAAAAAAAACTAAACGCTTGGGACTTAGCTAGGCCTTCAGGTGCCATAAAATGGCCACAACGACAGACTGCTCTGTACGCATCTCGCTTTACCCGCGACCTTTACGAGGTTATCAGTCCATCTTGTGGGGAGCCTGCCTATTTCACGTTTTCCAGTAAATGTTCGCTACTTGAAAAACTGTTGGTGGTAATCTATCTATCTATATCGTCACGCCAGATCTCTTGCGGGGTAGGCAGAGAGTAGAGTTCCTACAGGTTATTCCTTACAGACCTCTCTGGCTTCCTCCACTCTCATAGCGGTGATGGTAATATAACCTAAAAATCTTTATAAATTCCGGGGTGCGTATACTCCTAATTCTTCTCCTCCTAAACAGCATAACCAATTTTAGTAGTGGAGCCGGTAGGTAACGCTAGTTAATTATAAGGATTTTAGTTGTTTATAGTTTTCATTTTTTTTGTTTTGACGGACGATTTGGCTCAGTGGTTGCGAGCTTAAACCGCTCCGCCTACTGGGTCGAATAGTCGCGGGTTCGATTCCCGCACGGAACAAATCTTTGTGAGACCCACAATTATTTGATTCGGTCTGGGTATTTGTGTGTGTAAATTTTTGTGCAGGACCTTCCTTCCGAATCGATAAAGGAGTAAAACAGGGAGACCCGCTGTCCCCTAAACTTTTTACAGCGGCCCTTGAAGACATGTTTCAAAAGCTAGCGACCGGCTGGAGCGAGAGGGGCATTGTCGTTTGCGAGAAAAACTAACGAATCTATGTTTCGCTGATGACATTGCCCTTTTCTCTTCCAGCCACTGGCTTAGAGCAGATGCTTTGCGAACTGAGTGCTGTAAGCCGCGAGGTCGGACTGCAGATAAATATGTCAAAGGCCAAAAGTCATGACAAACAGCGTCCAACGAAAAATCAGGTTAGAGAATGTGGCGGTTGCGTATGTCCATGAGTATCTGTACTTAGGCCAAATAGTTTCCTTCCAGGCAAGGCAAGAAGCAGAAATGTCACGCCGCGTTGAAAATGCCTGGAGGAGCTTTTGGTCTATGAAGGAGCTGCTGAAAGCCGATCTCCCTATCAAATTAAAGCGCAGACTCATATGTGTATTCTCCCAATCCTCACCTATGGCGCACAGACTTGGTCTTTGACCTTGGTCCATGGAGCGTAGTATTCTTCACATTAAACTCACAGACCACGTCAAGAACACCACACTACTACTGATGCAAATTTAGTAAAAAAATGCCGACGTTAGTAAAACAGCCGCCAAACTTAAATAGGACTGCGCCGGCCATAACTGCTGCATGAAAAATGATCAATGAGCCAAAATAATAACTGACTGGTCCCCACGAAATACAACAAGACAACGCGGTAGACCCAGGCGGAGATAGCGGGATGAACTGGACAACCTTTTTAAAAGACTGGCCTGACATAGCAACGAACAGAGAGGAATGGTGAAAGTGGAGGGAGGCCTTTGCCCAGTAGTGGGACCCAAATGGCTCATAATAATAATGTTACCTGGAACTTTGTGGTGTGATCCTCGGGCGGTGCTTCGCTGAGGGCTGCTTGGTGCTTCATGTAGAAGGTGTGCTGCTGGACGCAGCACCACCACACGTACTTCCCGTGCTCCGGGCTGGCGAGGGTGAAGGACGCAGAGCCCGTCGGCTTCTGGCACTCGATGCGGAATGTTCGCTTGTGGTTTATCACGTTTGTTATGTCCATCCACCTGGGGACAAGGGTCTTAAGTGAACATGGAGCATTAAGCCAATAGATTTCTTTTGATAAGTGGAATATCAGATATACTGTTGTTTTGTATTCTCACGGAATATCTGGAATATGTAACAGACGGAGTACTTAATAATTCTACACTACTTAAAACTTGCTGTTTGTTTTTAGTCCATATTTTTACTGATACTCATTTGACAGTAAATTAGAACAACCTTAGTAGAAGCGAAGAATACCCTACCACTAGTAGATATTTGGATAGTGTTGTATGTTTTCCACGGCCCGACCGTATGGGGTAGTCGCCTCACACGTAGGACAACTGGACAGGATTTTTAGAAACAATATATTTTTTTAGTTTCGCGTTTTTTTAAGAATTCATGTTCAGTACCACCAGTGCAGCTGCTCCTGCAAATTTCGCGAGGATACAAAAACAGTCTGTAAATAGATTTCTATCAATCATCGCCGATGGGCCATCGTGTAGGGTGCATAAGATTATTAGTCTGGGGCAGTCTTTGTGGACAGTCTGTAAAATAAGTCATTTAACGTTCTCAGTTCATGTTCACTAACGTTTGTAAAATAAAGTGTTAAAAATAAACAAGAAACCCACTGGCGAAAAGTGGGTGTACAGAGTACACCCACGTTTCGCCGACGATGTTAGGTCCCATGTAATAGGGGGCGAGCCTATTGCCATATACCGGGCACAGTTCTAGACTCCGGACTCATACTGGGAATTTTTTCATTAGAATAACTTCATTTGTCCGACCTAGAATTGGCACCCAGGACCTCGTGATCACAAAGCAATGCGCTTTTGCCACTAGACCAACGACCAATAAAGTGTTATCGAGTTGAAAACCTGAGAACATTAAGTGACTTACGTGCTGCCTGTACATATCATGACGACCATTATTTCAGAGTCAAAGCCTTTGAACAATACACGTATTTCAAGAATTTTTCCTCGAGTCTACAACATCCAAGGCAAGTATTATAGTATTTTTCATGAAAGACAGTCTGTGACAGTTGTAAGTGTCAAAGAAAATTATACTTTATTCAATGACAATAAGAGGCATGACCTGTTTCTATACTTATGGTGTTATGCCTTAATACCATTGAATTGAATATTAATTTTGTTTGGCACTTAGAAATGTCACTACTCATCTTATGTGAAAAATATTATAGTGGCAATAATCCACTCACCCTGGCCAAGTTAAGTTCAAGTCCCGGCATCTACCGGGCCAGGGCCTAAATATGCCGCATTTTTCAATCAAATGACTTCCCATAACGCAATTAAAGTTCATAATTTAATGTACGGTTCATTCGAGTTTTTTGGCATCCTGCCAAATCGTACAACGCCGAGATTATTCATCAAATCGTTTTCGTTTCTCCGAAAGAGTGCGCTAATGGAAGATTTGTAGCAGTTTTTAACAGATGGACGGAATTGTTTGGTTTTGAAATTGGATCACTGTGCATCAACGCTTCAAATCATTAAAGTTTCAACCAGGTAATACTATTTGTAATTAATTATTGAATCAGCCTATGGTCCTACTGCTGGGCTGCTGGCTTTTTCATAAATCGAGGTGATACAGAAGAGGCCTTACTGCACCTCGCGGATGTAGTGCAGTAAGGTGGAGGCAGTTTGTTGCCACCTGCTGTTAGAACTTATCTATACAGGTTCTTCTATCCTTTAGACCTCTGTCACTTCTTCCGCTCTGAAAGTTCGTACCCGGAATTTTACCCGGTCTCGGTATAATGGCAAAAGGCTCGACCCTTATTATATAATAATAATACCTATTAGCCCTGTTAAGAAACTGTCCCACCGTTGGGCAAGGGCCTCCTCTCAAACTGATTTTTTTTAGAGTATCTTTTTCTGTAACTCCGGGAGAACATAACGGGGCTTGTCAGACTCTACACTTTGAAGGGTCTCTGGGATCTCCGCTTTAAACGCAATGATGCTCCCATGTGCCGTGGTCCGAAGACCACACCATCATGACGAGAAGATTTGGATACATTCCTCATTGCATCGACGAGGTGCTCACGCTTTGTTCATAAGCTTTTATGGCAGATCTACATATATCATCATGCCAGAACCCTTGCGAGGTAGGCAGAGAGTACAGAGTTCCGACAGGTTCTTTACTTACCGATCTCTCTGTATTCCTCTACTCATAGTTCGTCTCGTCGGTCGTCGTTCGTCGCCGGTTACGGAGACTCTTGACTAGTCAATCAGATCAGACTTTCAGGTTCTGCTTTTTGGGTTACCTGTAAAAATGCGGCGTGTCGCTGGTGTCTGTAAGCACGGTGATCCCGGTGAGCGAGATGGCGACGGTGACCTCGCCCTGGTGCAGCTGATCGTGTGCGCTGAACATCTCCTGGCCGTAGCCGCGGAGCTGCTGGCACGTCGTGATGAAGCCCTCTTCAGCTTGCGCCTGTTGACAAAATGCTTTATGGTTAAGGCCATCTGTCTGTATATTAGGGACCCCCACGGATGTCCTCTAAACTTCCTAGTTTAGAGGGCTAGTGGGTTCGAGGGCTATTTTGAAGATATCATCGTCAACAGGTCTGTACAAGTAAAACTCAATTAGACAGACACACGTTAAACTTATAATTCTCCTCTTTTTGCGTCAGGGGTACTTTTTAAAGTATGTCTTCTTTGCCTACAAACCAAGGGATCTGGCGTGATGATATAAGGTAAGACCAGCATCAACATTATCATCAGCCTACAGCAGTCCACTGCTGGACATAGGCCCTTCCAATTGCACACTACTGAGTACGATCCTCGGCTACTCTCATCCTATCATTGGAGATATGTTTGGGCAAAACCTAGACACTTTTAATCGCAGAGGAAAGGCCGGTGAAATTTAAAACGTAAATAAAACCAAAATCTTACAGTTCGGAATCCTCTTTCGTGACACAATCATTCATTTCGTAAACTCAAACAATTTATTTTGTATAAGCCCTGCGGGGGCGCTTACAAGTAATCAATTAACATTTTTTTTAATCCAATTTATCTACAAATCTACCACCGGATCGAAACGCGGCCTCCACTGAGAAGATCCGGCGAAGAAATTCAGCGGGCTTGTTTTTATTTAATTTTCTTTCTCTTTTTTTCCTTCCTATTTTTTTTATCATATTGTGTGGATACAACGTTTAGATTACATAGTTTACAATCTAGCTCCGGTGTGATGCCGTACGACCGAGATGACTAATGTAGACTAATGAAGTTATTTATAAAGAGAGTCTAAAGGATTCCAGATGGACCAGTCCCCACAAGCAGCACCCGTTCACGAGTATGACTACTGGAACAGCGTACCTAACATAGTAGGTATACCCACATGAACGGATGCCCTCAGGCTAGGTGGAGCGATGTTCTTCGTAGGGCGCCTGGCAGAAGTTGGATGAGAGTATTTGAGGATCATGGTCAATGACGTACAAGTGGAGAGGCCTATGTCTATAGGCTGCAGATGATGATGACACATGAACGTAATACGTCCTTGTATACACAAGAACTTTTCAAGCCCAGTGGTTGTTTATAAATGTGGCAGCATTTAAATATAGTAGGATAACATATCCGTAGGTATACTAATATAATGTTTTCATAATGTTAGTCACGTTGGCGATCCTAACATAAATAAATAAGAGTTCAAACCAACGACTGCCACATTCATGCGACTCCCGAACCACGGAAAAAGTGGTGTTACCTTAACGTTTGACGATTTTAAAATCATATAATGAGATATGCGTGTATGAGACTAACTATGAGAGTGGAGGAAGTCAGAGAGGTCTGTAAGGAAAGTACCCGTTGGAAGTCTGTACTCTTTGCCTTCCTCGTAAGAGATCTGGGGTAATGATATAGATAGAAAAACATAGAAATAAGCAGTAGATAAGTTCATCTTGAGCGTAAGTACGCTCTTAAGGAAGGTCTGATCCAGTGATAAAGAGGTTAAGATGCTCTGCCTACTGGATCAAGTAGACGCGGGTTCGATCCCCGCACGACACAAATCTTTGTGTGGCCTATGTGTCCGACCCATAAATATTTGTTTCGGTCTGGGAGTTTGTGTATATAAGATTCATGTTTGTAAACTCACCTACGATACAGGAATCATTCCTAGTGTGTGGCTACTTTTTATAAAGTTACAAGCAAGTGTCAGAATTATTCTAAATACCATAACATGTATTTCGTGACTCTTGACAAAGTAATCTGAATACCTGATCCGATATCGTTCATTTACAAGCATTGGCCACGCGATTTCAAAACATTAGTCACAAGACTATTGAAAATAACTCTAATTTGCGTAACATTTTCACGTAACTGTAGGTGGACATGAAAGCAATTAGCATTATTGTAAATGTCACTTCTAGTTACATTCAGGGCCTTTACTCGCTGTGACTAATTCTAATTAGAACTCAAATTACTTATTTTGTACTTACAAATTGTCATATTTACATATTTTTTTTAACTTACTAATCTACCACCTGATTGGAAGTTTGCTTACTGTCAGCCAGGATGGTTTAGTGACAACACTCGGAACCGACGGCTTAGCGTGCCCACCGGAGATACTTATGATATACCAATAGCGGTCACCTATCTATATAGTTCTCCACATCGGCTTCAATGACGGCGACCCAAACAATTTTAAACCTAGCCACGCACTAGGAACTATTCCTGTGCCATAAACTACATACATACATACACACACGCCTTTATCCCACTGAAGTAGGCAAAGACTACAGTTTGCCACATACTACAATTCTGACACACCTCTTTCGCTTCATCTACGTCCATACATCTCTTCATATATTTCCGTCGAATAAGAGTGTTACGCACTTGACCCTTTTCCAAGAGACTATTCATTTGGTCGTGACAGCTTTTCCTTGGGCGACCTCTTCCGACGCTTCGACTGCCATTTGCTCGATATATTCCTTTCTTTAGCCGCCTGCCACACATCCCCTCCACATGCCCGTACCAATTCAACATACCCCTTTCACTCCTAGTCACCACGTCATCCATCAACTTACATCGATTTCTAATCACATTATTCTACATTCGGTCAACAAGGGTGATTCCACATATACTCCGTAAAGAGCACATTTCTACTGCATTCACTCCACTTTCATGCTTCTTTTGCCATTCCCAAGATTCACTGGCATACATAAGCGTAGATACCAACACTCGTAAACTATAAACATGAAATTCACATGCATTAACACCGAGACTGAAATAAAGACATGTTACGTGCGGGAATCGAACCCGCGACTTCTGGATCCAGCTGGCGGAGCGACTCAAGCTCTTAACCACTGGATAAAGCCGAGCGTCACCAAGCGTCAAAAATATTATTTTTTGTCACGAGCCGTAATATGGCTCGCTTAACCGAATTCGGTCTTAAACACTTTCACCTATCTTGATTAAGACTGATATGCGACTAAGCTTGATAGGTCAGCCATCTAAGACGTGACTGAGCCCTAAGTTGCTTAACATTGACAATCTCAATAAAGAAATGCTACACAGATTACAACAAGTGACTGCTTTTACCGTAAAAAATCGTTATCAAAAATCAGCTTACAACAATTTGATACGTTGATAACAGCAATGTAAATAGATCAGAGGACTTAGCACGAAAAGATTGACGTTAGCAAGTTGATATACTATTTTTGTCACAATACAATTTTACCAAATAAATATGAACGTGACGCTTAACCGCTAGCGTCACGCTATCGTCAAACGTTTCGTGCGAAGCCCTTAGTGTAAACGGCTACAAACACGGCGACATTTAAGATACAACTAAGTCACAAATAAGTAGGTAGATGCAGGCAACATTTATGCACATGTTAGAGATGCAAATTTAACAATCTGCGGTTGTGGTGCCACCTCACAGACTATGCCGCGCCTGGTGGTCTGCCTCTTATACCCCACCACTCCTACAATAGAAGAGCTGAGCGCGGCCACAAATGACGCGATTGAGCTAGCTTATGGACGGTTTTAATATTCAACACGCGACATAGAAATAAATTGGATCAACCGCAATTTCGTTTGTCTAAAATTCACACGTCTTTCTTGGGGTCCTGTGTTAGATTTTATAATAAAATTCCACTTGACGTCACTCAACTTGTGAAGAAGTGTGAAGTGAAAATAAATTCAAATCTTGTATTAAACGTATGCTCTGCAAGCGAGCTTACTGTGCTCTAGATGATTATTCAAGAGATAAAAATGATTGGATAGGTGCTGTTCCAGCTCCACCAGAATGTGGATAACATGTTCAGCTATTATTATTTTTAAACCCTCTCTTCCTTCTAGTAGTTAAATAAAATTGATCATTTTTCTTCCTCATTTCTTTATCTGTAAATGAGAGAAACATGTAGCCATTCTCATGAATAGTTTAACTTGGTTAAAGCAAGTTGGAAACCTTATAGGCTGCTAACAGCAGGGGACCACAAACTTGCCTCCACCAATCTGTCCGCGTAGTGGAGCCTAATCTCTCTCACCTCCATTTGTTAGAGAAGGCCTTTGCCCGGCAGTGGCCAGTATAAGCTGTTATTACCTATTATTTATTATAGAAAGAATGTCGGAAGAAAGAATGACAAAACAGATATACAATGCTAAAGTGGAAGGATGTAGGTTCCGGAGAAGACCTAGACTATCTTACCATGACCAAATAGACCGAGTCTTATCTGAAGAGCAAGTAAAGAGTCTCCGGAACCGGCGTGTATGAGGTGAACTATGAGAGTGGAGGAAGGCAGAGAGGTCTGTAAGGAAAGAACATGTTGGAACTTTGTACTCTCTGCCTACCCCGCAACGGATCTGGCGTGATGATATAGATAGATAGATTATTAGCGTATAAGAATAGTCGAGAAAGCGTGCTGTCATGTTCCTGTCTATTTAATAAGCTTGTAGTGTGAAAAGGATGCCATATCAACTCGATAGCGTTACGCTACCGTCAATCTGATTGTGCTAAGCCTCAGTGCGCTGTTGCCTTATCTCCCGATACGAATACATAATGACACGATTACGCTGATAACAGACCTGTTTAAAACGCATTTCTCTTTTGACTACCAAATTGATGCATTAAGGTCATATTTTGATGTAATAGCTATTGTGTGGTAGTCAGTTGTAGAGCGACGGAAATTCACGATAAAGATAATACAGGTAGTAGACAGACATGTTTAAAAAAATTACACATCAATTAGGTCGTCTATTACTACGATTAGGAGACTATTTCTAGAAGAAGTCTAACCAAAGTTCGAGAAGTCTAACCAAAGTTAGAGACATCTGATAGACCAGCCTACATTGTTCTTCCACATCCCACAACAATGCAGATGGAAAAATTGAAAAAAATACTATTTAAAAAGTTGAGTTTTTTACCCTTCTTCTTCACAGGAATAACATTCCGAAGTGGTGGTTTTTGTTATATTTCTGAAGATTCATAAATAATATAATGGTTTACATGAATAAAAAACATGCTGAATCTGCCAAACCCCCGCGAGGGATTTGGTATCATGATATACTAAATAGAGAAATAGATAATCTTAAATCTGGCAGCACTAGTACACGAAATATATTTTGCACAAACTCAAGTGAAATATTTGAGTGAACACATAACAGGCATACCAATTAAGCTCCAGGGAGCTAAACAACCGCTTAGTTCAACCCGCCTTACAGTTATCTGCATAAAATATTCACCTAATGTACTACAACCATGACAATAATACCAATTATCTTGATTGGAATTGCACGAGCGGCGATAGATTAGTACAATGTCGCTTGTGATAGGTACTTCAGTTTCCATCAGGTGAGATAGTAGTCAATCGCTGACTAGTCGTCAATTAAAAAGTATCGTAGTGGCACGATTTGGAAAAAAAAGATCTGTCAGCAAGACGTTTGTCTGGTGGGTCTTACCACTCCTTGAGAGTTTTTTGTATGTGTGAATGATCTAAGCTGTTGACCGAGGAGCCTTTACAGCTTCAGCGGGCAAGAGGGCCAGCGTGCAACAAATATCTTCCATTGGCTGCCATTACAGCGTTGTTGGAGGCTTGTATATAATTATGTTACGCATCGTGCAAACTTCCATATCATATTTTAGACATGAATCCCGAATCGTCATCTAATGTTCTCTATACGTAATTCTTTATATTATATCTTGCAAATGGTGACGACCGTCGATTAACAAAGGCATAAGAGCTAACTGCATTTTAGCTCAAATTCAAAAAGAATGTCGGAGGATTATATTGTGCAAGAAGGAAAACCTAGTCCATCTTAGCATGACTAAATACACCGGGTTATCTGACGGTCAAGTCAAGAGTCGCCGAATCCGGCACCCGAATATGAGACGATCTAGTAGGCAAGAATCAGCTGGGATATGGAGTGATGATATAGATACACTTAGCATTCGTATTTAGTTGATCTTTCATGCCGTGGTGTGCTTGGGCACGCCGAAATGCCACAGTGACAATACCAGCGAAAAATAGGGCTAAGGACATGCGATAAGATTTAAACTGATATAAAACACTACTAACAAATCAGGACGAAATTACTAATTGGTTAGTGAGCGTAAGGGAAATATGCGCGGTCTGAAGGATCCTTAAAAGAGCACAGAATCTTGGGCAAGAACCTCCGACGGATGAAGTATATTTGTGTCTCTATATCATCACGCCAGATCCTTTGCGGGTTAGGCAGAGAGTACAGATTCCGACAGGGTCTTTCCTTACAGACATCTCTGACTTCCTCCACTGTCATAGTTCCTCTCAGGCACACTCGCTGGTTACAGAGACTCTTGCTCTTCAGATAAGACATGGTCGGCCATGGACAAAGTAAAACCAATTAATAAGCACCCACCATACCTCAATAATAGGCTTTTTCACTATGTCAGCTGTTTGGGATAATTCGAAAAAACAGATTCGAAATGCTTACTTAGTGTTTTGTATATCACTAATTAACTTCACAGAATATAGTTGCCAAGATGTGTATATAATTTAATTCAATTATAAAAGAATTCTCAACAATATGCATTGGTATCTCATTGTTTACCTGTTGATTGCTATCTGTTGCATCTTATTATACTTTTGCATATTTATGTAATGATAAAAATGCTGTGATTATAATGTGTGACCTCGTTATGACTGACAAGGTTACAGTATAACTTTTTATGGTTGTAAATTGTTTTTTTAGACATCATTTCAATAGTATCAGCTCTCTATTCCAATGTATACATAAAGACTACGGATATAATTATTAAGAACTAGCTTCTCTCTAGACTTCATCTGCGTTATCTTCAGACAGGAACCAAAACTTTTTCTTAGAATAAAACATATCCTATGTGTTAATCCAGGTAATAAACTATCTGTATGCCAAATTTCATCTAAATCTCTTTAGCCGTTTTTGTGTGACCGAGTAACAAACATACAAACTTCCACATTTATAATATAATTAGGATTAGGTGGTGTCGAATCCTGTAACTGGGTCACTGTACCTTATTTCAATTTGCAGTCTGTCTATAAAATAGTCTAAATGTAAATAATGTATGGCCGATTTAGCACAGTGGTTAAGAGCTTAAGCCGCTCTGCCCACTGGGTCTATTAGTCACGGGTTCGATTCCCACACGGGAAAAATCTTTGTGTGACCCACAATTATTTGTTTCAGTCTGGGTATATGTGTATATGAATTTTTAAGTTTGTAAACGCACCCATGACACAGGAATAAATCCTAGAGTGGGGCTACATTTAGTAAAAAAAAAGTGTATCTGTATTGTCTAACCCTTCTGTATGTCTCTCTTTCTATATCTTTACAATCTGCACTGGGTGAGTGAGACAGAGTATGGTCTATTATCTCCCATCTTGATTCATGAGTGAAAGCATTTGCACTGTGCATTATAAAGGCTGAATTGTAATTTTTAATGCCTAGTTGGTCTAGTGACAAAGCGCATCGCTTTCTGATCACGAGCTCCTGGGTTCAAATCCTAGGTTGGACAAATGTAGTGTTTCTAACAAAAAATTCCCAGTATGATTCCAGAGTCAGGAATTGTCCCGTATATGGCAATAAGCTCGGCCCCTATTACATGGGGCCTAACATCGTCGGCGAAAAGTGGATGTACTTAGTACACCTCTACCACACCTGCTTGGAGAATATCGGTAATGTTTTTTAATACTTTTAAAGAATCAATATAATCAGCTGGTGCAATCTGAAATTTATTCAATTATATAGCAATATCAGCCTATACCGCCCACAGCTGGGCACAGGCCTTCTCTCACAAATCGAGGTGAGAGAGATTAGGTCATACTTCACCACGCGGACCCAGTGCGGATTGGTGGAGGCAGGTTTGTGGCCACCTGCTGTTGGAACTTATCAAGCTGCCTTTAAGGCTTCCAACTCAGCTTAACGACTACCACATTAAGTGGTACTCGGGACCAACGGCTTAACGTGCCCTCCGAAGCATGGAGACACTCGAATATGAAAGTGCCACAAACGGTCACCCACCTCAGCCTGACCGAATCGAACGTTGCTTAACCTTGGTGATCAGTAAGAATACTGCGGTCGCACAGGGCTACGAGCGCCTCTTATTCAATTATACTTGGCAATAAATATGATGCCTGAATAGTGATTTCTTCTGATAAAAAGTATGTTACACAGCAAGTATTACATGTTGCTAGTTATAAAAATCAGGTTGCATGCGTAATAATAATCACTCAACCTACTGCACATTATAAAAGATACGAAAGTTATTTTGCATATCATGATTTGCATGTTTCCAATCACAATTTTACATTTTTATGAAAATCTTTTGTGTATAAGAGTTTAGCATAAAAATAGTAGTTATTAGTTATGATACTAATATCATAATATGGAATTAATTTAAATATCAATTTCTAGTTGACAAAAATGTTGTTAATTTACTGTATAATTATTGTTCTTCTTATCAGGTGCTTGATTGGCCATTTTAAAAATGAGTTTCAGTTATACTATTAATACAGTACCTACCTGTAGTGTACCTATATTTGTAAAATAGAAATAATGACGTAAAAATTTACGTAAGATTCAACATTGATTCTTTTCTAAGCTGTAGTGGCACTGCGGCCGACAGCGTAGATCATTCACACACATTAATATTGATTCTTTTTAACAGACTTCAAAAAAGGTTTTCAAGTCGACTGTGTTTTTTTTTTGGATGTATGTTACGCGATCATTCCGCTAATTATGAATCGATTTTGACGATTCTTTTTGCATTGGGTTCAGTATAGCTCCAAGGTGGTCCCATTTTGAAGATACACCAGGGAACTCCTTAACGACAAACAATATGAATGCATTGATTGAAACATTATGGGTATTACGTCAATCCTATAGGTATGCCATAGAAGTAATCAGAATATTAACAGACTTCAAAAATGGAGGAGGTTGACAATTTGTCTGTTTTTTTTATAACATCTGTTATTTATGAACTGATTTTGATGATTCTTGTTGCGTTGGGTTTAGTATAGTTTCGAGGTAGACCCATTTTAATGAAATCGGTATTGAACTTTGGACTTTGAAGATGCACCAAGGAACTCCTTAATGGCAAACAGCATGAATGTATAGATTCCATTATTATGGTTATTATATCAATCCTGTAGGTACTTTACTGTACAACTTGGCAATAATATAGGTATATAAATATTAGTGAATAATTCACTCCCCACTTAAAATTGTAAAATAAGAATCTTTTTACAAAGGTAAACGACTTCAAAAAGTTAAAAAGAAATATTTGAAGTCGGCGCCAAATAACCGACTGCACTGACCCGTACCAATTTCAAATAATTATTTTTTGCGGTTTTGAAGTCGGTTCACCTATTTTAAAAAGATTTTTTTAATTTCAACAACATAATATCATGTCATCATCTGCAAGATGTCCACTGCAGGAGGCTTCTGATGATCACCACAAATATAGAAAGTAGTCAATTCTAATGAAATCTGTTATCATGATGTTTAAATTAGATACTTTTTAATGTTTCTAACACCTCTACCCTGTTTATTAATTTATTCTTTTATCCTTTTTCTTTTTTTAAGAAACATAGCCCCACACTAGGATTTTTTCCTGTGTTGTGAGAGTTTACAAACATGATAGTTCAGCCAGACAAATGCCCAAACCCAAAAAAGTAATTGTGGGTGGAAATCAAACCCACAACTTTTCGACTCAGTGGGCGGAGCAGCTTAAGCTCTTAACCACAGCGCTAAATAGTCCACCAATTAATATATTAAAAAATAGTTATAAATAAGGTTTACCTGAGACATATTGTGCAGCGCCATATGATGCTGTATAACAGCTTCTGTAAGCCATTCCAAACGTCCAGTCTCTGCCAAAGTACTCCCATCAATGATCTGCCCTCCATCTAACATTTGCTTTGGAAATGTTAACATATTCTTCAAATAATCAACTGTATGTCGATCCCGGTCATGGTTCCCATACTCCGCTTGCCTGCTGTACGATGCCAGCACCACAGCTTGCTGGCAATCACAAATAATCCTTCCTTCTATTAAATCATTCTTCAATTGCAAGAAATAATGGTACCGAGTCACTTCATCTGTGATTAAACTCGTCCCAGATATTACATAGTACATCACACGCAAGTACAGCTGGTGTGATGACGCGTACTTCTCGAGTTGTCGCTTCAGAGGCCTGTCCAGCTGCACCCATCGCGGCTGCTGATTCCTGTTCATATACCGGAGCCCGAAGAACTCCGGCTGGTTGATCGCCTGCCTCTGGCACACGTTGTCCAGGCACTCCTGCCCTGTGCTATCGACGGACAGCGTACAGTCCGCCACACCGCCATCCAACAACTCGACACTTATCACGAACAAACTCTTCGACGCGACATTGTACTGCCGCGTTTTCTTCAGTTTCAACTTGAAAGGCATCTTCCGAACCTACCCGCCGACAATTTGCAATAACATCACATTTAAAACAAACGTTACGTTACGTTTATGGGTAAGGAATGTAAGAAACGATGCGCCCGTTACGCGGGCCACATATTTATAGGTTTTCGTATTGTATTGGCGGCGTAAATAAGCTCATTTGCAGCAATTTATGTTATTGTGGCGATGACGCACATATATCGAGGACGGGCAATAAATGGTATCGTGTAAACACATAAAAGTATAGCAAAAATAAGAATTTCACGTTCACAACATTAATGCCATCGAGAAAGTGACAACTGGATGACAGTTGCGATCCGATGTTGCCAGAAAAGGTATCTATTAGACATGCACGCCACGGTGCATTACTTTCAGTGTTAGAATTGTTACAATATAAGTTAAGTCTCGTGTAAATCATAAGAGAGATGAGGGCTGAACATTGACAAACTGATTGTTCTCACTTTATCGAAATGTTGTATAACTTACAGAAAGTAACAGTTAAACAGAATGTTTTTTAGGGTTAACTATTCGGTTAATAACCAAATAGCCGCGACCGAATAGTGCTTCATCCCAAATCCCATAACATAACCAGTGGCCAGGTTAAAAAGGAACAGAAACGCATACAAGGTCTCCGTTGAATGGATCAAAGATCTAGTTCTATACTAGATCTTTGGTATGGAAGCTATAATAGTGGCAATTGTGTGTGTGTGTGTGAATGATCTACGCTGTTTGCCTCGGGGTGTTTACGGCTTCACCGGGCGAGGGCGAGCGTGCAAACACTAGGCTCGAGCCAAAAGGGCAAGGAGGCAACTAGCTCAAGGGCGTCTCAATGGGGAACGGCCTCGGCTTGAGCAGTCGCTATGGGGGAGGGTATATACTAGGGGTCTCGCCGTGGTGTTCTGCACCGGCCGGCGGGCAAGGGATTCTTCTACCTCGCCGGCGAGGTCGGTGTCTGATCCTGTGTGCGGTATCAGTATCCGAAAGAAGGGCTGTAAGGGCATCGGGAGGGTCGGTGGAAACATACCGCTGACGGCGGTAGCGGCTGATAGGAGGGGAGTTATATTCGTAGTCGGCGGCGGTTAAGATTAGCGTATTCCTATGATTGGACGCGTTCGCGAAATATCAGGTTGTCGCCTTTTTAATAAAGGCGCGAAAAGGTTCGAGTCCAAGATCAGAATGGAGATCGACGTTCCGTATGAACCAAGGGCTCCAAAGGCTTTGCGGAGGCAACGGGATTGAGCCGTTTGGAGTCTATCGATGTGAGAGTGGGCGGTGTGTCAGAACATCTCACAAGCGTACATTATGGTGGGGCGATAATAGTGGAACGTATTACCATCATTGGATAGTAGAAAAGAACCTGTTGGAACTCTGTACTCTCTGCCTACCCTGCAAGGGATCTGGCTTGATGTTATAGATGGATAGATAGATTACCGTCATCTCTGAGAAATGCCTATGTTGAATTGTAGATCGGTAAAAATATTGACTGGATGATAGACCCAAGGTGGATCCACGTTCTTATGATAGGTTTTTAACTTCATAGACTTAGAAGTATGTCGATAAGTTGCACGCGATTTGATATTTCCTGTTTAGTTTAATCCAGATTTAATGGTTTAGAATACAGGATATAAATCTGTCTGTGATGTACAATAAGGTATCACGTTTTATATTCTCAAATATTTAATGTAAACTTAAGACATGTGAAAATACAATAAACTAGTGTAAACATAATAAAGTATAATTCCAACAATGTTTTATAAAAATATATTACATAAAACTATCCCACAACCCATAAGTCTATACTCTCGATCACGCCGAGGCGCGCTTGCCCTTCTCTATGTTGAGCCAGTCCCGTGGTTCCCTCAGAACCTGCAGTATTTTCTCTTCAGGCGAGTTAGGTTTTGTTTCGTGCATGTATTCCCATTTCTTAAAAAGAAAAAAAAACAAATTAGTGTTGCCGTAGTAAAAAAGCACATGTTTTGGTAGGTAGTCTGTCTAATGAAAGAAGAGTGATTTTTTAACGTTTTCATAAGCTGGCAATACTAAGACTAATGTCAGCTATTGTTCTAGTGAACCATGGACATGGATGAAGTGGTTGTGAGCTGGGTTTTAATAGACGCTAGATTTATTTGATTTTGTGTTAGCATTCCTTAAAATTCTATATGATTTAAATTCAACCCCTATGAATTTGAAATCTTATTAAATTCCGTAGCATTACACTGATTATGTATTGAGTCTTTAGACAATGAGTATTTTAATTAAAAAATTACAAGACTTAATTTAATGTCTGAAATCCATTAGGTATCGGGTTTCTATTGCGTAAAAGCAAGGCAACACAAAAGAATGTATCTATGTTAGAATACTATAGTTTAGATGTAACTTCCTCCTTACTCCTTCTCCTTCTGCGTTCCTCCACTCTCCTGTGTGTTCGTTAAAATTATGTCACACTAAAATCACCTATTTACATGATTTTTTGGTGATGCTTTACTATTTTTAGTTATTAAAATATTAAAGTATCGAATCTATTTATTCCCAGTTCATCCGGAGTTACACGACCTAATTTAAATTTGCCGCCATGTTTCACTCTCAGCTTTTATTGCTTTAAGCCAGACTACATATTTGATTTTCTATCAAGCGTATGTAGTAAACATTGATCCAGCAGACAACTTATTTTACGCCACCAGGTCCCTAAAATTATACATCATAAAATCTTATTACACAAACAACTCTCAAAACAAGACAACTGCTGAGAAATCAAATAATTAAACCAGATGTTTCACTCTACAGACGGGATACACAAAATAACCAAATTATGTATTTTAAAGTGGTCCAATGGTTTGCAGTTATAGAATAAATAGCTTAAAAATTTGATACGAAACCTGTTGTAAAATCACATATGTTGGATTTTATATCCAATTATTTGGCAGTCCTGAGGTGGACACTTAGGCCCGTATAACAGAACGAAAATCAGACGTGAATCTAGTTTTAAAACTAACAATTTAGTACCTAAAATAAGTTTTTAGAAGTAGATTCCCGAATGATTTACGTTCAGTAATACGGGCCTAAATAACTTTAAAGAATGGAGTTGGTGAGTGAATAAAGGGAGTATACTGACGGCGTTGAGCGGCAGCGACATGAGTATAGACTCGAAGCGCGCCTGCGGCGTGTGCAGGCCGAACTTGGTGCCGCGGTCGTACATGAGGTTGAACTCCACGTAGCGGCCGCGCCGCAGCAGCTGCCACTGCCGCTCGTGGTACCCGTACGCGTCGTCCTTATGTCTCTGCACTGGAAGCAGAGGGTAGTTTTCAAATATAATTCTGAGATACGATTTATGTAATACCAATCCAAGATCGGATGGTAAAAAAATCCCAGTATCGGTACAGAGTCTGGCATTGTCCCCTGTATGTTAGTAAACTCGCCCCTTTTAAATTGGGACCTACTTGGGGCGAAAAGTGGGTGTACACAGTACACCTCTGCCATCTCCTCTTTTATAATATAGGCGTGACGTTGTTTATCTTTTTCGATTTTTATAAAATACATGCTTACGATTAGAAATTCATGGTTTTGTTTTTCACGAACGGGTAGTCAGTAGTTCATCATCAGCGGAGAGAGGAACGTCCACAGCAGAACAAAGACACCCCCAAAGATGTAGTAAGAAGTTGATTATAATAAATGCATGTTACAATATTTTGTCAAGTGTCAATAACAGGTAAGATTTCGAAAAATGTTCTTGGTATTTTGTAGAAACCCAAGATGGGGAGTTGAAGACATGTACTGCGAGCGAGTCTATTCCCATTTTACTGGGTAAAAACACTGAACACTGGGTAAAAAGTATGTTTTTTATTATTATTATTTTCAAAGTCAAGAGTCTCCGTAACCGGCGAGCGTGTATGAGACGAACTATGAGAGTCGAGGAAGCCAGAGAGGTATGTAAGGAAAGAACCTGTTGGAACTCTGTACTCTCTGCCTACCCTGCAAGGGATCTGGCGTGAGGTTATAGATAGATAGATAGATAGATTATTTTCATTGCCTACCATAAACAAAAACCCGGCTACGCCCTTGCTTATATATCTCACCCAAAGGAATATAACTAGGCACGACCGCCTCAGCGCAGGAGGTGATGAATTTGAAGGCGGACTGCTGGTCGGGCGAGTCCACGTCGTCGAAGAAGATGCCGCCGACGCCGCGCCGCTCGCCGCGGTGCGGGATCGTGAAGTAATCGTCGCACCATTTCTTGAACCTGACCATAATAACAAATATTAACGAGTTTGGCGCAGAGCTTCAGCCGCTCCGCCAACTGGGTCGAATAGTCACTGGTTCGATTCCCACACAAACAACGGGACAAATCTTTGTGTGACCAACAATTATTTGTTTTGGTCTGGGTATTTGTGTATGTGATATTTCATGTTTGTAAACCCACCCACGCTAGGAATAAATTCTAGTGTGGGGTTCCGTTCTTTGAAGAACTTAAAACGTTTGACCAGTTTCTACTCATTGAAACCTAATTCCTTTAGCCCCGGTTCGCCTTTTATAATTTACAATACTGCTTGCTGACCTGCTGGCGTCAGTTCGCCATTTATGTTCCTTCATTATGTACAGTTGATCTCAGTATGTAACTCACAGTGATCGTATTGGACCCATATGCTCGCGAAAGTCTTCTAAAGCTCCGGGTGAAATCCGGTTATATACAATAATTATAAACAAAGAAAAAGCCAAATTACGACGTTACTATCATGAATCTTGCATTGAGTTGAAGAGTTGACCACTTTCCGGCTTTATCGTCAGACAGTTCTATGATCCCATATTATTTCGTAGTCACCTTGTTTCGTGTAACTTCATTGCTAGCCAGTACTAAAAAAAATGATAACAAATTTGGAACCGGAAAATCGACACATGAAAAAACAAATTTCGATGATGTGATGCAGGTCGCAGGCAAAAGCAGGATAAAGTGCAACTCAAATATGTCCTCAGGACGGCTTCTGTCAATCTATAGGTTGTTAACTAGCCGAGCAGTCGATTGCTCTAGAGAATTGGTTAGGGGCCTGTTACATATAATGTAGGTACTTGTGTTCTTATTTGTTTAAATAAGTATTACAATGTAGGGTACATAGAGATTAACTGGAGTCTAGACAGGATTGTGTATGCTACCTAGCAGTAAACATGTGAATCGTTAAATTGTCTTTTATTAAACATAATAGTGGCGACGACGTAGAAAATTTGGTGATAATGGAGCGTAACAAGTGTATAAACTTTTGTGAATTCAATCCTCACATAGATAACTGGGACAGTTACTTGGATAGACTAAAATATTGTTTGGAAGCAAACAACATAGTGACAGATCAAGCGAAAAGGGCTAACTTTTTCACAGTGTGTGGTGCACAAGTGTTCGAAACATTCTTAGCTTTAATTACACCAAGGAAATCATGTGATGTAACCTTTAATGAGATTGAAACTATTTTATCGGAACATTATAGCCCAAAACCGAATGAGATTTCGGTATCGTTTCAGTTTTACAATCGTGATCAGAAAGGAAATGAACCGGCATCCGAATACATTGCACAGTTGCGAAAATTAAGTACCGGTTGCAATTTTCCAAACCTAGAACGAATGCTGCGCGATAGGCTCGTATGTGGCATGAGTGATCAGAAATTACAATACGAATTGCTGAAGCGGGACAACCTAGGCTATAAGGACGTCACGGACGCGATGCTATCGGCGGAGAGCGCAGGCCGGGACGTGCGCATGATCTCGGCGCGAGCCGCGGGCAGCGCGCCCGGCGCGACCAGCGCGGCGGCGGCCGCGGACAGCGCGCCGGAACCCATGGATATTAACGCCGTGCAAATTAAAGCTAATAATATGATGCGTTTCTGTTATCGCTGCGGTGATAGACATAGTAATGAATGCCGTTTTGTAAATGCAATTTGTCGATATTATAAGAAAAAAGGGCATATAGAAAAAGTATGTATTACAAAAAAGAAAGCGGACAAGATAAACTACTGTGCGTCGAATGAGTGCGACTATAATTTAAATGGGATTTATTGTTTTGGTAGTTCACGGAATTTAATACAACCATTTAGAGTTAAGCTGATATTGAATGGCACGCCTGTGTTTATGGAAATAGACTCGGGTGCCAGCTTCTCATTAATAAATGAACATACGTGGCGTATACTGCGCGGAATGCGATCGCGGGACTCACTGCATTCTACACCACTGAACTTACACACGTGGACCAAGTCTCCTGTATCACTGATCGGTCAGACGGTTGTGCGTGTGCAATACAATGATATAATACGCGATTTAAATATTATTGTTGCTAGAGGTGCCGGACCAAATCTTTTGGGAAGAAATTGGTTTCAACCGCTTAATATTACATTAAGTTTAAATACTGTATCATATGATTACATGTCATTAGTGGACGACATTGTTATGAAGCATCAAGAAGTATTCAGAGCGGACCTCGGTACCTACCGTGGGGACCCTGTGACCATAAATTTATTACCCAATGCTACACCGAAATTTGTGAAGGCGCGTCCGGTGCCGTACGCCTTGAAGGAGAGAGTAGGAAATGAGATACAGCGTTGAGTGGACGAGGGGGTGATTCGTCCCGTGTCTTATTCGAAATGGGCAACACCTGTTGTACCAATAATTAAGAAGTCAGGTGAAATTCGTCTCTGTGGAGACTACCGCTGCACTGTTAACCAGGCTACAGAGTCTGACACCTATCCGATGCCTACAGCTAGTGAAGTATTCGCTACGATTGCTGGTGGTAAATTCTTTACCACACTGGATTTGAATAGAGCCTATACACAGGTGACCGTTGATGACACGACAGCTAAGCTGTTAACGCTAAATACGTGCAAAGGCCTCTACACAGTACATAGATTAGCCTTTGGGGTAAAGGCATGTCCAGGAATTTTTCAAAGGTTAATGACCTCTTTGCTGGCGGGCATTTCTGGCGTCGCAATCCTGATTGATGACATAATAGTCAGTGGGCATACAATGCAAGAGATGGGTCAACGTCTGGACGTAGTTTTAGAACGGATTAAACGCGCCGGACTGCGGCTCAACAAGCATAAATGCAAGTTTGCCAAAAAACGAGTAGAATTTTTGGGATTCATTATTGATGCCGAGGGTATCCACCCTGCTCCTAGTAAAGTAGAATCTATAATGAAAACGCCGGAACCTAAAAATGTACGAGAACTGCAAGCGTTTTTGGGCCTATACAATTTTTATGAAAGGTTCATACCTCATAAAGCGACGATACTTGAACCGCTGCACCGGTTGTTAGACAGATCCAAGGAATGGAAATGGACAGATGAGGAACAGAAAAGCTTTGATATAGCTAAACGTTTATTGTCATCTGACATGACGTTGGTGCACTACGATTTAGATAAACCTCTGATTGTGACATGCGACAGTTCCGAATACGGGGTGGGCGCTGTATTGGCGCACGTCATGGATGATGGTAGCGAGCGCCCGATAGCTATGGGGTCCAGAACCCTTCACATACATGAACGACGATATTCGCAGCTGGACAAAGAAGCGACATCGATAATGTTCGGCATTCAAAAGTTTCACAATTACCTAATGGGCAGGTCATTTACTGTAGTTACGGACCATAAACCTTTGCTTGGTATTTTTGACCCAAAAAGACCTATGCCTAGTATCTTATCACCTCGTTTAACAAGAATAGCAAATGCACTCACATAGCATGATTACAATATTGTATACAGGCCCGGGACTCAAATTGGCAACGCGGACGGGCTCAGCCGTTGGCCCCAGGCGGTAGACGAAGAACCCGAACCACAGACGGGAGATATTTTATTAATGGCAGAAACTCCGACAGACTTCCCAGTCGATATTAACGCTTTAATTCTAGGAACCAAGAAAGACAAAACCTTAGTGCGTGTTGTACATCACATGCTCACCGGCTGGCCTCCCAAGGTTGCCGACGATGAGTTACGTCCTTACTGGCTGCATCGAGCAGAGCTGTCATTACAGGATGATTGCATATTGCTTGGCTGTCGGGGTGTAGTCCCACCTTCATTGCGTGAGTCAATATTACAGACTTTACACAAGACACACAGTGGAATAGTGCAGACGAAGGCGATGGCGCGAAGTTACGTTTGGTGGCCTAACATTAACAATGACATAGAAGCTGTAGTAAATGGCTGTAATGTATGCCTTGAAAACCGCCACATGCCCCCTAAAACAGCGCATGAATGGGTTACACCGACTAAACCGTGGTCCAGAATCAATGTTGATTTTGCAGGGCCGTTTCAGAATAAAACCTTTTTAATAATGGTTGACGCCTATTCTCGATGGCCTGAAGTATTCATAGTGAATAACATGACGTCTGAAACAGTGATCCGGCACCTGAGAATGGTATTCGCTACCCATGGCTTGTGTGAGACAATTGTATCAGACAATGGTACACCATTTGTTTCAGCTCAAATGAAGGAATATCTGTCTTCAAATAAAATACGTCATATTACTACGGCCCCTCATCATCCCGCTACGAATGGTCTAGCTGAGAGAATGGTTCAGACTGTTAAAGACAAGCTACGGAAAATGAATAAAATACCATGGGACATAAAATTACCGAATATGTTATTAGGTTTACGAGTTGCTCCATGTTCAACAACACAAAAGAGCCCAGCAGAACTTTTAATGAACAGACGACTAAGAACATTGCTGGACACTATACATCCTGATAATATTAGACGAGGAAAGAGAGATGTACAAATTGAAAATAATCAGCAGAAGAAGCACAGGGAAACTAATGTTGGTCAGAATGTAATGTACAGAAATTTCAGTAGTGGGCCTAGGTGGTTACCAGGCATTGTAAGGAATAAAGATGGTCCATCTAGTTACAGAGTCGAAACTAAAGAAGGAGACATTGTGAACAGGCATATTGATCAGCTAATTAAAATGAAAGAGACGGAACAGCATACTGAAAAACGGACTGAGGAAGCTTCGGAAATGGTGGAAGAGGACTCTTATAATAAATATGGACAAGCAGGAATAGATAACGATATCGACACTCAAGACATAGAAATTCCTGATTCAGGCAAATGGGAGGAGATGTTGGGTATTCCGAGTACATCGGATGCAGAACCTAATTATGCTAGTAGGCGATTTAGGAATAGGCAATATAGGCTATCTAAATCACCATATGTGAGACCTACAGCTAATGATTAAATGTGTAGTTTCTTAAGATCACTTAGTTAAGTATCTTTTGTATCAGTTAGGAGTATTTTTGATGAACTGTCATATAAACGTAGTTTCAATGGTACTGTAGAATAGTGTACACTCTTGGGGGAAAGGTATGTTACATATAATGTAGGTACTTGTGTTCTTATTTGTTTAAATAAGTATTACAATGTAGGGTACATAGAGATTAACTGGAGTCCGGACAGGATTGTGTATGCTACCTAGCAGTAAACATGTGAATCGTTAAATTGTCTTTTATTAAACATAATAGGGCCTTTTTTATGGGCAGGGAAATCCTCATGGATACGTTCACGGCGGGGACGTGAACGGGTTATGTGGGACTCCTTGCTCCAAGGACGGTCGTAACTCTAAAACCCTACCGTGTTTAATCGCCTCTAGGCGGCGAGTTAGGGGACGCGGACATGCTTCCGCGAGTCTCGATGTACCTAGTCGGACGAGTGAAAACTGGAGGGGGCGTGCAGTAGTTCTTGACTCCATGGATGCCCAGAGAAGGGTCAACAACACCCGTGAAAAACTCCCCCGTATTACCCTCAGTTGTCTCGAGGTCATTATTTTGAGGACCCATCTAGTGAGCAGTGACAGTAAGTGGCCATGACGCTATTATTAATATTTGTTGGTGTTGTTTGTAAAGCCCAGTTTGGGCCCTGTCACATTTCCATAACTTACAACAATCATTGCACAGGTCTACAAGGAAATCACAAGCTCAAGCAGCTATCTAAAATAGTATACCGTAGACTAACCTGGCGTAATAACTTGGATCGTGTGCATCGCACGCGTGCTTCAGTGTGAGGTGGAAATGGATGGCATCATCTTCATTCAAGTAATACGGAGTCAGGTCGGTTCCGCCACCAAACCACCATTGGACACCTGAATAAAGAAATATAAAAAACGGTCATGCTTATATTGCCCAAACGAATGTAGCCAGGTATGCTATGTACATCTACATTTTACCGATGGTGTAAGATCCCAATATAGGGGGGAGTACCTTATTAGCGGCTTCATAATTTTCAACAGTAGGTGGTCACAAACTTGCCTCCACCAATGCGTAATAAGACAATTACCTTGATTTGAGAGACGATTTAGCGCAGTGTTTAAGAGCTTAAGCCGCTATGGCCACAGTGTTTAATAGTCGCGGGTTCGAGTCCCGCACGGGACAATTGTGTGATCCACAATTATTTGTTCCGGTCTGGGTATTTGATTGTGAATGTTCATGTTAGTAAACGCACCCACGACACAGGAATAAATCCTAGTGTGGGTAGTATCAAAGTTTAAAAAAAAATTACAGGAATTCTACTGTTCATAAAAATACATAGAGACAAACATAGAACCTCCTACTTTTGAAATTAGCTAATTATAAATCTGCCTATAAGGAAATACAGGAGCGAAAGAAAGTCTTCACACTTTGAAAGAAGGTCTGTAAGGAAAGAGCCTGTTGGAACCTTGTGCTCTCTGCCTACCCTGCAAGAATCCCGGCGTGAAGATGTAGACAGAAATCAGCCTATGCTATCTCACTACACTCTGTAGGCAAATTTATAATTTAATAGAAAAATAGACCTACCATCCTTATCCTGGACTTCGAAGTAGCGATAGTTGAAGTGTATGGTGGGTATCATGGGGTTCCGCGGGTGGATCACCGCGCTCACTCCCGCCGCAAAGAACGGCAGCTCTGCATTCTGGAGATTCTTCCCTCTGTCGATTGAACGTATCCTGAGTAATGATGGCCAAGATGTCGAGGCTTGGTAAGGCGACGCTTCACTTTTTTCTAATTAATAAAACATTATCACGTACACACACATTTCTCAAGAAGAGGTGGTAGAGGTATAATGTGTATTTGAGAGAATTGATTGGTTAATTAATTGATTGTGCTGTGAGTGGATGTCAAAAAAGTAAAGTTGGCCAATCAAAAAAGTGATTCCATCCAACTTTACTTTTTAACCGACTTCAAAAAGGAGAAGGTTCTATGTTCGGTTGTATGTGTGCTTTTTCTTTTAGTTTTTTTTTATGTATGTTCACCGATATTTCCGTCAGTTGTGGACCGATTTTGATGATTCTTTTTGCATTGGGTTCAGTATAGCTCCAAGGTGGTCCCATTTTAATTTCATTGGTATTGAAACTTGGACTTTGAAGATACACCAGGGAAATCCTTAACGACAAACAATAGGAATGTGCAAATTGAGACAATATAGGTGTTACGTCAATCCTTTAGATACCCTACTATAGAATTAAGCAGAATGTTAACCGACTTCAAAAAAGGAGCAGGTTCATAATTCGTCTGTGTTTTTTTTATAACTTATTTGCTTATAAACCGATTTGGATAATTCTTTCTCCGCTGGATTCAATAAAGTTTTAAGGTGGTCCTATTTTAATTTCATCAGTATTGGACCTTGGACTTTGAAGATACACCAGGGAACTCCTTAACGACAAACAATACGAATGCGTAGATTGAGATATTATGGGTATTACGTAAATCCTATAGGTACCCTACTATAGAACAAAGCACAATGTTAACCGACTTCACAAAAGGCTCCTCCTTTCTTATTCGGTTTCCTATACGGCAAACAGCATGAATGTGAAAATTCAGTTATTATGAGTTTTATATTAATCTTGTAGGTACCTCACTATATAAATAAGTAGGATAATATAAAAGAGGTATATAAATAATAATAATAAATTCACTCATCACTAAAAATTGTAAAATAAAATGCAAAAAATAAATATTTGAAGTCGGTGCCAAGTAACCGACCTCAAATATTTATTTTTTGCTTTTTGAAGTCGGTTTCCCTTTTTTTTAAAAGATTTTGACATGTACTCACAGCACAAGGAACCAATCAACTCTTAACTTATTTCATTTAGAAAACTCCTCCGGAGTGGTAAAAATAAAAAGAAAAATCTATCTATCTATCTATATCATCACGCCAGATCCCTTGCGGAGTAGGCAGAGAGTACAGAGTTCCAACAGGTTCTGTCCTTACATACCTCTCTGGCTTCCTCCACTCTCATAATTCGTCTCATACACGCTCGCCGGTTACGTAGACTCTTGACTTTTCCTTCCGATAAGACTCGGTTTATTTGGTCGTGGTAAGATAGTCTAGCTCTTCCCCGGTATCTGCATCCTTCCACTTAAATAAAGAAATAAAAATAGTCTATTTTTTTGTGTTTCATTTATTCAAATATGTAATTATTACACAATTAATTATTATTGTTATAATATTACATTGTAATATGATAACAGTCGTAATTAAATTAAAATTTAACATTAATAACGTAACGTAACTTCTACAATGACAATCACAAAATAGTCATAATTTTAATGGGAGGGATGTACTTGATGGATTGACAGCAAATAATTAATAAGTGGCTTCAGTTTTGTTAGGAATAACCGCAAATCTCCCCGCTCCGTGATATTCAATCTGCTCCTTTTTTGTTAAAAGGTTTGTAACGACACTAAAACTTTTTTCGACAAGATATGACGAGGGAAACGCTATCAAAAGCTTTCTCGCAATTCAGGATATTTTTCGGGTATTTCTGCCTGCAGCCAAAATGTTTTATACCCTCTTTTAAATTCCACTTCCGTTTCATCAAATGGATTTATGATCCATGATTGGATTTCCATCGTCAGAATATCTTCAAATCTGATATTGAAGTCATCATGCAGGGCAATTAAATGTTGAACGTATGTCTGAATATCCTCATCAAGGCATTCTACCTGTGACAAGTTTGAATACTGGGAAAATTCGCGCCGACTAATATTTTGCTTCATAAATTTCAATTTTTCAAGAAAAGCTGAAATTACACCCTTTGTTTTTATTTAATTGAAGCTGTCCCCTTGTAATTGTAAGGTAATGTCATTAAATTTTTTGAACAAATCTGTCAAATACGCGATGTCTGCTTTCAAATTGATCAGGTTTTCTTTTAAATGTGGATCTTTACGGCGGCGGCGCTTTGCCAGTCTCGACACGTTGTACTGAATATGAAATATGCATGTTTTACAAGTAACAGTCGCTGAGCTTCTTAAAATATTATCTCCCTACATTCATACGTGAAGTCAAGCAAACATTTTAGTTCTTCACTATCAAAAGCAAATAAATTTTCGTGGACTCCCGCTTACGAATTGTGAACCCCTATTTTTTTTTGTGACGCTAACGTAGACCCCCGTGGAGTCTCCCGTGGACATATTTTAGTATTTTCGTTTTGTCCATGTTCATTTTATGACCCACTTGTTGAGATATTCTGTCGAGGTCACCGAAAATTCATCTTAGATCTTCCAGCGTTCCGTCATGACCACAATGTCGTCGGCAAATCGAAGGTGAGTGATGTATTCGCCATTGATGTTGATGCCAAGTCCTTGCCATTCCAAGAGCTTGAAGGCGTTCTCTAAGGTGGCCATAAACAGTTTCGGAGAAATGACGTCTCCCTGTCTTACTCCTCTTTTTATGGGGATCACCTTTGTGCACTGCTCCTGTACCCGGATAGACATGGTGGCGTTATTATACAAGCACTTCAACATTTCGATGTACCTATAGTCAATGCGGCATCGCTGGAGAGATCTAAGAACCGCCCAAGTCTCGATCGAATCGAAGGCTTTCTCATAGTCCACAAACGCCAAGCATAGTGGCCGATTATACTCCTCGGTCTTCTGTATAATCTGCCGCAGCGTATGGATGTGGTCTATCGTACTAAAGCCTTTCCGGAAAACCGGCTTGTTCGGGAGGCTGGAAGTTATCAAGCCTGCGTTCGAGACGATTTGTGATGACTCTTGAAAGCAACTTATAAACATGGCTCAGCAGTGTGAGGGGCCTATAGTTCTTTCATAAGGTGTTATCACCTTTCTTGAAATCAGCACCACCACACCCCTGTTCCATGCTTCCGGCGTTTTCCCTTCGGCGGAATTAAACAGCCTCTGAAGGACTTTAAGTACCGGCGTTCCGCCCGCTTTTAGAAGTTCTGCGGTAATTCCGTCTTCACCCGGCGCTTTTATTTTACCCGGCAAATTAATATTTAATTCAATGATATTAAGGCATAAAACCATGAGTATAGAAACAGGTCATGCCTCTTATTGCCATTTAATAAAGTATATTTTTTTTTTTTACTTACAACTGTCACAGTACCCATCCTTCATGAAATATACTATAGTGGTTAGAGCATAATCTGCTCCGCTTACGGAATTGTCAACTTTTCAAGTTGCAGTTTTGATCTCCGTATGAGACAAATTTTTGTGTGACCTACAAATGTATCGGACCATTTCGGTCTGGGTGCACCGCATCCATGGCACAAAAATGGTTTCAAAATGACTAAAATGCTAACCTGAAATTCAAAGTTATTAACTATTAATAGACTGAAGAAATAGTTACCTGCTCCTCATCTGCTGAACTACAGCGCACAGCAAGGTGCCAGGCCCAAGGTGACCCCCGCCTTCTCGAACACTCGCCGATCCTGCAGCACACAGGTTATGCCCCCACCCCCTCTTTGATAGACTGCAGTAAGTTACCTCCTCATTTGCTGAACGGCAGTTGGCAGCAAGGTGCAAGACATCACGGATATATTGACCCCCGCGTTCTCGAATACTTACCCGTCCTGCAGCACGCAGGTTATACCCCTCCCTTTCTTTGATAGTTTGAAGTAATTTACCTGCTCCTCATTTGCTGAACGGCAGCTAGCGGCAAGGTGCCATGCACCACGGATATATTGACCCCACGTTCTCAAACACTTGTCCGTCCTGCAGCAAGCAGGTTATACCCGTCCCCTTCTTTGATAGGCTGAAGTAATTTACCTGCTCCTCATCTGCTAAGCGGCAGCTGGCGGCAAGGTGCCGGACACTACGGATATATTGACCTCCGGGTTCTCTAACACTTGTCCGTCCTGCAGAAAGAAGGGTATATCCCTCCCCTTCTTTGATAGGCTCAAGTAATTTACTTGCTCATCTGCTGAATGGCGTCTGGCGGCTAGGTCCCGGACACCACGAATATATTGACCCCCACGTTCTCGAACACTTGCCCGTTCTGCAGCACGCAGGTTATACCCGTCCCCTTCTTTGATAGGCTGAAGTAATTTACCTGCTTATCTGCTGAACAGCAGCAGGCCGCCAGGTGCCGCAAACCACGGATATATTTATTTTTTATTTATTTATTTATTCTTTATGCACATGTGTACATAGGCGGACTTAATGCCTGAGACATTTTCTGCCAGTCTACCTTGAGGTGGTGTGGAAACAACTGTGGTAGGTGCTAAAAATGAGAAAAAAAAGAAGGGAAAACAATAAGAAAGTAATATACCAATATATAATATAATACAATACATAAATAGCACATATATATATATATATATATATATATATATATATATATATATATATATATATATATATATACATAAATATATTTTATATACATACATATATATGAACCAGATAGTGTGACATAACAACAAGAACTACTAACGTTTAGAAGTTTCCGCCAACATGTTATGTAGTAGATAGACCTGCAGATTTTTTTTTAAAGTGAGACGATTGTTAGCCATCCTGAGATCTAGACGCAATCCATTCAATAGAAGGATAGATTGGATAAAGAAGGAAGAGTGAATGAAATCAGTCCGATGAGAGGGACACTGAAGGAGACGATTATTTGAGGAACGTAGAGGTTTATCATGAGTAGAGCATAGGTACTGAAATTGGGAAGTAAGATAAGCAGGCGAGACAGAAGAATGGAGGATAGAGAATAATGTTGTCAAAGCCCTCAGAGCTCTGCGTTGCCGAATAGGAAACCACTTTAAAAGTGAACGCTGCTCTGACACATGATCGTATTTACGCATATTGAAGACGAATCGAATGCAGTTATTGAGTAACCGGTCTAATTTATTGAGTTGATCTGCATTCAGGTCGAAGTAACACACATCACCATAGTCGAAAATAGGAAAGACGTTCTCAAACAATTGCCCTTTCCGTAGCACGCAGGTTATACACCTCCCCTTCTTTGATAGGCTGAAGTTAATACCTGCTCATCTGCTGAACGGCAGCTGGCGGCACGGTGCCGGACACCACGGATATATTGACCCCGACGTTCTCGAACACTTGCCCGTCCTGCAGCACGAAGGTTAAACCCCTCCCCTTCTTTGATAGGTAGAAGTAATTTACCTGCTTCTCATCTGCTGAACGGCAGCGGGCGGCAAGGTGCCGGAAACCACGGATATGTTGACCCCCGCCTTCTCAAACACTCTTCCGTCCTGCAGCACGCATGTTATACCCCCTCCTCCCTCTTTGCGGAGCCACCGGTCCACTTTGAACTTCGCCTCCTGTATATTGACAGGGGTATGTAGTACCTCTGTACCTTCTGTCTATCCCGCAAGAAATCTTGTATAGATAGATATACAGCATATTTTTTAAAACGTGGTTAATATGTGGAATTGTATAGAGACAATAGTCTCAACCCTTAGTACATTGGAACATAACATCATCGGCGATATATGGGTCACAGGATAACTCTATCTCACCCGGTCGAGGAAAAAAAGATCGTCAATCATGTAATAAATCTAACGGTTCCGTACATTTGATTGTGCGAGCTTGTAATAAAAATGTATGTATTGGCCTTAAATTTTAATCGCATTTAATAAATCATGCTGTATATGCATCTTCTATACATAAACATGCATTTTTTTCAGTTTAAAGACTAGGGCCACCACTAGACTTAGACAGGTTTTTTTAAGTATTATAATTAATATTAATTAAGAGAACTTTGTTAGGTCTAGGTGACAAAAACTGGATTATATACAGTAATTTGTTGTCCGATTTCAATTATACATTTTACTTATATTAGTCTACTAGTTAATCTAAATTACCAGGCATGTGTTTTAGGCATATACTGATCGTTTAACTAACAAAGACGCAAGTCCAGACTAAGAGGAAGGTTGGGACTGTTTCTCTTAGTCTGGACTTGCGTTAAACTCGAACTTATTAAGGCTTGTTCATATTTACGCAATATTCTTTACCGTTATGGTTAGCGAAATATACTAAGAGGTTTTATTTCGACGGGTTTTGTATCAAGTTTCTTTCGGCAATGGAACTCTCCCACTATATTACTTGACTATATGACGGAACTTCATACGAATAAAACTTGTTTACCGACGGGTTGGTCCAGTGGATCATTCCGCCCACTGGATCGAGCAGTTGCGAGTTCGATAGCCGCTCGGGATATATCACTGTGTGATCCACAAATATTTGGTTCAGTTTGGGTGTTTGTGTATGTGAATTTTGTGTTTGTAAACCCATTTACGACACAAGAATAATAGAGTGGAACAACGTTAATAAAATCAAATGAATCTCTCGATATTTTTAGCGGTAGCGAATACCGCGTATCTGAACAAGCCTTTAGTCTTTGTAACTGGGCGGCGAGAACTTTAATATTGAGCGGAAAACAACCGTGCGTAAAGAAAATTAGTCTGAGCATTGTCTGATCTTTGATCTCGTGTGATGATAATACGTAAGTATAAAAGTATAGTAAACTATGATTCATACCGGCGACATAATGAATATGTCGTTGTCGTAATCATATTCGTCCGCCGTTTTCTCATCTTCCCACGCCTACAAGAAAACATTAATTCATGGAATGCATTATGAAATAATATACTTTAATGAAATTCATAAATAAGCTGTAGTTAAGATGGATGGATATAATTATGCGCATACGATGTCGCCTTTGTACAGATGGAATTGTGTTAAATGCAAGGGTGATTTGCGTATTTATAACTGAAAAACTTTACATCTTATCTTTAGATGCTGGGCAGCCCTAAGAGGATACTACTACAATTTTCTTTGATAATTGTAATGATAATATAATGATGAATAATACAGTGATAATTGAATTCTTTCAGTTTCAATGATAATTGTAATCTTACTTTGTCGTGGGAAAGAGATGGACATTGCAACAGCCAAATAAGATTGTAATAATTTGCTAACCCCCTGGGTTCCAATATTAACCACCGCCGAAGTTTTCGGGTTCTAGTACTATAAGAAAACAGCTCATGCTATTGGTCAGTGACGGTTAAGATTCTGTTTGAGAGAAGTTTCGCAGGTGGAATTGGGATCCTGATATGTTTAGCTACAATGCAAGCCGTAAATTAAAGTTTTTACTTGAACACCTTACAATGATTATATTATTATAGTGTGTGATAGCCGATACTTTATGTAATAATGCGCAGATAAGTTATTGTTATTATTATCCGAGTTGCATGTGAATCTTTAATCTCAATATAGAACTTCTCCGGCAAGAACATCATCGCCCACATTAGATTCCTAAATAAAGCTCAATAGTATTGTTGAGGTTCTAACAGCGCGAAAGTCAAAAAGTTTCTATAAAGGACATTAATTGGTTAATACAATACACAAGTATTTTGTATCTTATGATATTTAAATCTATAAAAGTGTAGAAAATTATTTTTCCACTCTTGGAACTTCACTGATAACATAGTTTAACAACCATGTGCAACTTTTAGTTTGAAATCAAATTTACTTCTCACCTCATCCTCTTCTTTCTCCAGTGCTCTACAGAATTCAGCTTGTATCCTCATGATCAGCAGTTCCATTTGTGTCTTCATGTCATCCTGGTTTTTCTCCAACTGGCTCAGTGGAGTGATTGGTTCTGCCATGTAGTTCTTCAACTGTATGATCTCTTTCATAGAGGCTTTGTTTTGTTTGTGCTGGCTGTATGCCACATAACCAGCGCCTATTAATGCTGCTGCATATATTCTGAAAGGTGACTTGCAAGTTAAAAAGAACACTGTAATTTATTTTATTTATTAAACACAAAATCATGAAGGAAGGGTACTGTGACAGTTTGTCACAGTACCCTTCTTTGTCAGAAAAATAATTTTCTTTGTCTCTTACAACTGTAAGAGTCAAAGAAAATTATACTTTATTGAATGGCAATAAGGACCTGTTTCTATACTTATAGTGGTATGCCTTAATAGCATTGAATGAAATATTAATTTTGTTTGGCACTTAGAACAGTCTCACCCATCTTATGTGAAAAATATTATACCTTAAACATTTTACGTACAGCCAATAACAGATTTACATTTTGTGTACTAAGATATTTTTGTGCAACTATCATTACATGCTTGTAGTTTAAAAAATTAAATTAAATGTAAGCATAAAAATAAAAAAAGGAATAGTAAAATGTGTTGTAGATACATATGTGAGTGGAAGTGTAAGTGTACATATATGCATTTGAGCGTGAGACATGGTTAGGGTGATGTTAGGGATTTGCTGTTTTAGAAATGTGGTGATGGTAAAATTGAATGAATTAGAATCGAGTGTAATATCATATCAAGATAATTAGTAATGGAGAAAGAATCGATTTTAATAAAAATTTAGGAACAAAAGATAAAAAAAATATAAAATTACATTATTTATTTACGAATCAAGCGATTCATCAGTAAAATCATCCGTCAAATCGCTTAATATCTTGTATCTACATACATATCGTACTTAAACTGTCTATATCAATATGTCCACATAAAGAATCCACATATTTTTATTAATTTCTTGACCTTGAGCATGCTATGTATTTTAATCAGATATATATAATATTCATAAAGAAATTGGCAATCGATTTTGTACAATTGAGCGATTATAACGATTTTAGGAAAGAACCTGTTTGAGCTCTTTACACTCTGTCTACCCCACAAGGGATCTGGCGTGATGATATAGAGAGAAAGAAATTCCTCCAGTCCCTAAAATGCAAACGGTTCCAATTTACATACAATAAGAAGTAGAGTTATATAAACTTTAAAGTTATTTAAGTAATTACACAAATTTATAAACAGAATATGTGTTACATGGAAATTAAAATAGATTTTTGGTTTACCTTTATATTCTTGTTTATTTTCTGGATTTCCTATATTCTACAATAAAACATAGGTAAATGAAATTTAATGAAACATCACCATACCCATGTCTCGTAAAAAAGACGTGTGTCGTAGAAATTTGGAAGTGTTTGTGCATTAGTGTATGTTATATTATATTTTATGCCATATTTTAAATCCTCTTATTCCTCATGCCTATACTTCCCAAGCAGTAGTGTTTAAGGTGTACTGTACTTGATATTAGATCACAAAGTAATAGGAGGAGAACCTATAGCCATTATACCAGGCACAATTCTAGACCTTGGGTTGCTGGTGAGATGTTTTCCATACATAAAGTACAAAAACAGTTTGGTCCGAAGATTTAAATCGAGAAACTTGTGATTGCTACTCTTACTAGGAGTTCATTATGGTAACAAATTTCTCACTAATAAAGAATATTAGTGAGAAAATTTTGTTATACTTTATTATTATGTCTTTTTATATCTTATTTATTTAAATTGAATTATTACATGCACCAGTACTACTCTGCTACCCCCTGTCTTAGACAATACAGCTATGACAGTGTTTTTTTTATTATTTTCTGAAACATGATAAACTAAGTGGATTCTAATAATAAATAAACAATTTGTGCAAGTGGTGTTCATAATGAGTGTTATATTAGAATCAATATTAGAGACAAAGATGGGCAAAATGTAATCAGATTAATGATAAAGCACCCCTGCTTGGGGAATACAGATGTGTATTAATGATTATGTGTATGCAGCAGGATTTGATGGCTACCTCCGACAATGCAGTAAATGTGGCCGCATTCTGGGCTGCTTCCATATAACTATAGCATGTTTGCCGTCGAAACGCTAAGAAGAATGATTACAATTACATTTTATAATCTTTAACTATTAGGTATACGCTTTTAATCTTGAATCATTATTGAATATTACAAAATGCAATTGTAATCATTAATGTGATTACATTTTAGCCATCTCTGATTAAAGATGATTGTGTCTAATTATAATAATATTAGCCCTGTTAAGAAACTGTCCCACTGCTGGGCACGGGCCTCCTCTCCAACTGAGAGGGTTTAGGCCATAGTCCACTACGCTGGCCCAGTGCGGGTTGGCGAATTTCACACACCTTTGAGAAACTCTTAGGCATGCAGGTTTCCTCACGATGTTTTCCTTCACCGTTGTTGTTGTCTAATTACTTTTTTCTATTTATCTACAATCATCACATCAGATCCCTTGTGCGGTAAGCAGAGTACAGTTAATTTTTATAGTGAATTTAATAAATGATGTATTCCTACATTATTACTAAATATACTTTAACTAGGCACACATAATGGAGCATAATAATATTGTAGTTTATCCCAACATCAGAAACTTGTAAGATTCTTATCAGTTAACTGTTTTAGTTATATGGATCACATGTTGCTGTAACTATTTACCCTTACTGTTGATTTCACTTCGACACTTGATCAGTAGCACGTACGCCATAACATTATGGAGTATTAAGAAAACTATATGAATTCCGGCGGAATGTACCATTATAACATGTTCTCCGGTGTATTTACAATACAGTTTATCCGTATTTGTATATAGAAAACCGATATATTATCGAATTCTCACGCTCTTTATCTGAAGAAATGTTTATAAATATCGGAAAGTTTACGTAAATATATCTCACCTGTACGGCCGATCTCTGATCTTTTTATAACTTCCTACATAACTCAGTGTCCTGAAACTGTTCACCATCACTTTAAACGACATTTTTACAGAAAATACACCACGGAAACAGATCGGCACACTTATGGTTATTTTGACAGGTGCACCGCCGGTTTGACTGGAAATCATTTGACAGATTGCGAAATGTCACGCGTGTGTTATCGCGCGCGCGCCGCCCTGTCGGCGGCACGTGGAACTATTTACTTATCAGCTGTGAAATTTTTCTTCCGCAAGACGTGCCTTCATGCGCAATATGCGTTCATCTCTTTTCCGAGCGGGGCCGACAGCATCGATCGATCGCGTCGCGCTCTTTCCGGCCAGTCCGCGGCGTCCTCGCTGACAGCGTGTCGCGAGTGCGCGTGTGTAGCTGGCCCGGTTATCGATCCGTCAGCGGAGCCGCATTGCCGTACATTCTGAAGGCGGTGCCTCGCCTAGTTTTCGTCGATCGTCGGCGTGGCGGGCGCGTGTCGGCGTCGGCGGCGGCCCCGGGCGGCCCTGCGCAGTGGCGACGCGTGTAGCGCGGGAGCGACCGACCTTCCTTCCGCCAAAACCGGCTCGCTGTCCGCGGCGGACGGCTGTGATGTAGCCGCGGCCGGCGCGAGCGGCCTTCGGACAAAGGACCCGCGACTCGATTCGCGATGAAGAAGTTCACGTTCAAGGGGGTGCTGGACGGTTTCCGCAGCTCGGTGCAGGCGCCGCCGCGAGGCACCGAGCAGGAGATACAGGAGACCCTGCGGCCCGACCACTTCCAAATCAAAAAGGTGAGTGGTTTATCGCGCGGCGCGGCCCAAGGTCCCGCAGATAATGGCGATGAGCGGCACGCCAGGCGGCTTCGCGGCCTAGGGAGAGGGGATCACGCTCGAGTGCCGCTGGAGTATTTATAAAGCCGTCTCACCTGAGCGGCGCGGCCCGCGTGCAGCTGTTGTGTAAACTATCAATGACACCCACCACGTCAAAACAATTTCAAAACATCTCGTCCGACGGCTTGTTGTACCAACAGAATGTCGATGACTCAACTTTGTTGATGTTTTTTTCGCGTGACGTTACTTTGCGCGTGACATCCGCTCGAGAGGCTTTTACGGTGAAATCGGAAACATTTTTGTGCTTACGTCAGCCCTGCAACCTTGACCATCTAATCTCTTAGCGTTATTACATCGAACGTAATCTGCTTACTCTGTCCACGGTGGACTTCAAGTGCGTCGTATTACAATATATCGGGCGATTTTCAATATTATGTATGTATGTAGCGTCTGTTTCGATATTATTTTTCGTCTGATTACAATTACCGCACATGTAGGCGGCAGAATAGCGATCATAATATTGAACTGATAACAGATTAGATAAAAGAGTGCACATAATAACGCCTTTGCTTGCCCTTTTTGTTAAATATTTCCGGAGACAAAATGCTTTAGCATTTACAATACCCTCGTTATTTGAATAAAACTGATTACATATGATAAAACCGTAAATCCATTGAAATAAACATGATATTATTGTTGTCAAAACAACTCAAATGTCAATTTGAATTATTATTTTTTTAATCATTATTACTTTTGTCAAGGCGAAATCGCTAAAGGAAAATAACGTTCTTTTACGTTACAATAGAAAATGCTTCTTTAAATAGAAACGAAAGCAAAACATTAGCATGTCAAGGTCCATATACCTTATTATGAGCAGTGGTAATGATCGATGGCGTTGGACTAACTTACAAACGACTCTACTAAAACTTTGTGGGGTACCATTCATTTTCTACCAAACTTTTGCTTATTGTGTAAAAGTTTGTAGGTTCCCTTTTAGCGTTCCTTAACTGCTGGCCGTTCTTCGGTTGGTAAATAAAGGGAAACAAGCAAACTCCAGAAAATTAGATTGCGGTCGTTGAAGATAGAAAACAAACATTCATTATTATCGTATCCCAGTGAAAACTCCAACTTTTAACAGCGGAAAGCTTTTAAAACTTTTTCTGTTCCTTCGTTTTGGTTTTGTCGTTTGGCGAAACAGTTTGTTATTCTTGGTTAGAGTGAGGGACTTAGCGGGATTGATAGCGGGAGCGGAATATCAACCGCTATTTGTGGTCACAGTGAAATTCCTATTGTAGGGGCGACAAGCGACGGTACCAGGCTTAATATGTGTGGTAAATTTAATAGTTTCTATCGGCTTTTCGTGGCCACTAACAAGCCTAACCAGAGAGCAACAACTTCCGCTACTAGCTACAAAAACTGGCTCCGCATCGTAGCCACTTTTAGCCAACACCTAGGGTTACGGAAATAACGGCAATTTTCTTGCTCAAAATCATTTTGAGTTGATTGGGAACGCGGCAAATCTTTTTTGTTTTGTTCAAACTCCAAGATTCGTAAGATTTTCATAGACATACAGGGGTGCCTATTTATTAGCCATTTTTTGTCATCTTATTTCTATTATCTGTATCTATATATTACTGTTATTTGAAATCAAAAGCATAAAGAGAAGCATATCACTTTTTGTGTCTGGGTTCCGCGGAATAAATTCTTTGCTTCCATTAGCCGCTGGTTTTTTATTGTTCTTTCTACAGGTTCGATTAAAGCAGCCTACATTCTCGCGTTGCAAGATTACATGTGGAAAAGGGAGCCATTACCAAGAGGCTAGTTATTAAAATCCCAAATGGTTCTGGGAACTGTTTAAGGCATGTATTTAAGCAACGTTTTTGGTCCGTTTGCTATAACCACTCGCCCGTTACTTTATCGACATTGTGAGTCGAGATTTTCTTAAAAAAACTTTTGTTATTAGCTGCCGAGTGAGTTTTCCGATAGAATGATAGGGTCCGAATGGGTTTGGGAAAAAAAACCTTTTTATAAACTCGCACTATGAAGATAACTTGCGTGATAAATTGATGGTGATTTACTAGGCTTTCATTTTCTTTTTTCGGTATGTAACAATCTTGTAAAATAGAAGATAGATAATGCATCTAACTTAGATTTGAAGTTGACTTACATGGTTGACTGTCATCTTGCGTATTGTGCATTATACGACTTGGGGCTTAAATTTTAAGGTAATTTTATTATATTTTCATGAATTCAATTCAAAAGGATTCAATTGTATACCTTCTGTCTTTCCAATGATGCTTGTAGTTTTCAAATTTCATACTTCCCGAGGGTAGCCTTTTACGAATTCCTCAGAAAAAGAAGGCCCTATTCTACTACAAAGCAAACATAGAGATAAACGTATTAGGTCTGGTTTTATCACCAACTGACCATAGAATGCCGTGTACCAATGCTGAGTGGCATCGATAAAAGGAAAACAATGTCACGGCTCATTCTATATATTTATATTAAATACCCATGATGTAAGCACATGACATCAGATGTTGCAACCAGATTTCAACCATAAAAACAGCCTTGTTGAACATAAAACTATACGAACACGGGTTTAAAGTTTAAAATGTAACAACACTGGTGTGGTATGTTAACACATTGTTGAATTTTTATGTCCGCTGGATATCCTCTAGCCAGCTGCGAAACGATAAGACAAACACTATTGAGGTTTTAATAAAATAATGTTTTTAGGTCGTAGAAATAATAATTTTGTGTGATTATAGATCTGCTCGTATAGCCGACAGTATTTAGGACCCAATGTAATAGGGGGGCGAGCCACATGACCTTAGTACTTCTTTGGACAAATCTACGTATTTTTTACTACAAAATATTGAGACAAATCCACTCCCCTCATCTATTTTTTAGCATGACGTCATCATGGTATGGTTTTGTATCAAATAACGGCCCGATATCGACATAACGCAGAGTGCAGCGAAGATAACCGGAATATACGGAAAACTGTTATCGCCACAGATTTACTACATATTGGCTATAGAATGCCCGGTTCACCCTGAAATAACTATTGCACTGGGAACTATTGGTGTGTTAACGTTCTAGTTATTAAAGTTCTTAACAATAACTGTTTCGTTATTACTGTTACGTTATTTTTGTTTTAAGAGTTACGATACCCTGTGTTCTATCAGTCATAGAAATTTAATAGAATAAAAACTACAAAAATTAGGTAAATTTTTGAATTTTACCTGCGGGAAAGGACAAACTATGATGTAACTAGTGCAGGAAGCGAGAGAGGTCTGTAAGGAGAGAACCAGAACTTCATAGTCTCTGCCTGCCCTGCAAGGGATCTGTCGTAATGATATAAATAGATAAATGTAGAAGGGACCTAAATCTAAACTTTTATCGTTGAATTAAGAGTAATAGTGCCTTTAAAAAGTCGTCAATTATAAAATATTGCCTTCGTAATATTATACTATGTTCACCAATACCGTCTTTATTCTTGATTAATATGTTAGAGACTGTCCCACCGGTGGGCACGAGCCTTCTCAAACTGAGAGGGCTTAGGCCATAGTCCACCACGCTGGCCCAGTGCGGGTTGGCGAACTTCACACACCTTCGAGAAACTCTTAGGCATGCGTTTCCTCACTATGGCATTCTTGATTGTCATCAAATTCTTCTGTAATCGTTTATCAGCTGGTATACGAGTATATTCCCCAATCATCATCATCATTAGCTTTCTACAACCCACTGTACGGCATAAGCCTCTTCCCTATTGTGCCATTCTTCGCGATCCTGTGCCATTTCCTCAATCCGATGTTGCAAACGCGGCAAAGTTGTATTGTATAACACCCATGTACGAGTAGGCATACGGTACCTACACCTTTGCCACCCCGCTTGGGGAATAAAGGCGTGACGACGGTGTTTGTTGTTACTTTTTATGTCAGCGAATTTTACATTATATAAGATTGTCATCCGTGCAAAAACATTCTCCAAAGAATGTTTTACTTAAACGGCTCTTTATGACCTTGCTGCTAATGTGTTAATGAGTACGCTAAGCAAGACAATAATTTAGATGTAGCAGCATGTTTTTTTACACACACCGTCACGCCTATATTCCTCAAGCGGGGGTGGCAGAGGTGTACTGAGTACACCCACGTTTCGCCGACGATGTTAGGTCCCATGTAATAGGGGGCGAGCCTATTGCCATATACCGGGCACAATTCCAGACTCCGGACTCGTACTGAGAAGTTTTTCGTTAGAAAAACTACACATGTCCGACTAGGATTTGAACCCAGGACCTCGTGATCACAAAGCGATGCGCTTAGCCAGTAGACCAACGAGGCAGTCTTTTTTTAACGTCTAATAAGCACATTTGACTCACGCGTTAACACTAACGTTAACGCGGGAGCAAGAACATTATAATAACGAAAACAAAATCTTTATCTATGCCATCACGGCAGATTCCTTGCGGCGTAGGCAGAGAGTACAGAGTTCTAACAGGATTTTTCCTTGCAGATCACTCTGGCTTCCTGAGCTCTCATAGTTCGTCTCATACACGCTCGCCGGTTACCGGGAGTCTTGACTTGCTCTTCAGATAAGACAGAGTCTATTTTGGCACGTTAAGATAGTCTAGGTCTTCCCCGGTACCTACATCCTTCCACTACCGAAATCAAAATAATAATTGAAACAACGGGCAAAAAATAAGTGATATTATTAACAAAATAATAATTATTCAGAGTACAGTAGTGATGTGGCGAAACGTACTCTCCATTACTCGCGTGCCCCGAGATAAGTAATTACCGACAGAATTGGATTTGTCCATTGTTATGTCGGTATTGTGCCGGATTCACTTAATTAAGAACCGGCGGCAGACGGACATCGTTACTGTATTTATTACAGATTATTAGAGTAGTGATGCATCGCGATTAACCCATATATTATGAACGGTGTCTGGTCTGAGAATTTTAATCTGATAATGACTTTATAAAATTTCGATGGATTTATCCTACTATACTACTAATATTATAAATGTGAGAGTTTGTATGTTTCGATGTCTGTTACTCACTCCATTCCGATCTCGGTCTCTCCATTCTGATCTCGGTCACGAACCGATTCGCACCTTTATTAAAAAGGCGACAACCCGATATTTCGCGAACGCGTCCAATCATAGAAATCCGCTAATCGTAGCCGCCGCTGACTACGAAACTAACTCCCCTCCTATCAGCCGCTACGGCCGTCCGCTGCATGTTCTCACCGATCCTCCCGATGTTCTTACATCCCTTCTTTCGGATACAGATACCGCACACAGGATCAGACACCGATCTCGCCGGCTAGGTCGGAAAATTCCTTGCCCGCCGGTCGGTGCAGAGCACTACGGCGAGACACTTTTTATACCAGCCCAAGCCGAGGCCGTTCTTCCTTGAGACGCCTTTGAGCTAGTTGTCCCCTTGCCCTTCTGGCTCGAGCGTAGTGGTTGCACGCTCGCCGTTATCTTATCCCGTAAAGATGTTAGCTTCCTGTCTAAAGTCAACGTGGACGAAGTAGCGGGCAGAAACTAGTCACTAATAAAGCTTTATATCGATTTTTGATAAATACCATTTTTTCAGTAATCTGACCATGACCAAATAGACCGTGTTTTATCTGAAGGACAATTCAAGAGTCTCATTAATCGGCGAGCGTGTATGAGTCGTACTATAAGAGTGGAGGAAGCCAAAGAGGTCTGTAGGGAAAGATCCTGTTTGAAGTCTGTACTCTCTACCTACCCCGCAAGGCATCTGACGTGATGATGTAGATAAAGTAAGAGATTGAGTAATCGGATAATCTCTGAGTCTGATCTGATCAAAATGCAGCCTCCACTGAGAAAATCGGCGGGAAACTCTCAGGATTGCCCATTTTTATTAAATTCTCTTTATTTTTTAATCACAGAATGTATATAACACGATGATTATTTTTTTTTATTGAAAGGCTTTGTCGCTTAGCGACCACATCGCCTTATAAATCTCAATACAGAAATATTTTTACTAAATATAACAACTTAGCCTACTAATTGATATAAAGATTTAGCTTCAGCAGTAGACGGTCTAGATAGAATACTGTTACATAATCCAACATTTGAAATGGTATTTGATTTAAAAAGGGATTTTCTAAGGACCGACTTCCGAACACACTCCAAAATATGTTGCACGTCCTCAAAAACTCAGTAAGAGCAGTTTGGATATGTTATTTTTTTTTTTATTAGATGTGCGAACTTATTACATGGGATGTGGCCGGGACGAAGTCTGAGCGCAACAGTTAAAGTCGGTCCATTTAGACTCACGTCATCAATCCAAGAACGAACGAGACGTGAGGTTGAATAGTACGGTACCATATACCTCTCTTTTGAACGTTCATCAAAATACTCTTGCTACTTATCCATGCACAGCTTTTTCACTTGAAAAATGTAATCCGAATATAAAGGAGCTATATCAATTGGGACTCCTTCCACTATGATTATAAATCCAATGTTTATGTAACACGCAATTGTACGAATCAGAAAGGCTTCAACCTTCAGACACTTATGATAATATTTGCAAAGAGTAAAAGTTTAAAGGATTCCTGGTGCATCATTCATTTGTATATTGTGCTGTAAAATTGTAGTAGGTACTTATGTATTAAGAGGAAATTCAAAGTACCTGGGAAAATAAACATAAGGTTAACACCATTTATAATATACGCAATAGAGTTTATTTCAATTTATCCTGTTTTATTTATTGAATGTTAACTGTGACCTGTTTACTCCTATAATAAGCAAAAGCCACCGATATATTATCCGCACTAGATTACCTATCACGAACAAAATGACAGCCAAGAAAAGGCCGCGTTTGTATATACTTACGTATCTTTACTCGTAGCTAGCAATTAGAAAAATATTAAAATTAATAACGACCTCAGATCTTTTCATTATGGCAGATTTAAGTCGTGAACTGTAGTACGCGTACAAAACGCGTACTACACTTAGCTACGGTCGGATTCAACTTATTCAAAATAAGACCACGCCCATAGATGTGCTCTTTTATTTCGGACCGTTTTTTTGGACAAATAATATATCGATGGCAAAGGCCACCGCTGCATTCCATTTGGAGATCTCGGAGTTCTAACCTCAAGAAGGCAATCACTCCTAAGGATTTTACAGAGGTAAAAGTCTTCTCATCCCCAAATTAATCCGAAATTTTCCAACGGTCAGAATTATAGGCTATGGTCGTGACTGGTCGCCACCCTCCCAGCAAAGTCAAGCTGCCCAGCGACCCAGCCGTGTTTCGGCATGTTGCTCGGAGTTGCCTTATGAGGAGGTGGGTTTCACCCGATCCTACCGATTCCGAATTTGCTCGAACCTCTGTTCGCCTAAGCCTAAGCCTATTTCTGAGTGAATAAACTATTACTGAGTCAGCAAGCTACTTCATCGGTTCCATCGTCACTTTTCGTCAGGTGAGATATCGGCCGAACAGGCCACAATATAATACGACCGCAAATTTTTTTATGGGACCCAGTTGGTAATTATTTTTGCTCAAGCTGTTTTGGCCAAAATCAACTCCTCCTACAGTTTAACGGCTTTATGACCTACATAAGAATTTTAAGTCACGGACGGAGAGTAGGGACGAGCTGGATACCTTGAAATACTGGTTTTCAAAAGTCGGAGAATAGAACGGAATGGAAGGAATAGAGGGAGGTCTTTTCCCTACGGTACGACGTAGATGGCTATATAATGAAAAATATACAAAATATTCTTATAAAAACTACATTGAGAATGTGATCTTTTAGACATTTATTATAATTTTTGCTTTAATGCAATCTATGAGCGATTTAATACATTCGAACAAAGCAACTGAAAGATCAATGTTGCTGAAAATTCGCGGAAACATTCCGAAAGATTTATCATCTTTCGTATTTCAATGGCGTCCCATAACGTCAGATGCCGGAATCTCTCGGAATTCATTATTTTTAATGTCATGAGAGAATGAGATAACTAAGGTAACCTTTTAGCTTGCGTTTGCTAGAGTAATCGGTTTGGTTTTATTGTGAAGGTAAGCATTTGTGACAATCGGCAAGACGCATCTTGAACTTAAAAAATGTTAATAATTTAATTTGACATTGACAAAATACGCTAAATAGTGTAAAGCCGCAAGTGAAAGTAGTTTAAAGTGTATACTTCGTCTATAATTTACTTGAAGTGCCTCCGAGATTAGGCAGTCTTAGGAATAGAGTGGGTAAAGATTATTATTTGATCTTGCAGATCTTTTTTTGCACCCTTTCTTTCAAAAGTTTATTTCATACACACTCAAGTTTAGAAGACTTAAGGTTTAGTCACATAGCCGACGGAGCGCGACGGGAGCGTGACGGGACCGTTCGGCTACGTTCAGTTGTGACGTTTGCCGTCGCGCCGAGCGTGGCAGCGCTGTGTGGCGTCTCCCGTACATTTTAGTACATTACAACTCACCAAGCCGTGCCACCGTCGCGCTCCCGTCGCGCTGCGTCGCCTATGTGGCGAAACCTTTAAAGTTTTCTTAAATTTGTATTACAGTCTATTTGATTATGGTAAAAGCAAGCAGGAGAGGTCTGTCAGGAAAGATCTGTCAGACAGATGGATGGAAAAATTGAAACTAAAACAAATTTTAAAATAGACAAGTAAGACATACTTCTTCAGTCAAAATGTGTCCGCAGTATGACAAAGGGCTTTCAAAAGATCACCACGGCTTTGTGCAGTACGTATCCTACTATTATCATCATATATATCATCGGTCTATCTCGTAGCGGCCCTGCTCACTCCACCTTTTCCGGTACATGGTCCCAACTCGAGAACCTTTCTGCCCGAATCGCAGTAAAATTCTACATGAGATGTGTCCTGTCCACTGCCACTGAAGTTTGGCTTTTCTGAACCCTGGTCAAACAATAACACGGCAATACGGATTAGTTTAAAACTCGAGTCTAGATGTAGTAAACGTGTGTTCCCGGTGTTAGATAGAAAATTGCAGGCGGCATCAGCGTGTCTGGTGAGTAATTTATTACAGTCGAGCTGGAAATGGATTGCAATGGCGCTCGCAAGGCAGCGGTTGTAACTCGCCATGATTGATCTACAGTTGTTTTTCTTAAGACGTTCACTTCTCAACTTTTTTTACATTCACATACATGACACATCACGTAACTTAAACGGGAATTTGACCTAAACCAGGATAATTTCTGGTATACGTCATATCCTTTGAAAGAATTATGGTCGAAATTTCCCTGCAAAATTGAATAAGAAGAAGTGAGGAGAGAAAGGAGATCCGTGATCCGATCCAACCACGAATAAGAAGTGAGGAGATGCATAGATCTTAAGTCACTCATCTCACTGGCATAGCGCTTTGCATTACCATACATTGAAGTGGCAATGGGCGGGGTGCATAGCTCGTGGAATTGACGGACAATAGGGCAAAAAGGTTTTCAAGTGGCGACTACATATAGAAATACCTGGAGTTGCAAAACCGCCCACAAGGTAACCGATGACTTGGCGATGGTTACGCATAAAAACTGGTTGCTGCTACAGCACAAAGCCCGTCGAGGTGATTTTTTTTGGGAAGCATTTGTACTTCAGTGGACGTTTTTAAACTCTAGAAACTGTATCGATTAAGAAAAACTAAGTTTTGTTTACACAACGTTTGCTGGTGCTTTGATATTATTGTCTGTGAATTAAAAAACAATTTTCCAACTTTATTGTAATCATGTCCATAACCAAAAGCACACCTGTGAGTGTGGTGTTAACAGAAATATGTTAAACGTGCTATCTGCTATTACAGTACAAGAAGGTAAAATTCAGTTGTAAATAAGGTCTACTCAAACAGGATCTAATGTTTTTCATGTATGTGTATGATCTTATGTTTTTTTCAAACAGTCAAGGCAAGAAACAGTTCCAGTCGCAATCGGCTTTAATGGATTAAAAACTAAAACAAGTTCTTCTTCGAGTTATCACTTCACACTAATTTTAAGTGTAAAATACACTTAATATTAGTGTAAAGTGTCCAGTGAGATGCATAATCGTGTTTATATAAATTAATTCAGTTCCCCGATGAACTTGATGGCAAAGATGATAATGAAATTGATGAAGTACCCCACCCTGGCTAGTGAAGCTTGGATACTTTACATACCAATTACAACGGCCGTTTTGAGGGAAATCGAAAAGCCACGTTTTGTTACTTTGTTACAATTACCTTCACTCATGCACACATTAGAATACATAATGGTTAATATTCCACCAACATTACACATTATTATTCGAAATAACACAAGTTTTGAAAATTAAAACAATTTGACGACAGTACTCTTCGATTTCCCGCCAAAAAGCCCTAAAACAAGTTATGCGTCTGTTATCTTCAAAGGTAAAGGTATACAAGAAACGTGGGCGTTGTTTCACAAAGGTATGTTTGGTATCAAAAGGAAACTTTACAAGCTTTCGAATGAAAATGTAATGTGCCCGAAGGATATTGTAACAAGCTAGGGATGTAAGGACGAACAATATCTCTGTGACACGTGTAGTATACCAGAACTGGCTTGAAAGCTTTTTATAATTTTATACCATACTACCGACCTGGCATTGCACAGGTAGCAAGTATCGACAGTTAGATGAACTGTAAAGACCTGGGGTGCTGCATACCTACTGAGTATGTCTATCTATTGGCTTGCCGATACGATTTCCATTATGCAAAAATTAACATAGTTTACGCTATTAAAATTCTCAAGAGTCATGTTTATTTTTAAACTTAATCGAAAAAATATTGCCATAACAGCACAAAATATTCGTAAATAATGCACCTAAACTTTCCTAGTGAATTATTCTATCTTTTGGGTAAAACCGAATGTAAATCTTATAGTATGCGCGGTAAGGAGTGCGCAGAGTTCCAAAAGTTCTGCGTTATTAGTGTTTGATATTAGCGCATACATATAAACGTAAAAAAGATGCCCTCGCGTTTGCGATTTATGTATTGTATAAATATCTATAGACACGACATAGATATACAGATAATATACATATAAACGGACGATTTAGTGGTTAAGAGCTTAAGCCGCTCCGCCCACTGTGTGTGTCATAGTCGCGGGTTCGTTTCCCGCATGGGACAAATCTTTGTGTGATCCACAATTATTTGTTCCGGCTGGGTATTTGTGTATGTTAATTTTTATGTTTGTAAACGCACCTACGACACGGGAATAAATCATAGTGTGGGGCTATAAAAAAAAACTGTACATTATACATGTACCTACATAAATACCTGTCTGAATCAGATGAATAGATAACTTGATTGTCGTCTGTGTCTTGACAACTAGTCTTATCCAACTGCAAAAACTACCTGAGAACGTTTATCAAACTCTAGTAGACCCACCGTAAAGACAATTTCTTGAAACACTGGTGAAGAAGTAATTTGTCATCATATTACAAGGGCAGCTCGGTCGTGGTCATCAATAAACGATGTCGGTTTATGTAACGGCATTAATCCTGCCAGCGGTCGGACTGGACGGGATTTGTGCGGAGATGCTATCCGACTTGTATTAAACTATATCATCACACCTCTCAGCCTCAGTGGGGTAGGCACAGAGCACAGAATTTCAACTTGTTCTTACCTTACAGACCTCGCTTCCTCCACTCCTATACTTTGTCTCCTACACGCTCGCCGGTTTCGGAAACTCTTGACTTGCCCCTCAGATAAGACGAGGTCTATTTGATTATGGTTAGACAGTGTAGGTCTTCCTTGTTCCTTAAAATTTGTGATTTCTTTTATGACGGTTTATGTAAGTCGTCCTTGTCTACTCCATAAGGGATCTGGCGTGATGATATAGATAGATGTTAGTCTGTTTTTCTAAGATTCAATTTTATAAACATAAAAATCTTTTTAAAAAGAAAGAAATAGACTTCAAATATTTATTTTTTGCTTTTTGAAGTCGGTTTTTTTTTTATAGATTTTTATTTTACAATTTCAAGTGACAAGTGAATTATTTACTAATATTTATATACCTATGTTATATTATTTTGCTGAGTTGTACAGCAAGGTACCTACAGGATTTATATAATAACGGAAGCCGTTAAGGAGTCCCCTGATGTATCTTCAAAGTATATAGTTCAATACCGATTTCATTAAAATGGGACCACCTTGAAACTATACTAAACCCAACGCAAAAATCAGTTCATAAATAAAGACGTTATAAAAGAAACACAGACGAATTGTCGACCTCCTCTTTTTTTTGAAGTCGGTTAATATTCTGGTTAGTTCTATGGCAGGGTACCTATAGGATTGACGTAATGCCCATAATATCTCAATCTACGCATTCGTATTGTTTTCTGTGAGGAGTTCCCTGGTGTATCTTTCAAGTCCAAGATCCAATACCGATGAAATTAAAATGGGGACCACTTTGGAGCTATACTGAACCCAATGCAAAAAGAATCATCAAAATCGATTCATAATTGGCTGAATGATCGCGTAACGTACATACAAAAAAAAAAGTCAAATTGAGAACCTCCTCCTTTTTAGAAGTCGGTTAATAAATCGCGTGGCAACTATAGACAATACAACTGATACTGATAGGGCTATGTCCAGCAGTGGACTTATATATTACAATGATGATGATAGTTGATTTTCCAATAGTTATTCGTTTATAAAATTGCCCACTTAAGTAAAAACAGACTCCAGAGTCAGTTTTTATTTAAGTGTTAGATACATGAATTTCACGAGTGCCTGTAATCAAGGGAGCTTATATATGGGAAAGACATTTTGCAAGGAAACGTCATGTGGCCAGAAAATGCGCTCTTGTCTGGTGAAGCTGTAAAGGCTCCGCGGCCAACAGCATAGATCATTTACACGCACGCACGCAGTGCAATGTAGAGTTGCTCGGTATGTTGGCATTAGAGATAATGTGATAACAGGTATTTGGTTTCTTACTTTTTTTTATTACGGTATATTGAGGCGCCTGCCACAGACAATTCATTGTATATATTAATACATTCAGATTGAAGTACATATACTTATTTTCCAAAGAGGAGATACACAAAAACTATTAAGTACTTTATCTACTTATGTTGGTAGTATTCGTAAATCTTAAGGCGATCTTTCTTTTTGCGGAACATATTTCGATCTATTTCTTTTTGTAAAGATATTACGTAGCAAAGAATTACCTTGTTGCGTTTATGTTATTTTTAATTATATCAATAATAGTTTTTGCTATATATGTAGTAACAGTGATGTACGTAAATCCACAGGAGAAATAACCAGCTTAACACGGATAATGCATTTAGAAATCTTAATAAATATAGAACAATGACAATTTCATATCTGAATGATTCACACTACATTTTTGTTTTGGTGTATTTATATCTACGTGTGAGTACGGAATCACAGGATAAATAACATGTACACCGAGGCAACTAATGACGCGACACATTATGAGACATGATAAGATACCCATGACTAAATTACACGACTCATGGAAAAGGTTATGTTTGTAAAGCTCTTAATTGAAGAACCTGCGTGAGAAGTATGATGTTAAATGCGGATGATTGAGGTTACAATTGTACTATTTGGTAAGCTGTAGGTCTTTGTTTATTTATTAGAATTGCATCCAGGGGCAGTAGATCTGGGCCCAAATTACTGCCTCCTTAACAAAGCTACTATAATATTGTTTGCTGTAAGAAAAACTGGGAATATACGCAGTTTCTAGCTCTGTCTCTTTTATACGGCAAGGATGGTTTTGCTAAAGAGGTTGCGGTGGTGTTTAGCAGTATTTTAATCTAATTTAGCCTTTATAAAGAGACTTATAAATAAACTGCGTATTTTCATGTCTCTTTCTCTGTTAAAGAGACTCTGACAAGCATCCTGGTGAAACTCGGGTATATCAATCCTTGTCTTTTTAACCGACTTCAAAAAGGAGGAGGTTCTATGTTCGGTTGTATGTATGCTTTTTTTATGTAGGTTTACCGATATTTCCGTCAATTGTGGACCGATTTTGATATATTTTTTTTTTGCATTGGGTTCAGTATAGCTCCAAGGTGGTCCCATTTTAATTTCATTGGCATTGGACCTTGGACTTAGAAGATACACCAGGGAATCCTTAACGACAAACAATAGGCATGGTACCCTACTATAGACCTAAGCAGTATATTAGCCAATTTCAAAAAAGTAGGTTCATAATCCGTCCTTTTTTTATAACTCTTTTGCTTATGAACCGATTTTGATAATTCTTTTTGCATTGGGTTCAGTATAGTTGTGAGGTGGTCCTATTTTAATGGTATTGGACCTTGGACTTTGAAGATACAAGAGGGGAGTTCCCTCTTGTATCTTAACGGCGAACAGCACGAATGTACAGATTCCGTTATTATAGTCATTATATTAATCCTGTAGGTACCTTACTGTACAACTCAGCAAAATAATATAATATCGGTATATAAATATTACTAAATAATTCACTCGTCACTTAAAATTGTAAAATAATTATCTTTTAAAAAAAAGGTAAACCGACTTCAAAAAGCAAAAAATAAATATTTGAAGTCGGTGCCAAGTAACCGACTGCACCAACCAGCACCGGCTTCAAATATTTATTTTTTGCTTTTTGAAGTCGGTTTACCTTTTTTTTTAAAAGATAAAGGATTATTCATTAGCCAGCGCATCAGATCGGTTGGGGTGTCCTTTTCGTACTCTTAATTTTCTAAATTAGATGAACGTTGCAGGTACGATAACGTCAAATAGTTTTGAGCTTAGCCGTTTGTTTCATAAATCTTATCAGCACGAGCAGAATAACGTTATCACCTTCATCTTAATTTAGTAAATTTGTACTGTGAATAGGATGGCATATCAACTGGATAGCGAAACGCTAATCTCCTATTTGCCCTTTCAGCTTTCATACAGTTTGCATTCATTTTTATTTAGTGCTGTAAATCAAAACGGGCTGTGACCGCAATTACGAATGCTTAATTACGGCAAGCTCGACCGCCATGAAGGCCACGATTTATTCTCTGAAACATATTTTATTCGTTTTCCGAGAACGTTACTGCGGGAATATAAGTGTTGTGGATTTATGGGGTGAGTCTATTGCCATCACACCAGGCAGGTTTTCTGATTCGGATTATTATGGAGGATCTTCCTTGAAAAATCCATTACGTTTTATCAGACCTAGGATTGAACGCAGGCCTCCATCCGCACCATTAGCCCCTTGTTCATTATTTGTTTTCAGTAAGATCACTCATTTATTTTAAAACAGGTGTTAAATACACTTTTTTGTGGCTCTTGGGAAAAAGTAATTTAATTTCTCACTCTCTAAGTAATAAAAGTGTTCTAATTACACATTCAATCTTTTCTCGATTAAAGAATTATATTGCTCCTAAGTATTCAAATGAAAATTAATATTTTTATAAAATATTAAGACTCTCAGAAAATACAAAGCCCTTTGAATATAACGAATTAAAAAACATTAGGTAATTAAAGCAGTTTTATTTTAAAATTATAATCCGCTAAACTTCATACAAGCCGAAATTATTTCAAACATTGTAGCCATTACTAATTTTAATGAATTTTACAATGCTATTAAGATGTCTCGCGGCAAAATAATTTCAAGGCAGGTATTTGGTACTTATGGTGAATATTATTGTTTTATTTGTATCTAGATATGGTAAAAATAGTACAAACTTATTAATTTATTGACTTATTCGTTTACCAGAATATTGCACATAAAACTAATCCCCGCAAGGGATTGGGCGTGATGATATGGATAGATAGAAACAAAACAATGTTTGTTTTCTGTTATCACGGTTTATACCAATCACTAAGCAAAACCCTGCTAGAACTCAAGGCACCAATAAGTACATCCTGCGTGGATTAGACTAACAAACCTAATAATTTATTTTTGTTTGCTTGATTATTTAAAAGATTCAAGGTACCCCGGAATAAACATGACATAAGGGTCACAGGGTAAACACCTCAGTCTATTCTATGACCATGCATGGATGTAAGACGTTCGAAAAGCCGGAAACATTAAATTAAAAATGAATAGCGACAAAATGTGAAAGATATGTTATTAATAACACGGGTACAACTTTATTAAAGTTCATCATCCAAATATCAAAGGATACCATCTAAATATCTTCTAAAGATGTCATCCAAATCATACTGCAAAACTGCTACAAATTCCTGTACAAAAGGCAAAACTACATCACAACAATTAAATAAATCACGCGTCATCAAAATATTTATAATTTGCCTAATAATATCTATACCACATTCATACCATACATAACTTTGTACAAAATACATTTAAATAATTCTAAAAAATACAGCTACAAGCGTTTTTTCCCATCCATATTCGCATAACAGTTAACTAATTAAGACAATTACCGTGATAACTGTTATTTTATTAAATCACTCAAAGCGCAGCACTAGTTACGGCTTAACGAGCGAGCCGTGACGTCACTAATGATTCATACGGATCTGAGTGATGACAGCCCGCGCCCAACCGCAGCTACCGCCGCCATTACAATTACGCGGGAATATTTTGAATTCACGCTAAAATTGAAATTTGATATTTGTAAATAGGCTAATGAAGGCAACTAATGGTACAGACATAGGCAGCAAAATAGGCCTTTTCTGTTTGCGAAGTTTTAAGTAAGTTTGTAAGTAGGTAAGCCTTTTTTTTAATTTCGCAAGTGTGCAAATGAAATTCTGGGTTATGTCTCATATCTGCCCTATGAGTGGGGACTCAGTCTTATTCGATTGAATGGTCACCAGTTAAAACCTTTTATTTAAAATCACATTTAAAACCGCATACATTATCTATAGACGTACAACGGATCAGAGCTGAAGTTACCAGAAAACATGGAAAAAATATGAATATTTGTTTTCATTAAAATAAAAATGTGTTGACGTACAATATTGTAGTAAGCTTCATTTCAGAAATTAGTGCCTTAGAGTATCGATTTTAAGGTCCAAATTGAGTTAAGTGGTTAACCAATGTATTGCGTAATTGTTGCTTTTATCGTTATGCAACACAGAGTAAAATATAATTGAATCGGTTCACTTATTGATTGGTAGTCGGTGCACGTAGCAGGAAGGTCGCATGTATTGTGCCTCGCCGGCCAGCATAGCGGCGCGCAATAATTATTAAAACGAGATCGGATTTATTCTGGACTGTGTCTATTTTACAACTTTACCATGTTTAAATCGCTTTCTTGTCCGATTGATTCTTTGTGTGTTAGGTACAAATTATGCAGTCCATTTGAAACTAACTTTCCCATGGATTCAGCTCAATGTTAAACTTCAAAGAGAATATCGCATTCAATGATGTTTTATAGTCATTTCAAACATACTTTATCAATAAGCCAGTTCCTTCGAGGTTGCTGACTCAATTAAGCGTCGTTCTCAATCTACAGAAATCATCTCCATCATAGCTCCGCTTTGTGTTGCTAATCAATTGTTTCACTATCATATCTGAACACCGTTTGTGTTTCAAAAGATTCTCAGTCCTCTGTGATAAGTCTTAAGGTGTCTTAAGGTGTGTGGAATTTTCAGTCACATTAGAAACCTTCGCAGTGGTCTCCTTCAACATAGTTGGTAGCCTTCAGGATCGCCAAGCGGGGCCTTTTTGTGCTTTATTCCATTGAACATATCATCAGGAGAACCACACACGCTCGATATTTAAGCACCTAAATGATCTATGCTATATATTTCTATTATATCTGTTATTTTTATATTTGTTCGTATCTGTATTGGTATCAGGCAGTGTTTTATTAGACACGTATCACCCAAACAACAGCCCAGCATCGCCAGTTACCGCACATTTAAACAAATATTTGAATTGAATATTGCGTTCGGATTCGTAAATACACGTATCTGCATTTGTTTGTTTGGTGTATGCATCATAAATATTGGTTGCATGCAGGCATTTTTTTAGGATCATAAGTGACCGATATCCGAAACTGCGGAAGTTAAGTATTGTCGGTACAAGTCTTATAATCTATATTACTACTATTGGATCGGAATCTCTGAGAAAATATAGAAAAGGCCATTGTCGAATTTCAAAGCGGTCTTAGCTATTTTAAAAAGAAAACGTTGCTCCACTCCACCCTATGAATTATTCTTATGCCGTTGGTCCTCTTTATATTCTCTTTGGTTGGTGCGTTTACATAAATTTCAAATACACAGACACTCAGACCGAAACATATTTGTGGGTCCCACGAAGATTAGATTAACTGGTCGGTTAAAATTTTAGGTCTGGCAGCGTCTGAACTTGGGCACATTCGAGAGGTTAGTTTGAGAGTCCAACATGGGCACCTTAGCCAAGCCAGAATTCCCTTGGGTGGTATAAATAACTATGGTAGCATTTTGTCAGCTCGAATAGTCACAAAATTCAGAACAGGCATTCAGTGTGCACATTTCGTATATCAATTGGAATCAAGGTAATTTGCAACATTTAACTACAATTGCAACAATAGTAACAAACTTAACCGAACTAGCCATTAACGGAAGCTAGACAGGTGATTGAAGGTAAGTAATGAACGTTTACAAGGTTTGTTAGCTCTTTGAATTATCCATGATTGTTGCGCACTCTTTGTGCTCGGGGCAGTATGTAACGATAGTTTTTAGCCATATCATGAAACGTGTGCCTAAAGGGCTTTGTTTCATCTTACTCAACTAAAATTGTTGTATCAGTTCTTTCTTATGTACTGTTACTTGCCTAATTAGCGTCAATAGAATTGAGGCCATCCGAAGGCCTTCGACTTGAGTTGAAAACTGCATTTTAGTAAAAATCAACATCTAAACGTGACCCCAGAAGCAGATGCCTTTTCATTATATTTCTGTATCTACTCCTAGCGGTTACACATCTCATATTTGATCGCGCTTGATGATTTTTATTGTTTCTAACGAAACGGTCTCCGCAGATATTATTAACCGTAATAAAACATTTCTTATAATTGGGATACAGGAAAATTCGCACGGAAAAAAACCCGGGTTATTCTATTATGTATTGCAGAAATGACAATGATCGGAAAATAAATCGATTTTGAGCATTTCACAGATCCCAGTTTCATGTTGGTCGCAAAATTAATGAAAGAAAGCGTATATTTTGCTTTCATTGAAATTCAATTCTTGTGTCTCACTGCTTTGAAGGCGAACGTGTGCAGACTCAACGTTGTTATTAAAACTTTCATAGCCCTTTGAGACTTATAAATATTAATAATGAAATAACTAGAATCACTGCTCTCTTTGTCTGAAACGTGTATTTTCAGCAATTCATTGTTATAGCGTACGAAGTTTTTGAATAAAATTATGTCTGAAACTGGAAGAAATTTTACGTGTGTTGGGTTAAGCGTCGTCCAACGTGGCTAAAACTTAATAAAGATTTCTAGAAATAACTTGGACTGTTTCAGTGAAGGAATTCGTATATTTTGTAATAGGAATTTGTGATGCTGAAACTATTTTCAAAACAATCTAGCTATGTATGCTTAATTCTTAATGTGATGTCAGAATCCATGTACCTCTTGTAGAACAGCGCTATTCTTACGAGGAGAAGTAGTGGTATTAAATAGAAAATCAAAAATCAGCACATTAGAAAACTGCAAAACATACATATAGTACACTGTGTCAAAATATTAAAAAAAAATAGTTAAATTGAGCTACTGATATAGGTAACGTTTGCTTCGGTGTGCGCTATGTCGAAGGGTATCAGTCATGAAAAAATGATAGAAAAGTAAGATGTTGCTGTAGAAAAATTATCCCGAATGGTAAGGATTTCCCCTATTTAAGGTTTTGTAAACTTCCCCTTTACACCTTCTCTATTTGCCATTAATAATTATGCCCTACTAATGAATCTATTGGTTGATTTATTGATTTCATTCATCATTTCAAGATCGTGAAAGACATGTCTGAAGGGCCAGCCAACATTCTAGTAATAGCCACTCATTTGGGCGTCGATCAGTCAATTTCTTATAGACAGTCTGATAAATTGATGCTTGACCAAGCTTTAATGCGGTTTTGCAAATGCCCGTATTAAGTTTTTATTTCTGCCTGACTCGTTAGTTTAGTGGCATATAGTGCGGTTGGTGGTCCTCGGTGCGGTCAGGACCTCCTCCTGGATACAAATCCAAGATCGGATAAAGTGTTTTTGGGATTTATCTATGGAATTTTTTTAACAAGAAATCAACCTGTGTTTTGGTGAGAAAGTTGACAAAAGTAGGTTCGTTTGAACAAATGACTCAGCATCAGAAATACATAATTAATGTTTGATTCGGTTTGGTAGTTACTAATATTACCATCTAAAACACAATAATAATAATAGGTAATAAATACCCTAACTTAAAATATAAAATAATTTTTATGCTGGAAAAATTAAGCAATCCGAATTATCGCGGGATAAATCATTAAAAATATTATTTTTATTATTATTAGTCGCAAGCTGCAAAGCTGTTACGTTAAAATGTGTGATTTTGCTTACAAATGAATTCCTCCATAAACTGATAATGGACTCGGGTTCGTCTCCTCTTGAAGAAACTTTTCAGTGGCTGGCGCCCGAAATTATTCATACACATTTGATTTAGATACTTAGATATGATTTCTTGGATGAACCGATGATGCAGTCAAGATTGTCTCTTCGGGAGTGAATTCTTTAACGATGATGATAGGGACACGAAACTTTGCATATTCGTTTGTTTTAGGAATAAAATGCAGGACTCTTGTGGGATAGTTTTCATTTCGCCATACGTATGGAGGTGGATTAGGTCAGTATAGGATCTGTACCATCCCAGAAAAGCCGGTCTACCTTTGTCAAATTACAAAATAAACGCGTGCGTAGCCGCGGGTAACAGCTAGTAATCTAGAAATTAGATATAAAGAAAGTGTTTTGTTCCTTGGCCGGTGAAGCTGTAAAGACCCCGCAGCCAACAGCGTAGATCATTCACACACACAGTGTTTTGTTATAGCTGTTATAGTTTATTATTACTTAAACCCAAAAATGTATGTTTGATTCCGAAATCGAATGGAATCAACATTACTACCTATACTGAAGGGTACTAATGTACTTTAACTGGTTTTGAACTTCCTTTATACAGACTGTGTTTAGTGCAAGGACCACTGTAAAAAGTTAAGCTATTGTGATAGAATATTTTAATTCTAAAAAATCGGCGACAGAAGTCGTTCTCTCATTGCGAAATAATATTTAAGCTACTAACAGCAAATCAAATGAAACATCGATACTCGCTAAGCCAACGAATAACTTTGCCACAACAGCAATAACAGCCGACACCCCGTTATCTGATCATCTGTCTTCCCTCCAGATATGAGCACCCGAACTGACTCCAAAAGCCCCGCAAATACAATTGACTTGTCAGAAATTCTCGCGTCCTACATTATTACCACCCCTGAAATAAAGAGGAAGGGAGACCCATGATGTATGCTTCACAACACGTATACAACTGTCTCGGTCTTGTGAGGGTGGTGGAACAAATTTTTCATGTGCTGAAATGGATCGCAAGGCTGTTCCGCCATTTTCGATTTGCGATCCTGCGGTTACGTGTAGGTGGATAACAGTGTGTAGCTTTATGTGGAGTCTGGTTTTATGAATAAGGTATAAGAAAATTGTGGTGTGTACTGAGGTTTTGAATGAAATATTTGTGGAATACAAATTGCTTGTTTAAATTTTACGTGTAAGACCAAAATGTATGGGTTTTACTTGATATGTGAACGTTTAGACCTCTTTTCTGTTTGAGTCTATTTGAGACTTTAGAGATGTCTAAATAGTCGAACGTGATCTATAATATTATCTTGAATGTAATACATTACAGTACATTTATGGAAAAAGTCTCAGTGGCAGTTTGGAGTCGATCATGGTCTTCTATTACAATTTTTTAATGATCTTAAAGCAAGTTGATGCTACCTAAGCAAAGATAAAACACTAGTCGCTATGATTTTCACAATTAAGTACCAAATATATGTTTGGAACCGATTTGAAGCATTTCCCTTTTGCATTTTATGTTTCATAATCATTCCTTTATTTACGCAATCAACTGCATCAGAACAAAATACTAAACATGACCTACCAGATACATCATAAATTGATACTTCGCGGGCCATATTTTACGACCAAATAAACAAGATCTTAATGGACTCTCGCCAGTTTCTACGCCATTTTTAGTAGCGGCAATTAAGTATAATTGATTTAACTCATCGTCGAGCTTTAGACGTGTAGCTCAAGGATGGGTGTGCTGGTTGGCAGCATTCCACTGAGGCACGTCCCAATAAGGATTGAGTAAGACCTTGGCATATGTGGATGACGCATATTGTGAAGGCGTTCTGTTTCCGAAATGAATAGCAATTGATAGGAAAGATTGTCTGAAGGAAATTTAGAAGATAATTTTTGTGTGCTTTTATGCCAAGTATGTTGATTTTTTATGGGGAACATAATGTCTGGTTATACATAAGACGAACTCTGAATTAGTTTAGAACTCGTCTTGTACCGCCAATTTGTTACTGTTGAAAATATTGAAAATAATTCTAATGCTATGTGTTTAATAGCTACTATATCTGAAACGAAGTTATAAAAATAAACCTTTATCTTACATATGCTTTATATGGGAAAGATGTATATAGTTTTTATTTTTTTGTAAGTGGCCCTTGAGCAATTTCACTTTCTCGTGCCGTTGAACATGGCAGTTTTTACCATAATTGTAATGACCAATCCTATATCCAAGACACAAAGTCACTTCTGAATCACGACAAAAGCTAAAAAGCAATACCAAAGTCAGCTAATTTTTCTTTCAGATCTGAAATCTGTATTAAAACGTGCCACAATTTCACGGCACCATTGCTCTTTCCAAGTCTTTGTGTCAGATTGTGCCGGCGAGGAATACGAGGGGATCGCATCAAAGGAGTACTTAGGACGAAGCTTAAATTGGAGTGCACTTGCTATTGCTTTTGCTGAGTACTTGTCGCACTGTATATTTGTGCATGGCAGTCGAGGTATTTCATCAAGTAATTTAGATTTTCGCTTTTGCACTGTGTATTTCCTGAGAAATTGTGTCGGTTTTCCTGTGGACACATTTGTTGAAATAGTTTTCCATTTTAAATCCTATTTCTAGGGACCAAGCTTATTACGTCGGTCGGTTTACATATTATTTTAGGAGACTGGGTGTTTTCATTGCTTAGTTTATATTATATATTTTATATAATCAGTGTGCGTGCATGAGACGAACTAAGTAAGTGGAGGAAGCCAGAGAGGTATGTAAGAAATAAAGACTCCATGCCTTGATTATATAGATAGAGATAGGTATAACCGGCAAAAACCACTCAACTTACAAATTACAAACTTAAAATTTGGTAAGTGAAATACATGCAGTATTAGCTTTAAGTTGGTACTTAAAAAGGATTTGTTGAAACTAGACCGAGAACTGAGAACATGAGCGTTATAACTAGTGTTATATAACGTCAAAGCCTTCACAAGGTATGCAACGAGATTTTTAATATGCTTATCTTTTCAATGTTTTGCTCAAAGTTCACAGGTCGCCTTACAGATGGCAGCTGGTTTTTGGAAAACTCTTGTTCTTTTTATGTGATTCTTAAGGCTTCCAGTGTAGTAGTTTAAGGACCTATATATACTCTTGTAACCCATATTATTCACTTTGAATAAACCTATACTCTGATCAGTGCACATCTTTTATTACATACACCTAACCTTACAGGCTATATAGTCTCACATTCAAGTTTCACCGAATACCTTAAAATACTCATCTAGTGAAGACAGGCTATTACTACGAAAATCGGACGTTCGATTGATACTGATTTATAAGATGACCGTCTTTTTTCAGGATTTGTGGGAAAATGAATTGGCTCTAATTCCTTATTTCCAATACAGGTACGTGTTCCTAAGCCTCTAATAGCAACCTTGTTAGCCACTTACACCTCCTTTTATACCTTCCCTTCAATCCTAAACTAGGCTAATACCTTCTAAGCCTATCGTCTTTGACAAATCCGGCCTGCTCCGGACGTCTAGACTCGAATAATCCGGACGGAAGCCATGACACTGAAACATGGAGAGGATTAACCTTGGGCCTTCGTGTAACATTAATTATTACGCTTTATATAAGCATTGTTGACTGAAGATTCGTAGGCGGTTCTTTGAACTTGCCCTTTGAGGTATCCAGGGTTTTTAGAAAGGAATTTTGCAAGGCTCGGACACGCAACAAAATTGTTCGGGTGGAAACTTGTTGTTGATCTAGCTGACGGTGAATTGGAGTAGCTTGTAAATAATTTTATGTTAATTTAAGCGTACTCCATGTCCTAAAGAATCCAATTAGGTAGGTCCAACTTCGAGAAAGAGGTCAATCGTCGAATCTAGCTCGGTTGGGCGGCGTTGGGGAAGCTACGTAACATCTTCTCGTCCAAAATTCCGCAGTGTCTCAAGACAAAAGTCTTTGACCAGTGTGTGTTGCCAGTGATGACTTACGGCACTGAGACATGGTCGCTTACGATGGGCCTCATAAGAAGGCTCAAGGTCACCCAAAGGGCGATGGAGAGAGCTATGCTCGGAGTTACCCTGCGGGATCGAATCAGAAACGAGGAGATCCACAGGAGGACGAAAGTCACTGACATAGCACTCAGAATTGCTAAACTTAAGTGGCAGTGGGCGGGGCACATCGCTCGTAGAACTGACGGCCGTTGGGGCAGAAAGGTTCTCGAGTGGCGACCACGTACCGGAAGACGTGGAGTGGGTAGCCCCCCTACAAGATGGACCGATGACCTGGTGAAGGTCGCGGGTGAAACTTCTGTTGGATGCGTACAGCACAAAGCCGGTCGTTGTGGCGGTCTTTAGGGGAGGCCATTGTCCTGCAGTGGACGTCTTTCGGCTGAAGAGAGAGAGAAGCGTACTCTGAAGAACACGTTGGTGAAATATATTTAAGTTCAATAAATCAGCTTATACTATCCTATTGGTAGCGAAAGGTCTCCTTTCACAAATTTTTGTAAGAAACAAATTTGGATTTGAGAATGTCCACCACGCGGACTCAATTGCTGTTGGAAATTATTAAGCTACCCTTTGCTGATTACTGCCACTATTATGTGACAATTGGGACTAACGGCTTACCGTGTTTTCCAGAGCAGGAGATGCTCGTAAATAGTCTGACCGAGCTGAACACTGCTTGACCTTGGTAACGTTATACTACGTTTATTTCGAACTTTAACTAGAATATTACATATACTTTAGTAAACACAATATCGCATCATCATGCTTAAACATCGGAGCGCTTCTATAGGAAATTAAGGTTAAACATAACTAATAGCTATTGAAGCTGCAGCGGGACGATTTAAACGGTTTTAAGCTCAAACATCGCGTGTTGAATGCACTGGCCTATTTAGCAACTCGGTTATGTTAATACGACAGAGATAAGTGCAGCTTATGTGTTTGGTTGCATTTTAGCGTACATACTATTGCCTAATTTTGATAACCATTGGGTATTTGGACAATAATTATAGAGTGGAATTTTAGATTAGATGAGAGAGCATGTTGATGTTATAAAGAGTAATGGTATGCCCCCGGTAGATTGCGCATTCAAAAAGAATCATATGGAAAATTAAATGACATGTTTTTTTTGGATTTGTTTCTGGTTTTGCTATTGATTTTTAGTTGTCGATGTTTCGAGTGCGTTTGCGAGTAAGGGACCATGATTATGGATTCGGTAAAGCACTCGAAAAGCCGGGAAATTAAAAATGAAAAATAAACTAAGATAATATCAGAAAATATAGTTTTATTTCATGTATAATATTGGCGTAAATCTAAGACTTCAATATAGGCTAAACTTAAGAGGTAGATGTACAATGTGAAAGTGGCAAGATGTCAACATCATGGAAGATTGTAGTCTGTTTAAAGGATTATATTGTTAAGTTTGCGGGGTAATTAAATGCCGAATAACGTGCGAAGTACTTTATTAGGCGCTGTACATACAAAACAGTACGTCGAATGCAAATACACACGCGAACCAATCACACACTAGTACTACTCTCGTTAGTACCCAAATGCTTCCAAGTCGCTGAGTCACTCGTAGGATCCGTATATCGATGCTAAAGTCGCCGGTGTATTCCACTTCGATCGCTTGTTCTCCGATTTGATCACTATCGCTTCCGAGAAGAGACTGTGTGTCCCCGCGCCAGGTGTTCCTTTTATACTCCTATGAAAGTTCTAAAACGGACGCAAACCCTCTAAGTACATCGATAGAAGTACATCAAACAGTAGCTGGCGCGGCCCACAAAGCAGTATTATTATTACATATCTACTCATACGGGAACGAATAGGTACTTGTATACCGCGACCACGCGCCGGCTTTAATTAAAGGGGTGGAACCTTCTAGACGTTTCAACACTTAAGCGCGGATTCTAGATCTTTCTGGTCAGGTCACCGGGGGGCCAAAGGGTGTGTTATGGGTTTTAGAATCAACATCCCCCATCCCCCCCAAGACTTTTCAAGATATTGGGGTATGTTCGGGTCGTAACAATATCTAATATGTGACTTATCCTAGCAAAGAGAGAAATATTTTTGAACATCTATTTTTCAGTCTAAATGAGGCAATTCGAATAAAGCACTTGTTTTAAGATATTCCCAATAAAATGGAGTCCTATTCGAGGGTCTCCGAAGACCGGCTGTCAGGATTAGGTACGCCGAGCCCGCGGCCCGCCGTATATTAAATGGAGAGACTCCGAGATTGCAGTATCTGTGAAGCTATCAGTGAAGCTATCAGCCATGTACAATTTCCAAGAAATTTGGAGATACGAAATTGCCACGATGTAGAGGATTTTGGCCGGATTTTTTGGTTGATAGATGTACTTACTAGGTGTAGCAAGCTAGCATTCGAATACGAGCTATAATTTGAATATAGGAAGGTCGTTTTTTGAATAATAGAAGACTTGACAGCAAAAAGTTTCGTTTTTTTCATAGATTGACTAATTCTTATTAAGGTAACAAAGTAGTTTAGTTATGTTATTTAATGTTACCTTCAGCAAGTCATATTCTTTATATCGCACAAATAAATTGTTAAACACCGGACAGTCTTTTATCATTCACCTAGAAACCTCCAGTTCAAGAGAAAGGTTTCCCTAATGATTACCACAGTGACCGACTTTGCTCTCAGCCCTTACCCCCAGGTATGGATAATCACCATCATAACCATCAGGGATATAGTATTTTGAATTTCCACATTTCACGAACCTTTCCCCAACAGCTTACAGGTGGACTTTTTCATTCAAAAGTAAGATACTTTTTATGTTGAACTATGTACCTAATTATATTCTGTTTTGTCTTAAATAAATATTTTTTATGTTACTATTCTCAAACGATCGAACTAAATAGAGAGATATCGTAGGGCGAGCTATATCAGCCTTCAGCGACTAAACCACATCGTAACCACGACCAAGAGTCAAAACAAAAGAGACAAAAACGTCAAGAGTGAAGCGAATAAGAAGAAGAATGTTACTATTAGTCCTTTTAGGTGGACAAAATGTCATCCTGGAGACAATAAGTCGTTTTCATGTATCATTGACACTTTTTGGGACAAAACCTGTCACTATTCTACTATTTTTTTTTGTTCTTTCAGTTTTGATTGTCTGGAAGAGATCACTGTTAGCGATAAGACGGCCAATAGTACCTCTGTCTTAGGTTTTTTCAATGTAAATGTATTGGTCTACAATTCTATCTATGTATCTATCTAAAGCTCTATCTTTCAATATTTTAGTAAACAAAAATCTGGGACAATTTGCCCTAACAACCTCAATGACACGCTGTAAACGAAACATACTTAATATTTGAAATATTAACGACATTGCCACGGCAATGTGAAATTAGAGTGGATGTCGTCGTCGATAATTACATACTCACGGTACCTTATTAGGAGGGTGATTACATGTCTTGCCTTTGATACTGAAAGTAACAAGTGTGTTTTTTAGTACTGGAGGTAAAAGCAACAGAGATGTGAAATATGTCAAAGTTATTTGCTGATTAGTTTTTTTTACCATGTAAAACTGTTGCTCTCATTGAGGAATTATTTAAGACCAACATTTAAAATATTTCATTATAGCGCAGTAATAAGCTTCATGTTTGCACCTTTCGACTCGACTAACTCGTTGGTCTATTGGTGTAGGGCGTGTTCTAGTCCGGAATTGTACTTGGCATTAATGTTTACTACTTATTACTTTAGGACCTAATATTGGTGGCAAAATTTGATTCTACTTAGTACAACTCTGACCAGCGCTTGGGAAAAGTAACCGCGACAGTTTTATTTATTTACTTCTAATACTCGTAAGTATTACAGAAATCGCAATTACCTTTTCTATCGTTTTCGTAAATAAAGCTATTAACAATACGAAATTCGATTATAATAAAATGGAGGGCTGTACGACTATTTGATAGAACGTTTCAGTAAACATCAAAGTCAACAGCCAAGCAAAAGAGGCAAGTCAAAGTTGAGATACAAATGGCTTAAAGTTATTGCGTCCATCCTTCATTCTAACATTTCTACCATTTACAGCTGTCAAACCGCTCCGTTACACTTTTGATTTTAAACAAAACAATATTTCAGAGCGTCGACCTTTCTCAAGTTAATGCTCTAATTCTTCTTGAAACGGAACGTTGTAATTAATGGGAAGAAAGTTTTCATATTTCTGAATTACTAGACGAAGTTTAGAGAAAGGTTATCGACGCTTCTAACCTTTTATTTTTAGTAGTATTGGGTTCAAGTAATAATAACGTTCTCTATCGACACTTGTTAGTAAGATTGTGCCTCTCTTTCCTGGATAGATATGTAGAAGACCACTTATTATTAAGGTATTAACTGAATGGAAGGCACCTAATACATGATCAACACGAACGGATAATATGTGTATATGTCACACCCAATACGGAGTGTGTTTTCAAAACGTTTTGAAAAGGTACTCTTGTTCCTTTATTTACATCATCGCACATATATTCTATCGATTCGCGCAGGAACCTAGAGAAACTCCTGTAAATCGTCACTCATGCTGTGATCCTCTTCCCTCAACGTCACAATCCACGCTCCATTCGGTGGTGGTTTCTTAATGGGAGACAAAGGACTGACAGCGTGAGGATGGATGAGTACACTTATATTGCCCTCGTTTGCTCAGTCAGATTTTTTCAAAAGCTTAAGGACAATAAATTACCTGTCCATCTATACTATATCATCACGCCAGATCCCTTGCGGCGACAAACATCTGAAAGATATATACAATGTATAAATATAGTTGTATGACACAGTACTTTGAAATGTCGAGTAGGATTAGCATGAAGCGACAGCAAAGTTGTACTGCGCTATGGTACTGCGAGCCCATTCATAAATGCGTAAGTTTCTTATCTTTTGGTACATTATGCATCAGTCTAATTATAATCTGAGAACGTGTTCAATTGGTGACGGACTGGTGCCAACTCTTACATTGTACCTACTAATAAACATATCTATGGATGCTATAATACAATTTGTATAGGATTGTGCCTGCACATTGAATATATTAAAAATAATTATTTAATTTAGGAAATAATTCCTTATGGTACTACCTACCACGTGGTAGGTATATTTTTATATTTAAATAATTATTTTTCACCTGTGATTTTTTTTTCTATTAATTATTGTATTGTTATCCAGTTCTGTCTTAAGTCTTTAGTTTATTGGGAAGTTTGTTTAAAATGTATATCGATATTGGTACCGAACAAACAAACAAACAGACAGGATAGCGACTCAATTAAAACGTGGTAAAATTCACTTATCCCAGTCTAGTGTAAGCTGATGCCAGATGCTGATCATTTCAAATAATTTTGGACTTGGAAATTTTCTTTACTTCCTGCTATAAACAGCCACTGAAAGCCTCAGACAGTGATAGTAAGGGAAGGCAATAAGACTTTATATAACTTTACTGCTCTCGCTTCCCTTGCGAGTGAGCAGAAAATAAATTCGGTAACAGTAACATATTTTAGGGCATTTATGCACGGTGCTAAGAGTGCAGTGCATGGCTTGTTGCCAAGTGCCGGAGTTAAGAGTACTGGCGACCTGGCCTTCACCGGACCAGCTTGCTCTAAATATTTCTTGAGAGGACTACTCCGTAATATATTTGAATAATTTATTTTGACTGCCTCGTTGGTCTAGTGGCAAAGCACATCGCTTTATGAGCACGAGGTCCTGGGTTCAAATCCTAGGTCGGACAAATGTAGTTATTCTAACGAAAAATTCCTAGTATAAGTCCGGAGTCTGGAATTGTGCCCGGTATATGGCAATAGGCTCGCCCCTTATTAAATGGGACCTAATATCGTCGGCGAAACGTGGGTGTAATCAGTACACCTCTGGCACCCCCACTTGGGTAATATAGGCGTGACGGTGTTATTTTATTGTCATGTTCCTGGGATCGATGTAGCTAGGAAATAAAGTGCTTAAAAAGAATGATTAATTATAATTAACTAGTACTAGTTTTGGATAGAAAGATAAACAGAATACTCTTTATTGTATACCAAATGTTTTGTATATTTATAAAATAATAATTATTATACAACATAATGTACAATTGACGACTTTGTTGGTAATAGTAATATCTTACAGATAATAATCAACCAGTGGTATTCGTACAATTTTTTCGGGGCAAAATGTTGAATTCCCAGTATGTTAAATCTCAAAATGTTGAATTCCCAAATATTCTACTACTCATAGCACTGTTATGACTTAAGTTAATTCGTTGGTCGTTGGTCATATGCGACTTAGACCAACGAATTAACTTTTAATTCATTACGAATTAAATTACGTTAATGAAGTCCTGGGTTTGAGAACTCTAGGTTGAAAACTCTGTGGTTTTTCCTAATGATTCTCTATAGAAATTGTTCTCTAACTACCTATATCATCACGCTAGGTCTAGCTTCTCTCTCGAGGTCTCGTGTAGGGATAGGCAGAGATTGGAGAATGCCCATAGATTCTCTCCTTACTACCTCTTATATTCCAAGTGCCTATTCTATTTTTCTATTTTAAAATTAAGGTAGAAACCCGGACAATATCCATTAATAACAATAAGTACCGTATATAAATAACGACTTCTTAAATAGAGCAAACGAGATTAACATCAGCAATGTCAAAGAGAAAATCTTGTATATCTTAAGAGCCATCCATCGGAAGGTTGTGCTTACGTCATACGGAATTAATGGGTGTAAGAATGACGTCATCAGCCAAGAGTAGTAGGGGATGATGTGACTAACGGAGCTGAAGTAAATGTAAAGGACTGATATTAATTACGGAGGTTTATGATAAGTAAGAGGTTTTGTTTGACTTAATAACATTTCTTCTGTTCGTAGAGTCTGACTTTATCTGAGCTAAATAGTCTGGAATGGCTGTTTATCTGGGACTGTGTATTACGGTGATTAGTGAGGTAATTTTGAGTTGAGTGTGCTACTGACTAAGCATTTATAGTTTTTGTATACGATACGAGTATATAGATCATTAGATATAAAGATACCTAGTCGTTCCATTTGTTTAATAAACTAACACTGACTGACAAACAATGCACAGCTTTAACCGGTGGTTCTAGACAAATTTAGCTTTATACAGGAGTTGCTTAAATAACGCAGGTGAGTATTAAAAAAGGATTTTTGAAAATTCATCCCCTGAGGAGGTTAAACCGGGGGTTGAATTTATAGTCATTGCGTAAAATACAATTGTCAAAAGTAGACGAGGTCCGGGGTAAGATGACTGCTTCTAATTGGTTCTTATTTTTCGTAACTTGGAGATATCAAGCAATATTGACAAAACTATAGTCAGTTTTTTCATAAGGTAGTTAAATTGGTAGGGGAGAAATCAGTGAATGAACAAAATGAAAGAGTTCTGTACATTCATCGAATTCCGAATCCTAATAATTTATTTGCCATTTATATTGTTTATAAAATTGGCCACTAAAAAAACTACCTTAAATAAAAAGATGAGGCTGTTGCATTTTCAGACGGATTTTTTTAGTGAACCCTGCGCTCCGATTTTGTTTCAGATCTTCGATCTTGTAGAAGACTCATACCAAATAAATTGTTTCAGTTGGAGTGAAATTCTTCGTGTTGGGATCTTAGGTATTATTCAAAATCCGGTAGGTGTACGTATGGTTTGGTTCCGTCGAGTTAAATGTCTTATAGTCACGTAACTGCGCCGTCCTAAAGGCACCAAGTTGTCATGGTTATCGGTGGCAACCACTTAAGGTTTATGGAGGTTAATCGGAGGTACCTTGATAATCTATAGAGGATTGCGTAATGTTTGACATATTGCTAGAGGAATATAATATGGCCACAAGTTAAGCATAGGGTTATTTGATTTAGCACTTTATTTACAAAACTAAGCTTAATTTCTTGCTTTTTAGTTTTATGAATCCAACACTTAGAGAAAATTAAAAAAGCAGTGCCAAAGAGGTGTGTAAGGAAAGAGCCTGTTGGATCTCTGTACTCTGCCTACCCTGCAAGGGAACTGGCGTGATGATATAAATAGATAGGAAAAGTAGTTTCATACATTTTGGTGGGTATCCACTAACATGTATGAAACTGAAGCTGTTTGAAACTAAACTCAGATTTTTTATTAACTTTCGGCGGGTGTCGGCGTAGTAATTGTACTCGTACTAATATATGTGATAGTAACTCTGTGTGTTTGTTAACGTTTCACGCATAAACCGCTTGACAGATTTTGATAAATTTAGCGTGGAGATAGATTGCATCTTAGACATATAAGATACTAGTTTCTGCCCGCGGGTTCGTTCGCGTTGACTTTCGACAGGAACCCTACATTTTTCCGGGATAAAAAATATAGTGTGTTTTAACCCAGGTAATAAGCTATCTATCTATCTATATCATCACGCCAGATCCCTTACGGGGCAGGCAGAGAGTACAGAGTTCCAACAGGCTCTTTCCTTACATACCTCTCTGGCTTCCTCTACTCTCATAGTTCGTCTCATACACGCTCGCCGGTTACGGAGACTTCTGACTTGTCCTTTAGATATGACCCGGTCCGTCCGATAAGAAATCCGTTCAGCCGTTTTTGCGTGATTGAGTAACAAACATCCAACCGTCCCAATATACAAACTTTACATTTATACTATTAGTAGGATATAGAAGAACAGGCTACCTTTTATCAAAAAAAAAATCATCGCAAACGAAGTCGTGAGTAACTCTCTAGTTTTTCAAAAAAAATATTTCTCTCTGATATCGGCATATTAAAACAAGATGTTAAAGTCGCATGACTATACAGCATTTGACCACAATGCATAATCTCTATAAATGGTATTTAAAACACAAATACACACGATTTGAGTTATAATCTGGCTAACCGGAACTTTCAGATAACACTTATCGCTCGCCACAAATACAGTTATTATAAAACCGTCGAGTGGTTACTGGTCGAAGTTAACTGTTTATTTAATTAAAACTAACTTATCGAGAATCAATACGTTATCGGAAAAAGTTAATTACAAAAAAACGGACTGATTGACTGCCTCGTTACTCTAATGGTGCACAGCGAGAGCAATAACCAGGTCCTGAGTTCGAATTCTAGACAGTGTGAATAAAATTGAAAAATTCTCAGTCGCCGTATGGAATCGCGAATTGTGCCCGGTTTAATGCCAAAATCCTCGCCCCTCCATTTAAAACATAAGTTTTGAATACTAAATATGGCGGACTAAATGCTCCACAAAAAAATCTAGGTCCACACTAGGATTTATTCCTGTGTCGTGGGTGCGTTTACAAACATGAAAATTCACTTGCCTAAATACCCAGACTGGAACAAATAATTGTGGATCACTTAAAGATTTGTGTGGGAATCGAATCCACGACTATTAGACACAGTGGGCGGAGCGGCTTAATCTCCCGTCCCGCCCGTTAACAAAGTACACTTAAACCATTTTTTTTTGTTACACCAACATATCATATTGCCTGGAAATATGCATATACTACAGCAATAGGTTTCCCCTCAATCAAAGTAGGGCAAACAATAATTGTAAAAAAAATTAGCTAAAATATTTTCGGCGACTTATTTGTGGTTATAAAGTGCCCGTCGTTTCGAGTGATCTACAGCACCCATGATCACTGAAGGTACTGAGGCGCTTGACGCCCAAAAGTCATTATTATTCCGGAGTACCTCAGGGGGATACATTTAATTGCAAATGAAATTTCAATTGCTTGATCCTACATTTGAAAAATGCTCAACACTGCCCCCAATCACCCGCGCTTGAAGAATATAGGCGTAACGGTGTTTATTTTGTTCTTATTTTTTATTACAATAGTTTTATTGTACTCGTATGTTGATAATAGAATTCGCCCTTGACACTATAAAAAAGATTTACAGACATATCGCTCAAGGACCTTACTCACTATGACCATGTAACGAGGTGCCTTACGATATCTTCGTGAAATTATCGTTTGATTGATGGTTCTCCAAAGTTTTTTTTTAATTGTAGAGTTAATTTAAGTTTCAATTACAATTGAATGAATGTCCCTTAGGCACTTACGTCATTTCGGAGAATAACAATGACTTTGGACTTCCGTGACCATGGGTACTGTAGAGCACTAGAAACATCGAGAACTTAAAACAAAACAAAAATAAACCGAAAATCTGAAACATTTTCACAATTAATTTTTGCCCAACTTTGACTTCAGTGAGATATACAATGCCGTTGCACGAGAATATCGTAACGTGATGCGTTTGGTAACAGCTACAATGTCTCGGGTTTATTGTCCTTATCTCCTTGATCCCCTGACCTTGGTATACTGACACACTCCACTATAAAAGGGGAGAAATTTTGGCCCACCTACAAGTGTCCACTTGGAGACATTCCAAATGGATCAAGGACGGTGTGATGCGAACTTTTAAAGCTATTTTTGCGAAAATTGTGGCACTTTTAACCCCATAAAAGCGTGTTTTATAACTATGGTTTAAAGTTTTTATCTCTCTGTTATAGATATCTTATCACGTAACGAATGAACCGATTCATTCGTTACGTGAAGTTCGAAGTTTTGCTGTCACGTTGAATTTTTAGCAGACTCATTATTTATAATATTATAATAATGTCGTAAGTATGGACCCGCGAAGGTGGGCAAACATTGTCACGGTATAGACCTGTGAGGACGGTCACAGACGCCGTGGTCGGCCGAGACGCAGATGTGGTGACGACTTGGATACTTATGCGGGAAAGACATGGATACTACAGGCCTAGGATCGATTTGTGTGGAGACGTAAAGGGGAGGCCTTTGCCCAGCAGTGGGATACAGAATAGGCTATTAAAAAAATAGATAAATTAACCTCTATTGTCTTCTCACACAAATCGAGGTGAGAAAGATTAGGCCATACTTCACTACGCGGACTCATTCCGATGCGGTGGAGGCAGGTATGTGGCCATCTTCTGTTGGAATTTATTAAGCCGCTGATAAGACTTCCAATTTGGCTTAATGACTCCCACATTAAATAGTAACCGAGGCCAACGGTTTAATGTGCTCTCCGAAGTACGGTGCCGCTCGAAAATGAAAATATCATATACGGTCACCGTCTTAGACCGACAGAGTCACTAATCGCCTTCGTGATCACTAACAATACCGCGGTCGCACAGCGCTACGAGCGTCCATTAATTATTTACTATTAAGGAGCAACCGAGAAAAAAAACGTGTTGTTTCACTTCATGCACTTAAAAAAGTATATGGATTAGAGACTTAATATTTCGAAATATGATTATTGACTGTATATTTTAGAATCTGGTAAAAGGAATACACGATTAAACGAAATTTACTCGACAGAAAAAATATCTAAAGCTATCTCTATTGCTTTACATTTTCTGATTCCAACGGTAAATACTCAAAAACTCATCAATAAAATTTACTTAAAACAGCAAATAGTTTTAGCAAAGTTCTTGTAAAGCCGTTTTTTATTTCATATTATAGTTTTTTTAGAAAATGATAAAATTTTTTTTTGCATATACGTCGTTTATTTCCGATCGCGCTTAATATATGCTGTATTAAGTGCGTCCCGTACCCTCTATCCTTTGTAAAGTAATTGCATCACTGTCACTCTCATGGTTGGTAAATGGTCGATCGTTGTAGGCCCTTAATTACCGTAAGACGTGGCACGGCCACACTGCAAGATGGACTGATGATCTGATAAAGGTCGTGGTTAAAACCTGGGTGTATAAAGAAAGCGTAAATCGTAGCGATCTTTGGAGATAACCTATAGACGTGTTTCGGCTGATAATAATAAAATTAAAATTTAATTAAAGAAACTTTGGAACATATAAAATTGATTTTGTGTTTAATCAATTTCCCCAAGAGTTATTTTAATCATGTTATCTAACAAGGAATACCTTAATCAATTAATCAGCCTATCGCAGTCCACTGCTGGATATAGGCCTCTCCTAACACGCGCCATTGCACACAGTCCACCGCCTTCCGCATCCAGTCTGTCCTAGCGAACTTTTTGAGGTCGTCGGTCCATCTAGCTGGGGGCCGTCCTACCTTACGCTTACCAAGTCGCGGTCTCCACTCTAGGACACATTTGCTCCATCGGCCGTCGGTCCTTCTGCAGATGTGACCAGCCCATTGGCACTTTAGCTTACTGAGTTTGCGAGCTATGTCGGTAACTTTGGTTCTTTGTCGGACTACCTCGTTACGAATTTTATCCTTCAAAGAGACGCCGAGCATAGCTCGCTATACCTATTTTAACTATTTACTACAAAGATCTACTAACCTCGTCATGGTTATTTTGAATAAGGACCAATTACCAAACGTAAAGTAGGCTTCGTTGAATCTCGAATCCTATTGGATTACGCATGGATAGCACCAATCCGATTTGCTAAATTCTCAAAGTGAGCCATGTCAATATTCCCGCGTTCACAATCCGAACGTTTGAGAATCTGTGTTGCCACGCTAAAATATCAAATTAATTGACATAAATCAATATTTAGCGACTGAGTTCCAAGTTTATGTACGTCGTGGCAGGGGATTCAATTCGTATTAATCAACGTAGCCGTTTTAGTAAAATGTTTGTTTTGTTACAGGTAAACCCTCGTTAATCTTGCGGTTTCGACGATATTTGTGAGTATTGGATTGTGATTAATCTTGTACCTGTCGTGTAAATGTTACGAATCGATATTAGTAAAGATTAGCGCAAAAAGGTTAACTTGAAATATTGATTGATTGATAGCAGAAAAAAATGATTGATTAAATTGTTTTAGCGTCTGTTTAGTTAAAACGCTACCACTTTAAGAAAATTAATTAAAGCAGTTACATAACCTTTTATGAAAAGGTTGACAAAAAATTGGAGAGTGGGCCAAAAAAGTTTTAGGAGAATCATTCTTTAAAAAAAACTATTGCGAGTAAGTAATACAACAAAATAGTTTTGCCATTTACTTTACGACTTTTTCTTCTTTGTAATGGTAAAAATGTCCGGTGATTAAAAATTTGATGATAACTATGATATTGAAATTGGTAAAATACCCCACCCTGAACAGTACAGCGGTGGATAATTTACATACCTATTGCGACAAGCTTGTTCAGAGAAATTGAAAAGGCACGTTTAATAACTTTGTTACAATTACCTTCACAAAAAAAACACATAATGGTTAATATTCCACCAATATTACACATTATTACTCGAAATAACATATGTTTTGGGAATTGAAGCTAATTGACGATACCAGTCTTCGACTTCCCGCCAAAAAAAAAACACGTTGCCTTATTTTTTTCAATCCTGGTCACTGGTTGTTACCCTGTTTAAAATAAAAAATATAAATATTTTGTCAAAAAGGATTTGTGGATATTTTGACATAAAAGTTAATACACCGACAAATTAAGCCTTCCTTTTATACACGAAAAAAACTTTCGTTTTATAAATAACACGATTTTGCTTTTCATATTTAATAAGCTCTAAAAAGCTTCTAAGAAGTTCGATTATTAATACACGAAGCTTTTAAAGCTTTTCCCCCTCATTTACTTAAGTGCTTGTTTGGATAAAAACGAACCAAGTTTTTATGAAAACTCGTAAAGCAAACTTTAAAATTTATACATGCCCTTTTGTGTAATGCAAAATTTGGTCCCTTAGGACGAAATTGCAAGTCCCTTTGGGTTGGAGCTTGTTAACTATTTTCTTGTTAAAGTGTCATTAATTATGAGAGTCGACGTCCTTTCATTACTGTTCATTAATTCTGCAGTGTTGCATTACTAAACGTTTTGAGAACACACATTCATTTTCTATTTAATGAAACTCCAAAACTAACTTTAACTGCATTGTTTAAGCCGGTGGGTTTAGGAGCATGGAATCTAGCACAGGGTAGGTGAGCGCTAAAAAGTATTGATTGACTGAAGATTCATTCCCTAAGAGAGTTAAACATTAGTGATGGCGAAATTCATCTGGCATTATTATAAAATTGTATAGAGCTTGTTTTTGTACGTATAAAACAACTCATTGGTGCCGCCCATTTGAGCTCTCAAAATACCTTTTAAAAAATGCGTGGCCTGTTTGTATGGACGTTATTTAAAAATTACTGATCAATGTTGTCGGGACTTTCATAGCTTAGAATTTTATAGTCTGTATGTCTACGACTGATTTATATGGGTTAAATAGAACTGGAGATATAGCTTGAGTAATTTATTTAACTCGTGATTTTACACGAAAAATGTATCTTCATTCTTTTCTAAATATATTGGCCATAATGTGGAAAGTTAACACCTCAAATTAGTATGCTATGTATTTCAGACGCAATTCGACCTTATGATTATCTATCATGGTAGGTACCCAGGCAAATTATTTGTCTAATTACGTCTGTGTTTTGCGTTAACTGAACCCCATGATAATAACTAACGGTTAATTGTTACGGTAATTACTGCCTAGCCGTCCTTTTCGGCGCCTTAAATTTTAAAAGTTGTAATTACGTGTCTCGGGTTCCTTTGTTACGTCAGCTGTTGAAGACCGTTTTCGTAGAACGTGTCATTTTTTTCTTAACCTAACCTACTAGAAGTCCTAATTTCACCAAAAAGTAGTCGTGACAGATTGCTCGCGCTATGGTGTTCACTCCACATCCCTGCGAGGAACGGCGTTATTATACTATAAAAAAAAATTAAAAAGGCACCTTTATGCCTATTTTCCTAAGTGAGGGTAGCATCGGTGTATTTTTAACACCCACATATTAAGCATTGTTCCAGACTACGGTTTGTTATCGAGATGGTTTCGATAAAATCTTTGTAACAAACCGTTTAGTGACAAACAATTTTGATAGAGACTTCAATTTTATTTATTTGTATGTATAGATACGCTTCTCTTCCACGTCAGTTTTACTTGAAGCGTAACGCATTGCTGTGTTCGTAAATAATAAAACAAAACATGCGGGTTCGTGCTGTCAAATTGTCTCAACAGCAGGAACCGGCATATTTTGTTTCTGACTTGGCCAGTGGCAGAATCTTAACACTATTTTTTATAAAAACATGAAAAAAGGACAATTCCTATTTGTTTTTCAACATAAGTCTAACTGTGACAGTATTGATATTTTAGTAGTTAATTACTAGATTCATATCAACAAGCTCGCATATAGTTATTATAACTAGCGTGCTGTCGATAAAAGCGAAATAACGTTTTACTTAATTTAGTTCTTGTTATTATAACGGTTCATAGCCAGTTATTTTCTTATATGGTATTAAAATTAAATTGGATTATTTGAATTTAGAATTTCAAATACCAGTAAATGCTGCCAGGTCTATTGTTGAAATTATGTTTGAATTCATTAAATAATTCAAATTTCGAATGTTAAGATGTTACCACCGAGTAAATTGAATATAGAATATTGTTTTCCAGAGGGAAAACAACCCACCAATCCGCACTTACTTACTATGGGCTTATTTCTCTCACTTTTGTAACAAACCTTCGCGAGGGGGAGTGGAACGGTATAAGTTGAATCCTACTTATATTATATACGTCAAAGGGATGAATGTATGGATGTTTGTGACTTTTTCACGCAAAAACGACTGGTGGATTTTAATGAAACTTAACAATAATGCAGCTTAGTCATCAGAACAGCACAAGCTATAAATTATAAGGATACTGGTTTCTGCCCGCGTCTTCGTCCACGTTGACTTTTAATAGAAACCTTACATTTTTCCAAGATAAAAAGTATCCTATGTTTGAATCCAGGTGATTAACTGTCTGTGTGCCAAATTTTGTTTCAATCCGCGTTTTTGATTAACAAACATCGAAACATCTAAACATTTATAATATTAAGTAGGATATTGAGTATATCGTCGCTCAAAGAAGTCTGCAGTCTGTGAACATGTCCTTGACCGCACCTGCCATAACATCAGATTTGATAGACCACAAATCCTCGTGAAAGAACACCGATTCCTACCAAGGATGGTTCGCGAGGCTATTGAAATTAAAAAAACATCCTAATTTCAATAGAGAAGATGGCTGGGTGCTTCCATCGTCTTGGGATCCGGTAATTAATATAATCAAATCCAAAACCAAGCATAACACTGCAAGACCTCAAGACACTGTGAGCTCATTCTGCGTAGATCGGACCAACAACAACAAAAATAATTAAGAAGGTACCCCGGAACAACTATGCCTTTTGGACGTCTAACACCTCAGTCCCTCCCGTGACCATGGGTGCTGCAAAGCACTCGAAACGTCGGGAACTAAAATATAAAAAAATAAACCGCGATAAAATCCGTAAAATAGTTTTATTTCATTAAGTAGGATCACAAAATAAACGCATGTGAAAAAACAGAACGTTGGATTCCCTTTATCAATCCTTACTGAGTTACTATGACATTATATTGCTCATCTTTTTTACAGGCCTTGTCAGGCCTTAACATGTATAAAAATATGTATCCTAGCACGCCATGCCACCCCATGCTGGGGTTAATAAAGGAACTAATACAAGTCCTTTATTGAAGAATCAATTCGTTTTTTATTATAATAAATCATTTTATACTTTCCATCTGCTGAGAAAATCCGTCTCTTAAAAGTCGAGATCAGAGAGAAAGGTTAACTAATCGGTTGTTGAAATCATATCTAACCTCGTGTTAAAAAGTTGCAAACCACTAAATAAATCGATATAAATTATCGACACATGTAAAGTCGCCTGACCTAAGATGTATAATATGTAGACGGTCCAGAATTTGAAATTATGTGTCAGTTTGTGCTATAATCATTGTATACATTTTCAACATCGTTATTAAGTTGAAACTGTATAGATGGGCACATTAATGTTATGAAACGTGCACATCTAAATGCAAGCAATTAACATAGCAGCTTAATAATTCACAACATAAAGGTCATGTCATTGACCTCTCATACCTACAATATACCCCAAAACAGACGCTATTTAATGTACCAAAGACACCCTAAGGAATTAAGATTTCCAGACTAAGCTCTACAAGTTTCAAACAACTTTACCTCAGCCCCTCCCCGATTGGGGTGGTTTGCACTGCAGTAATTGTTTTTGCAGACCCGTTCGACGGTACCTGCATACAGATGATCGTGGCTTCAGGATACAATGCCTATGGAATATTTATGGATTTTAGAGGATGTTATATTTGTCACTCGCTGACAAAAACAACGTGATGGAACATCCGTCTCTGAAAAACAATAATAAGTGTTCATAAGTCAAAGGAAAGATATGGTTAGTATCGTGCACGCTTTTTGGTGAATTGTAGGAGTACTATATGCCCCACCGTGTACTCGTTCGTTACACACATTACGAATAGCTTCTTATCTGTGGTCAATGAAAGTTCGTTAAACTTAATAATAATTTAATCATTTTATAATGTTTTTAGTTTATTGAGAGCATTATCTATTTTTTTATATATCATGTTCAGAGTACAGAGTTCCGACGGATTCTTTCCTTACTAACTCTCTGGCTTCCTCCACTCTCATAGTTCGTGTCATACACGCCTGCCGGTTACGGAGTCTCGTGACTTGCCCTTTAGATAAGATACGGTCTATTTGGTCATGTTAAGATATATTAATGTATAGTAAGTATAATATGTATATAACTATAGTATACCACGACCAAATAAACCGAGTCTTATCTGATGGAAAAGTCAAGAGTCTCCGTAACCGGCGAGCGTGTATGAGACGAACTATGAGAGTCGAGGAAGCCAGAGAGGTATGTAAGGAAAGAACCTGTTGGAACTCTGTACTCTCTGCCTACCCCGCAAGGGATCTGGCGTGAGGTTATAGATAGATAGATAGACTATAGTATTGAATAAGTAAATGATGTTCTTTTATGGCCATAATACTATTGTGTAAGGAACATCAGTATTCCTTAGGCAATCCATTCATGTGTAGGACATGAGGAGATTAGATTATCGTAAGTATTCGGCGATAAACATCTTTGATAGACAATAAAGCCAGTAGTTTTATTAAATGTTTGGAGTAATCTAACTAGGATGTATATATATGGTTACTATACATATACATACGTCTAGGTGCTTAATAAGTCAAATTAAAATAAACACTGTCACGACCACATTCTGCAAGCGGGGATGAGAAAAGTGTAATGTGTACACCTTCTAATTTTTTTTTTTACTGGGTTACACCATGAAAAACTTTTATTTTGACCCTTTTTAAATTTTGCCAATTAAAAACATATTGACATTCGACGAAATATGTAGAGCAAATGTTTTTTTTTTTTTTTTGCGAAATTTTGAACATCGGCAGTCAAATTATTTCTTACTATGTATAGAAGTTGCTCTTATGAGATTATTAATTATTTTATTTATTTTTTATAAATATATAGCTCCACATTTTTTCTGTGTCGTGGGTGCGCTAACAAACAAGAAATTCGCATACCCAGACTAGAACAAATATTAATGGATCGCACAAAATTTTTCCCGTTTGGGGATCCAACCCGACCACTCAACCCCGTAGAGCGGAGCGGCTTAAGCTCTTAATTACTGGACTAAGTCGTCGTCACAATTAATAACCAACAATGACTACTACAACATCACACCAGATCACTTGCGAACACTAATTCTGTACAAAATTCCAATTAAATTTTGTTTCAACTAGAATTCGAACCACAGATCTCACTTTATTCGTCACAAAACCTCAAGACATGCCGTCCAATCCAGGCGGGTCAATTAAGCGACGAATTAAAAAAGCACGTGCGTGATTGGTGTCCCAATGGGCGATGCCATCGATCGACCTCGCCGCCCTGACCCCGTTCCACCGCCACTACCCTCGTTCTTAGCGTACGGAGTACACATTCGCGGAGTGTTTTGTTGTATCTGGCTAGATTGAATACGATTATACCGTATGCATGCAGCCATTTATGTCGTCATCAACATTAATCGCTTATCATTCTCAGTTTTTCAAATTGCTTGACCACTTTTGTTTTAGTATCAAACCCATTAAATTTTTTGTATTTGAACATGTTGCTAATAATTTGTTTTTGTCAATGAACCTTAAGCGCTTTTCGTTGTTCATTGTCAATTAATGTAATTAAGATCAGGGCGTAACATAATCTCTTTAACAAACGTATTATAATCTTACTTTGCTGCAAGAAAGAGATGTGCATATACGCCATTTATAGTTCTGTTTATTTTTACAAGCTTTTATTTATTTTGTATAACTGTCTGTCTGTCTTTCCGGTTAAAATCTTGTGATCCATTTTTCAAGCACTTGCGGTTAACCGATTCAGCTAAAATTTGGCGTACTAATATAAGTTCGGTGACAATGCAATAATATGGAACTATGGAGCTGGTCTGATGATGGAGTGAAAGGTGGCCATGGGCCATGGGTGGAAATGTCAACTACACAACATAATCACTGCGTGTTTGGGCTTGTTAGATTGGTATGGACAAGTACTATTCAACCAGATGATTTTCAGGGTCTGATAATGAAAGGGAAAGGTGGCCAACGGAATCACTCAACTACTCAAAATAACTCCACCGTAATTGGGCTTGTTAATTAGGTTTGTTAAGGTAGTAGTGGTAACCTTCCATATCGTAGTAAAGAGCTTTGTTAAAGAAGTCGTCGTCACCTCCCATATCGTGCCATTCTTCCTATTCTCTTGTCAAAATCAATAGTGCGTTGTTTTGGCCACTTGACGTCTTTGAAAAATTTTAATTCCCATACAATTTAGCGGTTTCTTTTAGCGTTAGCGACTGTCAAAAGTACAGACACAGAATCAAAAACAAATGGTATAGTCAGTGACATGTACGAGTACATGAACATTTTCAGTTTTATAAATCGCATGTGCACTTTATATTAGATCGGAGAATTAGTGAAGGGTCTCTTCGTGTCGCCCCAGTATTCTTGGTGACGTCAACTCTTGGAATCTGGATGCAATAATGTGATGTGAGGGGTTAGCAATAACTGCGGTACTGTGAGATTTTATTAAATAATATTTTTGCCATATTACTGCTTTATATAAACAATGGTGCAAAATGCCATATTAAGTAATATGAAATATCAAAAATAAATTTTAAAACTTTGTGTTGTGACGCTAGTTGAGTAGAGGTTGGATATTATGTTTATATTATTTGCTTGTCTTTAAATTGTTTATTTAAGTATGCATACACTTATTATACCTATATCCCATTGGGGTAGGCAGAGACTACATACAGTTCGCCACATACTACGATTCTGATATCTTCGGCGTCAATTATTTACATTCGTAGTTTCATACATCTCCTCATGTTACCGTCGTGTTGGCGTATTTCGCACTTGACAATTTTCAAAGAAACCATTAATTTGGTCGTGGTAGGTTGTCCTTAAGGGACATCTTCCGACGCTTCTATTAACATTTGCTCGATATAATACATCTTCCTAATACATTATGTACTTAAGGCACTATATTAAGCAATTTATCAATAGATTCTAGTTCAATATCAAGCGTGGCAATTACTATCAATTTTCTCCAGCCTTGAATGAGATCACTCGTCGTAAATCCTCCGGCTCGGTGTTGGGAAGGTCGAGACTCGCATAAAGTGCGCAAACTGTGGACACAGTGATTGGCGCCGCCCACGTGGCGACCCGACCTATATCCCATTAGAGACTAGTACAAGTAAATAGACTTACATCACTATTACTAAATAGACTGCGTCTTGTCTGGAGGGCAAGTCAAGGGTCTCCGTAACCGGCGTGTAGAGATGAACTATGAGAGTGGAGGAAGCCAGATAGATCTGTAAGGAGAGAACCTGTTGGGTTCTGTAATCTCTGCCGACCTTGCAAGGGATCTGGCGTGATGATATAGATAGAGATAGTTAAACAAAATTAAAAAATGAACACCGTCGGCGTATATTCAACTAGTGATGTTGGCAGAGGTGAGACGATGTTAGGATCAAATCTAATAGAGGGCGAGCTTTGTCCGACCTAGGATTCGATCGATACCTACGAGACAGTCTTACGAATTACGATGCCATACAAAATATCGTACTTAACTCGTTCTCATAACGGCATCTGTTTATAAATACACAGTGGTGGTTAATTGTTAACGTGAAATAAAATCCATTCGGTGAATCTAATTTTATATTTTTGCAGTATATATGGATAGATAACACTTTATTGTCCATGAAAATATCACAGTGGACAAATGGACATAATGAAATATAAAATGGTTGGTTCCTACGTTTACTGATAACCAACATAACTGTAGACAGAGAAAGAAATATAATATTACGCATAATAAAAAACATGTGATTTTTACGAAAAATAAAACTTCTTCAGATAAAAACTCAATTTTTTTTTGTTTCAATAATGGAAATCAGCGTGTATTATTATTACGATTTCTCTGTTTTCAATGGCTGGCTGTTGCGAAAATTTGCCGGCTTCAAGTCAGCGTCATCTATGGATAATACAGATACATATTTTGTATTGTAATACAAATACATAATATGCGCGTCACGGTTTGATAAATGGCGATTGACAGTCTATTGATTTGATCTGGTCTGTGATCCCACTAATGAGAATCACAGAGCATTCTCGTGTGAGGTGACGTCATCATTGAAGACTTTTCGGACGATATGGGTCAAAGCACTTTGCCGTAAAAGGAAAGGGAATTTATGGAGCCAAATTGTATTGACTGGTATTCTTGCTTCTTTGGTTTAGTGGCGTATGGTGTGGTTGGCAATAAGCATAATTAAAAAATCTGTACAGTTAAAGAGATTGGTCCGAAACAAAGACCATATACAAAGTGTAACATAAATAACGTAGTACCCTGAAAGTAGTTTGTTCTAAATCAGCAACGGAATCGATTGTGATATGTTAAAAGAAATATATATATTTTTTTTTAATTATGAAAAGTTGCTGTTACACGTTCATTAATCTGTATTCAACAAAATTTAATCATTATTTAAAGCAATGCGGATGTTTTAAATGCATTTCTAATACATATACCTCGATATGCACACAAAAGTACAGGTTTCGTGGTTAATTTGGGTACCAAAGAGCTTAAAAATGGTAGAAATTTGCTGAAAATTGGATTGGTCTTGCGTTATATATATTACATCTTGTATATAGGTAAACAAATATGAGGTTACAATGTAGTTTACATAACCAATCTGCTCATTGTCTCTTGGCTATTTATATTCTCGTACTGCTGTTTCATGTCCAATTCTTTTCGCCCTGCACCGCCAATGTTTACATATATAAAAAACTTTTATAAAAAAAGGTAAACCGACTTCAAAAAGCAAAAAAATAAATATTTGAAGTCGGTGCTGGTTGGTGCAGTCGGTTACTTGGCACCGACTTCAAATATTTATTTTTTTGCTTTTTGAAGTCGGTTTACCTTTTTTTATAAAAGTTTTTTATTTTACAATTTTAAGTGACCAGTGAATTATTCTATAGTAGAGTACCTATAGGATTTACGTAATACCCATAATATCTCAATTTACACATGCCTATTGTTTGTCGTTAAGGAGTTCCCTGGTGTATCTTCTAAGTCCAAGGTCCAATATCAATAAAATTAATATGGGACCACCTTGGAGATATACTGAACCCAAAGAAAAAAAAATTATCAAAATCGGTCCACAATTGACGGAAATATCGCTGAACATACATAAAAAAAAAAAAAAAAAAAAAAAAAAAAAAAGCATACATACAACCGAACATAGAACCTCCTCCTTTTTGAAGTCGGTTAAAAAGAGACGAGAGCGGTGAACAGAGCCAGTGATAAAGTAAATAAACATAACAAAAGCAAATACCATTAAATATACGTTTCTTAAAAGTCGTATACGTAATCATTGAGCGTGAATAAGACGTACTATGAGAGTGGAAGAGGCGAGAGGTCTGTGAGGAAAAAACCTGTTAGAACACTGTATTCTCTGTCTACTCGTTAGGAATCTGGTGTAAAGATAGAAAGATTTCTTCGTAAGATGGAGCATCTATAAATACATCCTCTATAGATTTCTCTCTCTCTCTCTATATCATCACGCCAGAGGCAGAGAGTAAAGAGTCCCAACAGGTTCTTTGCTTACATACTCTCTTTTGATTTCACATCAGAAATACGAGTCAGGGTAGTCCTAAAATTAATTTGAATTTTGCGAATATTAATATAAATAATCTTAAAATTATTTCGTCTCTTACAAATAATAAGTAAGTAATACCTTTGATATTTTGTTTGCGAAGTACCTAAGCTGTTTGAGTTGGGGAATAACATCGGGACACATAATCTTGGAAACTTCTGCCAGTTTCTCTTCATCTTTGCATAAAGTATTTAAGTTAAATTTGCTGAGTCGTGTTCAAATTTGGATTTGTATGTTAAACTACGCGGTTTGCTATTCAATATGCATTATTAATTTTGATCATTTATATTCGGTTTTATGTCTTTAATTTCAATAAAATATGTGCAATGAACGTGGGAACAACAAAAGCGTGCGTTTTATTGTAAAGTAGTTGTACCCGCAACTTCGTTCGTGTATTGTACACCCTTAATCTTTTTTTTGTGACAAAACATCCTTTCCCTTGGGTTAAATCTATTTCCTTGCCTAATTTGATTAAAATCTCAGAGTTCAGCAGCTTGGGCGTGAAAAGGTAACAGGCAAACAGACATACAGGCAGACACACAAAGTTACTTTGGAAAGTATAATATTATTATGGAGTAATGCGTTATGACCGCACTTTATGTTGTAAGAAAGTCGAAAAATAAACACCGTCATCCATATATTCCCCAAGCGGGGGTGGTGGAATGGTGTGTCACCTATCGCCGACGATGTAATGCCCCAGTGTAACTACGGGCGAAGTCTATTCCCATTATACTGGTACAATTCCTGACTTTACGCTGCTATGAGGATTTTTCAATAGAAATTCCACTCTTTGTCCGACCTAGGATTAGAATCTTAGACGAATGAGGTAGTTTATAAGTGAATTGTTATAGTTTAATCTATCCCTACCTAAATTATAGCAGGTACTAATTAAGGCAAACCCAACAGGCTCAAAAACGAAAATCGATTTCAGTGCAATCGATTAGAATTCAGTCAAAGATAGATTTTATAAAAACATATCAACAAGCCTAGACCATAGTTCAGTCATTTAGACACTTACAAAGGCCACCCTGAAGCTCACGAACGTAGTTTCGTCTGGTTTTCTATCGAAACAGAAACTACAAATCTTGTGCTGATACTTGCCGACCCGAAACTGGCACGGAACCCTCAGAACATGATTCCTACTCGCACTTGTCTAGTTATTTTTAAATGTAGCACCAGGAAAACTAGTGTGGGCACTAGGAATTATTCGTGTGTCGTGGATATGCCTGTTCACAAACACTCACTTAGAATTTAAGTAAATCAAACCAGCGACAACTCGTTCTAGTGGGCGGAGCTGCTTAAGCTCTAAGTCGTCCTAGATTGTTTTAACACAACCTAGTTTTGTACTACCGTGTACACAAGCTGGTCTGTGTGTAAAATCTCACGTGACGTCACGTTCCACCGCAGTGCGTTTAGCCGGGTCAATCCCCGGATAGATTCCCAATACCAATTTCGCTCCCGTGGGAATTGAGGGGAAGTTGTTGAATTCGATACATTTTTACTGCGCTTAGTAGTTTCTGCTTTTGCTAGGACAACATGAGGGGAAGAGTGTGGTGTGTAGGATTGGGCACAAACAGTCCCTCTACTTTTGATGAGGAATTTCAGGGAAGAAAAGCAAAACGTTATTTTTGAGTATCCCATGCTGCATGCATAATGTTCAAACTAACATGTATATGGTAGGTATAATTATAGATAGATAACACTATTATTCACAGATAAAAAAAGAAAATAAAAGAAAGCTTACAATTTGAAGTGTGACAGTGGGCGGCTGTATAACTAACAGTGGTCGGTATGTATTGGGGTTTTCGATTTCTCGACTTATTCGAGAATTCTCGATAGCAATTTCTCGAACTTCTCGACTTGTTTAGAAAAAATATAAAAACAGTTAGATATTTATGTCAAAACATTCAAAATTCCAGAGACTACAGAGTCCTAATAGAGGTCTTACAGACCTCTCTGGCTTATTCCACTCTCATAGTTCATCTCATACACGCTCGCCGGTTACGGAGACTCTTGACTTGCCCTTCAGTTAAGACACAGTCTATTTGGTCATGGTAAGATACTATTGGTCTTGCCCGGTACCTGCATTCTTCCACTTTTACATTGTATATCTGTTTTGTCATCCTTTTTTGCAGCATACCCTTTCTAATCTTAACACTGATACTATCTTTAATGACTACACGCTTTCCTACTACGCAGTTGTGAATACGGTTGGTCAGCTTGACTCCGCACACCTTCTGCAGAACTCGAATTTTGACTGCATTACATTCTCTTTCTTACATTCCCAACTACTCTGCTATATAACAGCGTTGAGACTAGCACTCACGGTGTATTGTTATATATGGCCAGCTTTTAATACTCACATTTAATTTCTGTTGTTATCAGATCACCGAACATCAAACTCTCCGTCTAGTTTGGAGCTTACTAATAAATGTATCTGAGATTTTAAGTTATTTGAACGATTAATTTATTCTTATTCTTTTCTATTTTCAGCTTAGCCTTTTGGCTTAGTGCCAAAAGACACAACCTCAAGTAACTTTCCCATGGCACCACTCTATGCACCTGCAATTATATTTCTCTCTATTTAGCGGTGAATTCCATATCACATCGTCACCAACCATAATTCTTCCATTCGTCATTTATTATAAGTAATTCTTTAGATGGATTATTAAACACTACACTAATCAATATACTTTCTACTTCTTCATTCAAATAAAATAGGCTTTTGAAACACAAGAACAATAATTGCTTTGTCTGACAATCTGTTGCGTATTTAGGTATTCTCAAATATTGATTTGGTTTGCGCATAAATTTCTCTAGTCCTCGACTTTTCGAGGCAAATTTTCTCGTCTCTACTAGGAGTGAATTTCTCGACTTTTCTCGCTTCGAGGAAGCTCGAGCGAAAACCCCATTACTTCACCATACAATTAGTGATTCTTTCATGGAACAATATACATAGGTATATTCTACAATAAACTACCCAAAGATCTCTGCCTCGTTGTAAAAGCATCTACGAAACAGGAACAATTCATAGTGTGGTGCTACGTTTATTAAAAAAAAAAGGGAAATAAGGTGTCCGAAACATTTTATTTAAATTTATCACTTGTTACTCTAGTGGTTAGACCGTTGGACTGCAAATTCAGAGGTCTCGGGTTCAAACCCAGGCACGCACCTCTATCTTTTCGAAAGTGTGTGCGTATTAAATATTAATTATCACTTGCTTTAACGGTAAAGGAAAACATCGTGAGGAAACCTTCATGCCTAAGAGTTTCTCGAAGGTGTGTGAAGTTCGCCAACCCACACTGGGCCAGCGTGGTGGACTGGCCTAAACCCTCTCATTTTGAGAGGAGGTCCGTGCCCAACGGTGGGAAAATTTCTTAACAAGGCTAATATTATTTATTTATTATTTATCACATGAGATATTTATGAAAAAGTGTAAAATGTTAAGAAAAACATTTATGATATTTGGAAGAAGGTGTGGGTGGGTATCTTCCATTTAAGTTCCAGAACTTAAGTATTTCAGCTAAGTACTTAAAATAAATGTCATCAATCAACATTACCGGCGTCTGGTTACTGACCTTTGGGTGGGACGAGTTATTCCTTTATGTATTCATATCGCCCGAGTTTGGGTGGGACGAGTTGTCCCTTTGTGTAGTGCCGTCGACCGTGTGGTACCAGTCTTATCTATTTTTAGCACTTCATCTTGGAATTTCAGCTTAAACATCTTTCTTCTAAATATTCTATCTAACTATTTATATCATCACGCGAGATCCCTTGTGCTTGCTCAAATATTGTATAAAGGAAATATTTTTCATCTTGTAATTTATCTTTTCGCATAAACCTTTTATGGAGTCGTTAGAGGTATACGGGTGTTGTAAGATTTTAAACATCCCCTTTTTATATGAATTCGCTTTGAGTCGTTGGGATTTTCATATTCGAGTGTCTTCGTGCTTCAGGAGGCCACCCCACTCCATACAAGGCTCAGCTCTCTTTCCCCTCCTATTCAGCCTTTACACGAACGATATTCCACGTTCGAGTAAGATGCATCTAGCCCTATTCGCGGATGATACCGCTCCCTATGTCTCGCATAGGAATAAAGACCTTAAGTAATTGAGTCGTTGGCATTTTCATATTTGAGCGTCTCCGTGCTTCAGGAGGCCACCCCACTCCATACAAGGCTCAGCTTTATTTCCCCTCCTATTCAGCCGTTGTACGAACGATATTCCTTGTTCGAGTAAGATGCATCTAGCCCTATTCGCGGATGATACCGCTCTCTATGTCTCACATAGGAATAAGGGTTTCATTACCAGCAACCTTCATGCAGCCGCCTACACCCTAGGGGATTGGTTCAGGAAGTGGCGTATTGAGGTGAACCCGGACAAGAGCGCTGCGGTGTTCTTCTCCAGAGGTGCCACCCCGCGCCCTTTCCTGTGCCACCCCAGAATTAATCTCGGTCAAGTGACCATGTTCGACCTACGTATTCCTTGAGACAGAAGGCCTTTGCCCAGCAGTGGGACACAATAGGCTGATTTATAAGTAACTAGCGACCGCCCGTGATTTGCCTATGTGTCTTTATAAATTGTAGCCTACGTGCTATTCCGGTGTATAAATAATATAACTGTAAAGTTTAAAAATAATATAACAGTAATTTTACGTGAAAGAGTAGCAATCCATAAATCCCTACTCACAGACTTTGGCACTTATAATAGTAGTAGGATTTTTTTCAAAAACCCTTTGTAAACTAAGTTATAATTAATTACGTCACAGGAAGTTACGTGCGCTCTGTTAATTAGGCCGCAGATAACCCCGGCGGGAAGTCAGCAAGATTACCATAATTATAAAAGTTTTGTTTTTTTTTTTTAACGGGCAACACTGCGATATTCGTTTGCCATTTGATGGTGCCTACTCTTCATTTTTTTATTTAAAGTTTGAAGTTCAGGAGGGAAGAGGAGGGAAGTAAGTAAATGTTTTTAGTGTGTTTATGTAAGAATATACCTACAGTTCCGCCCGTGGGAAACTTACTATATGGAGCCGAGTAGTTATATCGATTTGTATAGCACATCGCACAGGTATTATAACAAGCTTATCGCAGTTTAAAAACTGCGATAAAACCCTGAATACCTATTATATTCTTACCGTTGCGAAGATTGAAAGAAAGGATAAATATAGTCTTTTAAGAATTTAGAGCCTAGTTATTAACGGATCAGAGACGTGGTCTCTTACAAAAGGTCTCATAAAAAAACTCAAGCTTGCTCAGCGAGCTATGGAAAGAGCTATGCTCGGCGTTTCTCTACGTGATCGAATTAGGAATGAAGAGATTCGTAGAAGAACCAAGGTCACCGACATAGCCCTCAGGATTAGCAAGCTGAAGTGGCAATGGGCGGGCCAAATAGCGCGAAGATCGGACGGGCATTGGGACAGAAATATTCAAGAGTGGAGACCACGTATTGGCAAGCGCAGCGTAGGACGACCGCCTGCCATATGGACCGACGATCTTGTAAAAATCGCAGGAAGTCGTTTGATGCAGGTGGCATCGGACCGGTTACGCTGGAAAGCGATTGGGGAGACCTATGTTCAGCAGTGGACAAGAATAGGCTGAGATGATGATAAATATTATTTCCATCAAAAATATTTTTAATGTGCAGGTTAGGTACCGTGGACAATTTAAAAATAAAGTGCCACCAACTTATATGTTCAGTTAACGATGTCGTCACTAGCTGTTAAAATGGCGGGGTGACTATATATTTTTTTATTTTTTGTTTATTTTAAAAACACACCGTCACGCCTATATTCCCCAAGCGGGGGTGGCAGAGGTGTACTGAGTACACCCACTTTTTCGCCGACGATGTTAGGTCCCATGCAATAAGGGCCAGCCTATTGCCTTATATCGAGCGCAATTCCAGACTCCGGACTCATACTGGCAAGTTTTCGTTAGAAAAACTTCATTTGTCCGACTTAGAATATGAAACCAGGATCTCGTGATCACCAAGCGATGCGCTTTGCCACTAGACCAACGAGGCAGTCAAAGGCAGTTTAATTTTATTTTTAATTAGTTAGTGTGCTCATGGTTAACATACCCAAGTTAATAATTACAAGTAGAAACAAATAGCGCTCAGGTCACGATTTTGGTTTGGGTCTTTGTGTATGTGAATTTCATGTTTGTAAACGCATCTACAACACAGGAATAATTTCTGGTGTAGGGAAACGTTTCTCAAAAATTATCCACATTTATACATTTTCACGTCTAAAGAGATAAAGTGGCGGCTTTGATGGTGGCACATTACAATACAAAGAAGTATCTCCACAGATCAGTAATATCGAAAAAAGCTCCCCGCACCGATGAGCGGGAAAATTGAAAGTTTTACGATCTCCCTCATGGCGCTTTCTTCGTTACATTGCACTACCCTCGTAAATCGTAACGGATTATGATGGCCACTGGGGCGGGCTGCGGTTTCAAAAGCCTGCTGTTGGCAATGTATATACTTGTTTTGTCCTCGAGGGTCGAAATTTCCGTTGGATATTTTTCTATCCATCTATATCATCACACCAGATCGCTTGCAGGGTAGGCAGATAGTACAAAGTTGTGTTAGAACTTTGTATACAGTTTTTTTATTAGGATATTCTTATATAATAGTCACGTAATGGGTACCTGCATATGGACATTGACGTTGGGGCAGGCCTGGGAGACGTTAGCGCGATGATCTGTAAATGCTTTTCATTAACAAGTTAGCTACCAATGAAAAAAATGCCCCTTCTCATTCGGGCCATGGTGGACAATGTTGGGCGACACTGAAACTTTCCGTTCAGGCCGTGTCGGACAACGTTGACCGCGCGGCAGACCCGTGTTCGAAACTCTCTGCTGCGCCGACGGACACCGACACCGAGATAATTTACTTATAAGACCCGCGCGGCCCTGTAGTTTACCCCATATAGCTTGGTTCTCACAAGAGACTTTAACTTAGCAACAAAAATATGATTTTTGAGACGCTACTGTAAAATGTAATTTCTCTACGGTTTTTGGGAATCATAATAAATTAAACCACCTTTTAAGAGAAGAAATAGCTATTTAATTATTTAAAAAGTTATATGCTCATATCATTAAGGCCTCGCTAGAGGAAATTAAAACTGAAATTAAAAATAATGTTATAAAAAAATTAAAAACTTCTCTAAAAACTTATTGATAGGTAAATTGACTAATCTCCGCCTTGCCGATGATATCGTGCTGTTTTCATCCACACTATCAGAATAACAACAAATGCTCCAAGATTGAGTACAGCAAGCCTCGGGGCTAGATTATCCATGAAAAGATCAAAAACTCAACTTATGACCAACACCACGAAATGTGGGGTAGAGATAGATAGATCACTACTATGCGTAGTGCATAGTGTCAACGAATATATGTATTTAGACCAGACTGTCTCGTTTCATAACCGGCATGATTCAATAGACAGAAAGAGAACGCCTGGAAAAGTATGGTCCTTGAGGGGTATGATGAAGGGCGACCTTATCTTGACGACTTGACCTTGTCCCTCAAGGCAGACTGATGGATATGTGTGTTTGACCCGTCATAAAGTATGAGCACCGTAGGTTATACGGTGCTCAAATTTGGTCGCTATCTGAAGAGAAGAAATTCAGACTTAAGGTTTACCTAAGAGCACTAAACGGATGGATTGCATCAGAAACACCAGGCTGCCATTCACACTCAGGTTATGGATGTAGGCTTAAAGTCAGCAAAGCTGTAGTGGGATTGGTCGGGGCATGTCTTGCGTATGAACTGCAAAGTTGGTCAACTATCGTCACGGCATAGATCCCTGAAGACGGCCACAGGTGTCGTGGTCGACCGAGATTAAAATGGATTGTCAATTTGGATACTTTTTCGTGAAAGGCTTAGATACTACTGATCCAGGATTGATTTATGTTGAGACATCAAGTGAAGGCCTTTGCCCAGCCGTGGCACATAGGATTGGCCATTAAAATAAGTACGAGAGTCTCGGGTGGGGGTGGGCGACAGTGTGACCGCGCGGTCCTATGGAACGGATTTTTAATTTTTCGTCCGCTGAAGACATGGCGGTCAATGTTGTCCGACGCTTAATAATTCATAAAAGAGGATCGTGAATCATTTTTAATTCTATAAATTAATTATTCATATAAAAAACAGACCATTAAAATTAAGAGAATCTGGGATTTTTGCTTCACTTGGTAGCATAATCAAGTGTCGTACAACATTGACCGTGTTGGCGGTTAACGTGTTAAGATTGGCCAAAGATGGCCAATCACAGATCCACGTGCAAGATTATGGGGAGACCTTTGCCCAGCAATGGGATGAAACAGATTAACAAGAAAAAATATTCTGAATATAAAGGCTATCGTTTTATATAATACAATACAAATTCATAAGAAATAAGATAGTAAGTATATTTTTTTTTATTAAAAATATAATTTCTTTATGTTGGTCATCCACGTGTTCTGACGCAGGAAAGCGTACAATAATCTATTACCCACCTACCGGGTGCTATAGTATTTTCTTTCTATCTATTTATCTTACCTTCAGCCGAAAGACATCCACCGGAGGACGAGAGGGCTCAAAAATCTCCACGACTCACAGGATGATTTTCTACAATAGAGTTATTTTTTAATTTAATGTCAAATAAGTATTACTTAATATATGGGCTAAAACATACATAGCGAGCTTGTATGTTTTAGTTCAGTCGGTAGGTGCAGTCAGTTATTTGGCACCGACTTCAAATATTTATTTTTATACTTTTTGAAGTCGGTTTCACTTATACAAAAAAAAGTTTTGTGTTTCACAATTTTCAGTGATGAGTAAATTAGTTATTAATAGTTATATACGTATAACATTCTGCCTAGTTTTACATTAGGGTAATAAGATTGACATTATACCCAAAATATCTCAAACTACACATTCGTGCTGTTCGTCGTTAAGGACTCCCCTGGTGTGTCTCCAAAGTCTATGGTCCAAAAGCAATAAAATTAAAATGGGACTGCCTCAAAGCTACACTGATCCCAGCGTAAAAAGAAACATCAATATCGGACCAATACCAATGTAATTAAAATGGGACCTCCTCGGAGTTATATTGAACCCAATGCAAAAAGAATCCTAAAAATCGGTCCACAATTGACGAAAATATCGGTGAACATATGTTAAAATATAATACATACAGACGAACATAGGACCTCATCCTATGTTCCCCTGTATGTATTTTCTTTTTGAAATCAGTTAAAAAAGGTAACTTAATTCTAATGAATCCTATTTACGCTACAATACATATTTATCACCAGATTAAGATCTCCAATATGGAGGGATCATCTCAGGCGGATTTGCTTAAGTTTACCTGCCTATATAATCCGATTCCTTCGTCTTAACTGAGATGAAGGTACGTGAAATGGAAATAAGTAATCCTTGAGGTGTATTTAAGGTACAGGGAAGCAATTTTACGTTGGTTATTAAATGTATACCTATTTACAGGCATAGGCAGAGAATAGGAAGTTTTAATAGGTTCCCTCTTTACAGCTATTCCTTGCTACAAATGCGGGTGACTAGAGTGATATAAAACGTGCAGTAGAAAGTGATACTGTGACGCCTTAATTTCCTAAGCGGGAATGGCTGAGGTGCACCGTGTACACCCATATTTCACCTGTGATGTCAAATTCCGATGTAATAGGGGGCGGGCATATTGCCATTATAACGGGCACGATTCCATATCTCGTTCTGTTCGGTACTGCCTAGTAACCGACTGCACCGACCGACTAGCACCGAATTTAAATATGTATTTTTTTGCTTTTTAGTATATTTATACGTCTTACTTTTACCCTTTTTAAAATCGGTTTTCGTTTTCTTTTAAAGTGAATTATTTTAATAATACTTTTTATCTCACCGTTGTTAATTATTTGTCAAAATCTAACATTGGCAGCATATTTCAATACTATTAATAACAAAAGAAGTAATAGAGCTGATGCGAAACAAAAGTCTGCAAGTCTATCTATCTATATCATCACGCCAGATCCCTTGCGTGTAGACAGAGAGTACAGAGTTTCAACTGGATCTTTCCTTACAGATTCTGTACGTGATTTAAAAATCTCAGAATGCTTATCAAATTACTGGCCTTAGTAGCAAGTTTTAATAGACTGACGCTACTCAAATTTTATGCAACTTTATTTTGTGCCCCATAAATACCATGGCAGTGATAAGCCTATCTGATAAGGTCTAGCTACCATGAACCTATGCCTAGCCGCGCCTCTTTCCCATTTCGTGTAGATTTCAGCCTAGGTTGCGGCAACCCACATTTAGGTTACCGAGGTCAGACTGGCGCATAATGTGAGGATAAACTTTGATGTCTATATTTAGTATATAGCAAATGAGGTGATCATAGCGCTGTGCGGTGTTCTTAACGATTACCAAGACTAAGCAGCGTTGGGCCCGATCGTTCTGAGATAGATGACCGTTTGGCCTTTTCATATTCGAGCGACTAAGTGCTTTAGTAGGCACGCTAAACTGTTTGATACCGATTACTACATAAATTGTCGTTGCCAAGTTAGAAGCTTTGTAGGCGGTTCGATAAAATTCAACACCAGGTGACCACAAACCTGCCTCTTGCCAATTCACGCCAGTTGTCTGCTCGCCTGCCTCCGTCAATACGGACTCGGCCCGCGTGGTTGAATAGGTTCGACCGATTCTTTGTCACCTCAATTTGTGAGAGAATGGCCTGCTTAGCTGTGTGACAGTATAGCCTGATTTATTAAATAGAAAACTATGTTTCGTTGTTTCTATTACGAGAATTTTAAGCTTCTGATTTGCTCAGCTCAGATCAGCTCCTGTACCCAAGTTAGTTTTCTACAGTCGTTGACGCTAATAGACAACTGAAATACATACGAGATTATATATTGCAAGAAAAATTTTACGAGAAAAAAATCCGTGGAGCTCTTAATAAAATAAAATAAGCTCTTGGAAGCGAAAAAAATATATGAAATTAGAGATTTCATGAAAATTTAATAAATATAAGCTTTAAGAACCCATGAGAAAGATTTTATGAACTATAATTACTATTATACCCCTGGAGCTCTGGGAACAAAATGGTGGCGCGGGTGGGAATAACCCGTTTTTATGTCTATTGTTTATAAATAATAGTTATAGGTCCGCAGTTCCGCAAGCTATCACATTGGGGCCTGACATCGTCGTCGATATGTGGGTGCACACAGTACACCACGCTCCTAACCTGCTAAGAAAAAAAAAGACGTGGAAATATTTATGTCTTTGCTTGGGTTATTAAAACTGGATATGTCGTCACAATACCTTTTACATAGTCGTGGTGGATTCCATTCATCTGTCTCATTGATCATTGGAATAGAAAGATTTTCCGCACCGCTTCCCGCATCTATGCTGATACGGGAAATCCAATAATTGTTTTGTAACGAAGGTGTGAACACTTGGAAAACAGTTGAGTGGGATCCACACCTTTTTTTTCTAACTTTTTGGTTGGACATTCTGTTTAGGAAGCGGCTTGGTCTAGTGGTTAAGAGCTTGAGTCGCTCCGCCCGCAGGATTGAGTAGTCGCGGGTTCGATTCGCGCACGGGATAAATCTTTGCGTGACTCACAAATATTTGTTTCGGTGTGGGTGCTAGTGTATGTGAATTTCATATTTGCACCCACGACACAATAATTCCTAGCGTGGGGCTACTTATTTTTTTATCTCATTCACACTCTCCAACTTTGGTTTAAGTAAGAGAAGAACGATAGGATCGTGCTCGTGGAAGCTACGATGACAAGCTTAACTATCACTTTTGCGAACCTACTAAGTCAAACTTGAGTATACCTACATTTTTGATGAACTAAGTTCCCATTGCGATGTCGCTTAAAGTGTAGTTATAATAGTAAAATGAATAAATGCCACAAGATTATATTCTTTTTTTTTTCTATCCACGCCTCAAACCTCCTACATGTCATTTCTTTTTGCCAGCCCGTTAGCCATCACACACCTTCTACATAACCGCCGATACCAGTTGGCAGAAATTCGGTTTTATTAGTATTCTACATTTTGGCACGGCACCCCTGCAGATAACTTACTATTCAAACCTCTCATCACGCAGATAGAGGGAAGTTGTTTGTATGAAAACAAACTGAGGAAAGAATATAATATTGAATGTTTATGGCCGCACTGGTAGCGACGAGCGGAGCGGGAAACGACCTTTGTTGGTACCGCGTGAATATTTTTGTTTTTAAAAGTGCACTAACTTGCGATTTATGGGAAATAATAACGCGTGTTGACGTGAATGATTTGAATAGTTTTGTATAATAATAACTTTTCTTTATTGCATATTTGCTTGCAAAATAAATGGTGCCGAATAATATGGTGTAACGTTGTAGAACACAACAACAAGAAGGCAGAAGAAGGGTAATGTTTTTCGAGTTCTCCTGTAGCCTAAACAGTACTAGAATAGTACGTCGCTAAACAGCGGCAGACGCTTGTGCTGCGATGACGTTTTAAAAAATCAACTAGTTGTTACTTTCATCAATTTTCCAGTTCATCAAGTACCAAGAAATGGTGGTATTGGTGTCATTAAAATTCACTACAATCAACACATGGGGAACATCATCATCATCATCATCCATAGCAGTCCACTGCTGGACATAGGCCTCACCAAGGGATACATAATTTCATTTATTTATACACTAGCGACCTAATCCCGGCTTTTCACGACTTCGGATTTTCGGTCGGCTCGATCGATTTGTACAAAATATACTTAGGTGCCTTAATTTTCCTCGTGAATCTGTCTATGTATTAGTAAAAATCAAATGAAATCTGTGTAATAGATCCTTATATTAGCGCGTATGTTTGTACCATGTATGTACATAAAGTGCTTTGCAATAAACTAATAGGATTTGGCATGCATGGCTCTTTGCTTCGCTGGATACAATCATATTTAAGTCGTAGAAACCAACTGGTTGCAGTAACGGGCTATCTTTCCAGTCCTGTAACAGTCACCTCTGGCGTCCCTCAAGCCACTCATTTGGGCCCATTACTGTTCATGCTATTTATTAACGACTTGATTGATAAACGGTCATGACCTTGTCTTCTTTACGCTAACGGTCTAAAAAAAATTACCACTATCAATAATGACGCGTTAAAATTGCAAAGCGATCTGAGCTTACTATGAAATTTGTGTGATCAAAACTATATGCAGTTAAATGTTGATAAGTACTTTGTTATAACCTTCACCAGGAAGACACAGACACTTATAAATGATTATTCCATTAGGGACGAGGTATTTACTCGTAAAAATGTGGCAAAGGATTTAGGTGTACTCTTTGATAGTAAGTTAACTTTCCATGACCACTATGATTACATAATTGAACGAAGGTCGACACTGCTCGGATTTATTTCAAGATCTACAAAACGTTTTCGACAAACTAAAAGTCTTATTTACCTTTACTACTCTCTTGTGCGTAGTATTCTCAAATATATATATATCGTATTAACAGAATTGAAGCCATTGAGAAGCGCTGTTTGAAAATTACACTTGCTTCCTACAAGGAACGCTTAAAATATTTTCACATAATTTCTTTAGAAGTACGACGGAATTATTGTGACCTCATGGTGCTCTACAAGATCATACATTATCTCATCGACTCTCCTGGCCTACTATCACTTTTAAATTTTAAAACTCGGTTTAGGTCCCGTAATCGTAATTACAATATCTTTAGTCTCGCAAGTGTTTTCAAACAATACTACTATTACAACCCGATTGTCAGAATTTGTCGCCAGTACAATGCGATTCTTGTCTACAAAAAGACAATTTCTAACTTAAGTTGTGTCAGTTCCGCAGGCAGCTTAGTATTTAAAAACATTATAAGGATTTTAGTTTCTAATATATTAAAAGTAATTATTGTGTATAAATTATAGTCAAATATGATAGCAGCGCTCTCTACCATACCATACCAGGCATACCTAGTTCTGGATTATGATCTAGATTGATACTTGTATTAGACATCATAACATTTAGGACATAACATGATTGTCACCTGTTTTGTATGCTGATAAAAATTAAATGATAATAATGACGCGACATGCAACTTCACTTTATATTATAGTATAAATATAAACAACATCTATATATCTATATCATCACGCCAGTTCTCTTGCGAGGTAGGCAGATAGTACAGAGTTCCAACAGGTTCTTTCCTTACAGACTTCTCTAGTAGGTTTGGTATAGTTCGTCTCATACACGCTCGCCGGTTACGGAGACTCTTCACTTGCCCTTTAGATAAGAGAGGGTCTATTTGGTCATAGTAAGGTAGTAAAAAACATCTGTCGGTAAATTTTTAACTGCAACGAAGTTTATGCGAAACATTATTTATTCATTAGTAATATTCTTCGAGATACGCAATCACGCGGTCACTCGCCCGCACCCGCTTGCATCTAACCAATTAGATTTACTCAAAGCGGAAATAGTGAGCACTGAGGAGGCAATTACCACCCCCACCCCCCAGTCTACTTGCATCCCCTCTTCACTTTTTAGGGTTCTGTATTACTAGGAACAAAAAACGAAACCAATCGTGTCGAGTTGACTAATCATATAAGGTTTAAGTTATTAACATTTTTAATCTATGTAAGATCTATGTAATCTGATTGACATTTTGCCCATCTCTACATGTAAGATATTTATCTCTCTCAGTTTGTTGCAGTATTTGTTTTGTGAAAGTGAATGAAAAGCCAAAAAATTGACATACTTGCTCCATTAGCATTGGTAATGCGCATTATTCCAAAGTTATGGCGAGTTAAATATTTGTAAAACTAAATACGCTGCATTTTTTTTTGTACTCTGTACTCTCTACCTACCCTGCAAAGGATCTGTTGATGATGTAGATAGATAGAATCAAATATGTCTTCCTTTTCATAAGACAAATCTATAATAATTAATCCAGAAAATTTATATAAAACTCTTATGAATTTTTGGCAGCTAAATTATATTTCTCTGAAATGACGTTGGTCGGGAGGTGTTAGACAAGATCAAAATACATATACTGTGTCAAAACCTTTAGCTGTAGAACCCTCATTACTCGAATGCAACTCACACTTGGCTGTTGTTTTATACATACTGTTACTGTGTATTATGTACATGCAGCGCTCGAGTGTTTTTTTAATACTTTTAGCGAACAGCATTGCTATCTCTCTCTGTCTTTTTTTCTTTTACACAAAGCTTCGTTACGCTATCTTTGAATGTTTGTTTGCGGTTAATTTCGTTCCAGTTCGTATCTGCAGTAATGTTTGCACAGGGAGTTTGCTTCCCTTCTTAATTATTATATTTACTAGGCAATGGCTTTGTTCTTTTGGAAGCTTTGTTAAATGAATTTGAGTTGGTTATATCTCGCTCTAAAATTCGTTTGGTATTGGCCTATACGTCCCGCGTTTATCTATCATCAAGTGAGTGGGTAGACGTGTACATTATCGGGTACTCATTTTTAACTGAGGTATTTTTGGTCTCCGGTTCCGTTTAACCGGCGCGCGTGTATGAGATGAACTTTGCGGGTAGAGGATGCCAGAGCGATCTGTAAGGAAATAACTCTGTACTCTTTGCCTACCCTGCAAGAAATCTGGCGTGATGATATAGATAGATAGATTTTTGGTCGCAATGAAATAAGTTGTCAATTCGACACTATTGTCAATGCATTGCGATATATGTTCTCTGGAACATGGTGGTTTCCTTACAATATTTTCGGTTTTACACCGTCACTCTTTTGTCCCTAAGCCAGTGGCCTTTGTCCTCAATATCAGTGATGTACTATGTACACCCACATAACGCCAAGGATGTCAGTTCCCGATGTAATAGAGGCCTTTATTTCAATTATGCCGGTCACAATTTCAGACTACAATTTTATTCAATTTAAGGCTCCCAAATGTCCGTTACTGAGATTATTTGCGATGAAATTTCCTAAAATTAGTTTACTATTTAAGGAATTCCCGGTAAAATGGCTGCCATTGACATTGTCCGCCATCCAAGGTGGCTTACGGCGAGGATTAGTGAGTGGCGACCTCTGGGAAGCCATTGTGGAGACGTACCTTTCACGGCCGCTGACCTTCGGGCGACATGATGCCTCGCTATTTCTATTTATAATATTTATTTTACTAAAAGTTATTTGACTGCCTTGTTGGTTTAGTGGCAAAGCGCATCGCTTTGTAATCACGAGGTCCTGGGTTCAAATCCTAGGTCGGACAAATGTAGATTTTCTAAAACAAAATTCCCAGTCCCGGAGTCTGGAATTGTGCCCGGTGTCACAATGGAGCAGGTAATGGCCGCACTTCTTTCTATTCAAAAAGAACTCAATGAACAGAAAAATCTTATTCACAAAAAAGGGGAAGAAGTGACGGAGAAGGTAACATTAAATATAAATAGAATATTAGAAGAAAAATTAAAAATTTTAGAAGAAAAGCATGAAAACCTCGAGGCGAGGGTGGAAAATCAAGAGCAAAGATTATACTATATCGAGAGACAATCAAGACAACGCAATCTAGTCTTCTTTGGGATGGAGGAATACGAAAAATCCTACACAAATTTAGAAAATATTATAATAGACTTTGTACATAAATACTTCCCAATACAAATAGACCACAGAGACTTACAAGCGATCAGAAGAATAGGGAAGAAGACTGAAAAGCCACGACCGATAGTTATTACGTTCACAACACTTGGTAAGAAGATCGACATCTTAAAAGGCAAAGTAGCTCTAAAAGGAACACCGTATTATATAAAAGAAGACTACCCCCAATCAGTCCTACAAAAAAGAAGAGAGCTACAGCAACAAGTAAAAGCTGAAAGAGAGAAGGGTAATACAGCCATCATTAAATATGACAAGCTTATTATACTAAAAAAATCACCCAAAGAACCGAAAAACAATAAAAGAAACCTATCAAAATCTCCAGAGAATAACACAAACAACAATGCCGAGCAGATATCTCAAGCAAACAAAAAGAACAAAACCTTGGCCACCCACACAGTACAAAGGTCTTTAAGCTTTTCCGAAGGCGTAGCAAAACCGAGCATACTGAACTATCTAACAAACAAAAATAATAATAACAAAACAAACACACAAGCTAACAGCACAAATATATAGCAACGAATCGGCCAGCCTCTCCCAGAATACACCAAGCAAACTGAAAAAGCTACATCAACACATACCACACATCTTCCAAGCCGGCTGGTCCCCGTGGAAGAGTACGACCACAACCCTCCAGAAACACCACAAGAACAAAAAACCACTAAACTGGACAAAAACTCTAAGAATTATATAAAAATTGGAACTTATAATGTCAGGTCCCTGTCATTAATACACCGATATTTAGAACTCAATAATGCACTGAAAGATATAAACTGCGACATACTAGGACTCTCAGAAACAAGAAAAATGGGTTGCCACATAGAAGAGTATTCAGACTATGTTTTCTGCTATATAGGAGAAACAAAGGGATTGTATGGAGTCGGGTTTCTAATAAAAAAGGCATGGAAAAATAATATAACCAACTTTAATGGCATTTCGGAGCGAGTAGCGTTATTACAAATGAAATTTGACAGACTAAATATTTCTATAATTCAGGCATACGCACCCACGGAAAGATCAGACGATACAGAAATACAAAAATTCTACAATGATCTGAAAAAAGCTCACACACTAGCCGATGAGAAAATCATAATATTAGGAGACTTCAATGCAAAAATAGGGCAACCCAAAAAAGAAGAAAAACTCGTCATGGGACAGTATGGGCTAGGCCAAAGAAACGAAAGAGGCGAAAGACTGCTAGAATATGCATTTGAATATAGACTAGCAATAATCAACACTTATTTCAAAAAAAGACCCAGCAGAAGATGGACTTGGAAATCACCAGACGAAACTGTTAAAAACGAAATCGACTACATCATGACAAATGTCCCAAAAATAGTTCAAAATTATGAAGTTCTCAATAACGTAAAGTTCCGCACAGACCATAGACTACTTAGAGCAACAGTTCTATTAAGCCAATCGAAAAAAAGTAGAAAAGGCTTTAAACCACCACCAAAAATTCCGAAAACTGAAGAGGAAACAAGACACTACATAGACAGCCTAAAATTGAACATCGAAAACAAACTAGTAGATACCAGAAACGTACAATCTTACTATGATGCGCTAGAAGTAACTATAACAAAAAGTTTAACTAGTCAAAACAATCCTAAAAAAGAAAAACGACACAAAATATTTAGCGAACAAACAATAGCCTTAATCAACAAACGTAGTGAACTAACTATAAGAAAGAATAAAGATGCTAATACAAAGAAAGAACTAAGCAAATTATATAAGGAAACTAGCAAAGCGATCAAAAGAGACTACAGTTACCACAGACAAAGGATAATAACAGAAAATCTAAACAAATTCAGAAGCACAAAGAAAGCATTTAAAGAATTAAACCTAAGAAAAACTTGGATACAAAAATTAGAAGGCCAACATAAAGAAACTAAAACAAGACAAGAAATCATACAGCAGGCAACTACTTTCTACCAAGAACTATACAAAAACAAAGATAAAACCATCGAGGAAGCCAACGAATCACACTATTGTTATAACACGGAAACAATTAGACCGATCGAAGAAAAAGATATATACACCCAGCTGAAACAACTAAAATCAGATAAAAGTCCTGGTCCCGATGGAATAACCAATGAAGCTCTAAAAATAGGTGCACCAGTGTTACTTAGACCTCTCACAGAATTATTCAATCTCATACTAGAAGCTGAAATCGTACCAATCCAATGGTGCACGACACAGACATCATACTACTATATAAAAAAGGGAACCCTCTCGATATCAACAACTATAGACCAATTAGCTTACTGGCAAGCATATACAAAATCTTCTCATCTATAATTCTTAAACGCATAACACAAGATATTGAAAATGCACAACCAATAGAACAAGCTGGCTTTCGCTCTGGGTTTAGCACACTAGACCATATACAGGCACTGGAACAAGTTATAGAAAAATACGAAGAGTTTAATAAGCCACTCTATCTAGGTTTTATCGACTACAGCAAGGCATTTGACAGCATAAGCCACAACTCTATATGGAAATCACTAAAAAATTTAAACATAAATTCGAAATATATAAATATTATAAAATACATATACAACAACAGCACAAGTAATGTCATGCTAGAATCTAGAGGTGATGCAATTAATATCGAAAGAGGAGTCAGACAGGGGGACCCCCTGTCACCTAAATTGTTTATTGCGGTTTTAGAAGATGTATTTCGAAACACAGACTGGAAAACTAGAGGCATAAAAATAAACAACAGCTATCTAAGCCATCTCAGATTCGCGGATGACATAGTTATATTGTCTGAAACAGCAAATGAATTACAAGATATGCTCCGCTCTCTTGCTCAAGCAAGCTCAAAAGTAGGATTAGAGATGAATGCTACAAAAACCAAAATCATGACAAACAGCATAGAACGGCCCATCAATGTAAAAGAAAAATCTATAGAATATGTCCCCAGTTACATCTACCTAGGCAAACAAATATCATTTTTGAAAACGCACAATGAAGATGAAATTGAAAGAAGAACAAACATAGCCTGGAAGAAATTTTGGTCACTCAAAGAAATTCTAAAAGGAGACTACTCGATAAACCTCAAGAAAACGGTATTTGATACCTGTATACTGCCTTGTCTACTGTATGGCTGCCAAACTTGGATATACACAACAAAAGCAAAACAAAGGATCACAACAACACAAAGAGCTATGGAGAGAAGTATCCTAAACATAAGAAAAATACAAAAAGTCAGGAGCAAAGTAATCAGACAGAAAACAAAAATAACAGATGCCCTAACACAAGCTCTAAAATTGAAGTGGCAGTGGGCAGGTCACGTATCGAGATACACAGACAGCAGGTGGACAATCAATACTACAAGGTGGAAAGGGCCAATCGGCAAAAGAAGGGTAGGGAGACCGAAAAGACGATGGGCTGACGATATAACCGAAATAATAGGAAACAACTGGCAAACTATCGGCAAGGACAGCGATGGGTGGAAAGGACTGGAGGAGGCCTTCACCCGAGGAGGGGTCCATATCCAAGAGCAAAAACTAACTCTTACTAACAATTAAACAACAAGCAAAACATTATGTAACTAATTAAACACTAACAAACAAATATCAACATATGAAATGGAAACCAAGGATAAGGAAATACAGGCTTTTTTATTTTTTTTATTATTTATTTTATTATATGGCAATAGGCTCGCCCCCTATTACATGAGACCTAACATCGTCGGCGGAAAGTGGGTGTACTCTATACAAGTATGCCACCCCAGCTTGGGGAATGTAGGCGTGACGGTGCTTATTTTTTTCTTTTTAAACATTAATGATAATGTAATAATATCAGCCCTGTTAAGAAACTGTCCCACCGTTGGGCGCGGGCCTCCTCTCGAATTGAGAGGGTTTAGGCCATAGTCCACACACTGGCCCAGTGCGGGTTGGCGAACTTCACACACCTTCGAGAAACTTTAAGGCATGCAGGTTTCCTCACGATGTTTTCCTGCACCGTTAAAGCAAGTGAGAGTTAATTTTTAATACGCACATTCTTTTGAAAACACAGAGGTGCGTGCCTGGGTTTTAACCCGAGACCTCTGACTTTGCAGTCCAACGGTCGGTACGACGGTCTAACCACTAGGCTATAACTGCTACGCATTATCACATTTTTAAACATTTTAATTATAAGGGTGCTTTTTGGTCCGGTACTAGTTATAACCAAACGCGGCGCGTTACGAGTACTTAAGTGATCATGTAATGGTACTCTATAGACGACATTCCGCTCCAAAACATTTTTCTAATGACATTTTTTTGTTCCAGGTAATTCAGTGCGGCCACTAAACATTTATGTGACTACTAAAAAGGTAAAAAGTTGTGATGGATGATACCACTTTTTTGTTATACCTCAGTTTATTTCTTTAAACTCCTACAATTCTAAAGGCTTCTTGTAAAACAAAATGCCACTATCCAACTTGTTAACTGAATATTAAGATTAATATTTTTTTTGGAGTTCTTACTGTATTTTTTTTTATTTAAAAAAAAAACGTAGCCCCACACTAGGATTTATTCCTGTGTCGTGGGTGCGTTTACAAACATGAAAATTCACATACACAAATACCCAGACAGGAACAAATAATTGTGGATCACACAAAGATTTGTCCCGTGCGGGACTCGAACCCGCGACTATTAGACGCAGTGGGCAGAGCGGCTTAAGCTCTTAACCACTACGCTAAATCGTCCGTCAAGTGTATTAAAGAACCCAGATTACGACTCGTGATACCGGTATAATTAATTTTAAAAAATGCGTTGCCCTTTTGTTGCCAAAAATGTTTGAAAAGATGTATGTGGTTAAAGTGAAAAAGGAGTATCAGAATCGTAAGCATTAGCATATTTTTCCCATAAAACATAATAACCTATCAAACTCATCTAGTTGTGCCGCATATACATATAAATATCATTATCTTATACTATAAACACTCCACTGGATTACTCTCATCCAACCTGGATGACTCTCGTCCGATTTCTGCCAGTCACTCTCTGAAGATCATCGCTTTACCTAGCCAGAGGGCGTCCTGCAGTGTTCGTGTTCCTTACTCAAGAACTTGTTAACATAGAACGTGACCAGTTTTCTGTCTCTTCACCATACTAATCCAGTGCGCAATGGCGATTACTTTGATTCTCTCCTTAATAATCTCGTTCCGGCTTCCAGCCCTTAGAGTAACTCCGAGCTTAACTTTTTTCGTAGCTCGCCGAGTCACTTTAAATTTATGAACCAGTCTAAACGTGAGTGTCCATCCGTAAAGTATTGTATCCAGAATCATATCAATCGAATCAAACGTTTCGATTTACCCGATAAGTTACAATTGTGCCATCGAAACGACTCCAAATGACGTCACAAGGGCCCAATTTGTCCCACGCTATCGGCGGGCGCGCAGCGACGCGACTCGGCGCCTACAAATAATAGCTTCTGACGTCATCCATCAACGTCATGAGCTGATTGAATAACGAGGCACGCGACAGTTGTTCATCTCAGTGGCAGGTTAACGTGATTTGTTGTATGTAGTTTAATTTACCGAGACCACTCTTTTTACCTGGGAAAATGATGAAGGCTCGGTCATGTGGTAAAAGCGAAACCTGTATTACGCACGGAACAAATACATGATTTGGTTTGGCTATTTGTCTATGATAATTTCATTTCATATTAAACGTACCCACGATGTGTCGTCGTAACGACGTCCGTTCTTATTTAGAAGAAAAACCGGCATAAGTATTTTGCGAGCTCCGGTGGAAGCATGCAGGCAGGTTGGACTCCTACCTATTTGGAGGAGCTCTAGGATTTCCGAGAGGACCCACTGGTACCCCTCTAGCCATGCCGCCTGTCTTCAGGGAGGGAGTCAAGAATTACTTTCCCTCTGCGGCGTGAAAGGCACTACGTCTAACAAAGTTTCTTGCAACAAAAGACATGCGAGATAATGCGCTTAAACAATGGTAGTAAAGTTCACCTAGGAAACCCAGGTGCAATGCACACCTACTCAGTGTTTAGAAACCTTGATGTGGTTTTGAGACTTTGTGACCAACATGCCAGGATATCCAAGATTAACATCTTGGATATTCTGGATTCGTATACGAGTTAATCTTATTGATGGACCGGTCAAATGTCTCCGAAATCGCGATGTGAAAAGAAGTATTAGAGTTGATGGCTAGAGAAGGAGAGAAAGATGTCTGTAAAGAAAAGAATGCATTGGAACCCTGTAGGTTCATCGTTCAACTTGCGAGAAGACTGGTGTGATGATATAAATAGACAAGTATATCAGCCCACACATTAAACAAAACGTCCGAACAATGCGAGTTACTCGTATCTAGATACGTTTAGAAGCCAGAACGTTAACGAACCATTTGTGAGGCCGCGAAATTAATGAGTCTCCATTTGTAAGTGACATACGGACGGCTGGCCATTGATTCGGATTAGTAAGGATTTTTGTCCCAGGTAAATAAACATAGAAGCTCTTTTCATGTGGGTGAATGATCTAAGCTGTTGGTTGAGGGGCCTTCACAGCAAGGCACCACCTAACAAGAAGACATAATAGTTCCTAGGGGATAGTATCACGGTGTTTATAGTGATCGCTAAGGTTAAGCTGCGTTCGGCTCAGTCAGTATGAGTTGGGTGGCCATTTGCGGCATTTCCATTTTCAAGCGTCTCCGTGCTTCATGAAGCACGTGGTGTTCCGGTTATCACTTTATGTGGTAGTTGTTAAGCCTAGTTGAAAGCCTAATGGGCTGCTTGATCCAAGAGCAGGTGGGCTCAAACTGCTTTAATGAATCCGCACTAGGTCCGCCCGGTGTAGTATGACCTATTCTCTCTCATCTTGCTTTGCGAGAGAAGGCAATGGCTTTGTGAAAGTCTTATACTTTGTCAAAAATACAGTCATACAAGGATCTTTTGGCCCGCGGCCAAAATCGGAACTAAAGCTGTCATCAAGTGAAATGTCAGTTCATGACAGTCGCAGAGTTGCTGTTTGCTATGAAATTTACCTAAGTTTTTTTTTAATTAGTAAAGTTGTAATATGGATGTTGAAAATTTTTACTAAATGATAACACTAATTTTACACCAATCCCCCTGTCAATGTTATCCACGGGCCAAACTATCCTTGTCGCATTATACTATACTGTATGCAGCATTTGTTTTTGTTTTTTAACCATCTTATTTTATATATTTCTGGAATAAGAACTTAAAAATATTTACTTTCAATATTTTATTAGGTTAACTACTCACGTTGTATGAAGTTTCGTTTCAAATATGCAACTTAAATAAGACACGTGTACAATTACATTTTAACATGAGAGCAGTTTGTAGCGCTTCATTTAAAATGTTCTCTAACATAACATAATTGGATTACACCTGGCGCTCTCTTATCACGACATTTTACATAAAAACATGATTTGAGCAAAAAATTCGCGAATTTCCCGCATTCGCCAGAGCTTTGAATACACACGTTACGTTTGAAGAAATCTCCGCATCGTATAATTTATTTGTACGCCAGAAATTGTGAAAAGAAAATGATATGAAATATTTTTCGCGCCGAATCGTGGGATATTCAACTTGCCTGGCTACTTAACAGGACCCCTAACCGTTCTAAAATTACAATGCATTTGGTACATTTTGAAAGGTCTATTTTAACTGGCTAGGCGTCCAGTTCCGTAGAGCCCTAATGCTATTTAATTTCAATGTGTTTGGGGCGTTTTCGGGGTTCAACTTGACTGGTTTGCTGAGCCAGCGATCCGGCTGCCGATGTCTTGGTAACTGTGACATGAACGTTTGACAAGTTTTATTCGTCTTTCGTATTTTTATTGTGTGGAAATGTAGAAAGATCTATTTAGCGATTATTTACGCGTGAAGTGAAAATATATTTCTTTTCGCTGTAAATGCGCAGTAAACACAATGTTATTGCAACTGTTACTATAACTGCGCGCAACGACTTTAGTGCGCATCTTTTGCGCAACTCAACCAAGATTCGAAAGACACTTGCAATGTTGGCATGACCAGTTTTATGTCACACACCGTCACGCCTATATTCCGGTGGGGGTGGCAGAGGTGTACTGAGTACACCCACTCTTCGCCGACGATGTTAGGTGCCATGTAATAGGGGGCGAGTCTATTGCCATATACCAGGCACAATTCCATACTCCGGACTCATACTGGGAATTTTTCGTTAGAAAAACTACATTTGTCTGACCTGGGATTTAAACCCAGGACCTCGTGATAACAAAGCAATGTGCTTGCCACTAGATCAACGAGGCAGTTTTATGTCGACTTTTCTAATGACTGCCACACCAGTATGCAGATGTTATGTAAGCTAAGGGTATTTTGTTCTGGTACGCTTAAAAGAATGGGGTCGTTACTCCAGGGGTCGTTGTCGTCTTGGGGTAAGCCCCTAGTGTTTAGATGACGAAACAATTCAGAGAAGGACGATAGTGTATGTGGCTCTGCGTCACCGTGAGCACCATGAAGGTCTGATTTTTTTAAATAAATGTAAGCGTGCCTGAAAGAAACGAGTTATACCTCTCAGTGGAGTCCCTTCCATACTTGCACATATGCAAGGAACAACGGTGCGTTTCGTTTGAAGATCCTTCGGGTATCTTTAGCTCCGGGTCTCCGGCCCTTAGATACCGTATCGAAGAAGGTCACTGCGTTGTTTTTAGTTGGGTAAAAGTCCTACAGAACAGCAAATTCCAATCTTTTCTATAACAGACTAAGTACTAGTATCTTCTGAAGATGTTTTCCCTGCAAAAGTCAAAAATAAGAGTTAACTTTTGTAGCTTTCGAAGAATCAATCTGACAGAAGTACCCATCATCATTACGGTTGATTTCTTACTAGGTACGCTGAGAGTACAGAGTTCCAATAAGATCTTTCATTACAGAACTTTTTCGCTTCCATCACTCTCATAGTTCGTCTCATACACACTCTCAAAAGTTTAGTATAACTTGTTAAATACAGCCACAAAACACAAAACAAAACCTTTCCAACTGTAATGAAAGAAAAACTCGGAACTATTAATATTTCCTCAATCACTCGGTTTCTCGGTACAAGAATATTGTCTGTCTGTTTTCTACGAGGAAACAATGAGTTTGTGTAATAAACAAGTCGGTCACATAAAAAGTTACGAACTACGAGTCGTAAACTAGTAGTAAGTAGTGGTTTTCTTTGAAACTTGCGGTAAATAATGACATCTATTTCCTATGAAAATGACTAATTGAATAGGATGAAAAAATAACATGAGCATAGTAGAGCAGTATAGAAAATAAACTCCAATTTGTTTTATTAAAGTATTTAGGTACCTTGGAATGGCCGAACGACTGCTGTTGTCAGTCTTTAGATGGGTGACTGGGATCTGCGAAGAGTGACTTAGGTTCTTTAAAAAGAATGTAACACTCATGTCTGTAGAATTTGATTATTGTGTAAGACTTTTAGAGTTGGAAAAGTTTCATTGACACTAGATGGTCTTTTAAAAAATTGTTAGGATATTTCCTCTTAGATGAAGGTTTGTTGATTTTAACTACTTTAGTTAGTCGCCTTTTACGACAATACAGGATGCAGAAGTGGTGCTACTTGGGTGCTACCTAAGGAATAATCATTCTCCAGCCAGGAATCGTCGGTGTTCCCGATTTAAAGGCTCCTCATGGATAGATCATATTTGTTGCCTTAGAATTGTTACAATAATAGAAAATAGTATTTCTACATTGACATAAGAAAGCGATGGATGATAAAACTGAAAAAAAAGTAGCAACTTCGCTTTTCTTCGTTTCATGTGTACCTTTTTGATGGAAAGTTAAAGTTAAAAAAATACCTGTGGTCATATATTTTGACAAATTTGTCAATAATGAGTCTTACAAAACGGCTTTATTAAACAGCGCCTATCGTGACAATGTGTCAATTTTGTCATTGTCCCAGATCGAAACGCGACTACACGATCTAGATTGAATGGTATTACGCTCTGACCAAGACATGTTCAACTGTTTTTATCTCGACACATTCCAAGTTTTCTCCAGAGCTCGTATAACTTTAAGTTAGCAACAAACAGTCCTGGTTTATAGTACGAATAACTTTGCGATCGTAAACCGACAGGCGTCGGGCTCGTTCCTAGTTTTAAAATGTTCGGCTTACAATGTGCATCTTGGGAACGATACCTCTGGGAGTAAAACTAGAGGTTTTGTATACGAAATAGTATTTCTGTAAACATTTTGTAGTAGAGTTGTGTGTCTGATCTACGCTGATGGCCGAAGGGCCTTTATAGTTTCATCGGGTGAGAGGGAGAGCGTTCAACAACTACGCTGTAGCCGAAAGGGCAACTAGCTCAAAGGCGGATTATCTTAAGGATATCTATGAATAAACGTTAACGAACACTGAATGTTTCCTGTTTTCTTAGAGTTATTTTTTACTTCTGGTAACAAGTTGCGCCAGACTGATTTATCAACAAAGTTGTTTGAAACACCTTAATTTCCGCCCCTTACGTTTCTTCACGGGTTTCGATCGAACTCTATAATGAAATCAAAATATTGACGATTCGTTTGCGGTATGTTTCTCAACTGATTGCTGATTCTAGATGATCTTCAGTGTTGACTGAATAGAATCAGCGATCATCGGTTTCATCGGTGATAGAATAGTTTTGTCGAGTAGTTCGATGCATTAAGCGCTTGAAGATAAGATAGTTCGGAATACTGATTGGGGCTTCGAAAGTAACTGGATACGATATTGTTATTCGTTCCTGTTTATTGTTCGAAGTAAGAAAGGGATGTTGGTATTTGGTTGCAATAGTATTTACAATTATTATGTTAAATTTAGAAAACATTTGACAAAGATGACTATGCTTTAAATGGCAGAGTATAAAGTTAAATTATCTGCAAACACAATTTGACATATAAATATTTAGATTTGCCGTATCTCTAAAAAAATGCTTAAGTCAAAGCCTGTCGTACTCAAAAATATTGTCTATTTGAAGAAATAATATTTCGATGGCCATTTATCGCTCTCCCTCCCAAAATTCTAGGGAAAGCTTCAGATCTTTTATTGATAGCCTAAATAACGTCTACAGTAACTTGGCATGTTCTAGCACTGTTCTTGTACGTGATTTAAACATCGACATTAGTTGTGATAGCAGAGACCCCTTATGTAATGAATACCTGATCCTTAATGCATCTCACGGTTTTTTCCCCACGCACAATCTGCCAACCAGAATAAGCACCTGTTTGGACCACGTATTCCTAAAATCTTGTTTGTCATCTACTACATTAGTTCTGGAATCTTATATAACGGACCACATGCCACTTTTACTCCAACTATAGCTTACCAACTCAATATGCCGACGTCCAAACACCGAATCAAGTATAGATTACCCTCTCCCCTCTCCGTAATAAACCCAAATAGATCATCATTTGCCATTTTAAACGTGACGGAAGCTGAAGTTGACTCTATTATACTACAACTACGTTCGGATTGTACACCAGGTTGGGATGGTATCTCATCCAATATTCTGAAACAATGCCGGTATATCTTGTGTGCACCTATTACATATATCTGTAATAGCGCTATTACAACTGGTATTATCCCAGACGTTTTAAAAAAAGCAGTAATTCACCCGATCTATAAGGGAGGTGACAGGGACTGCATCAATAACTATAGACTTATCTCCATCCTAACTGCATTATCAAAAATATTAGAAAAAATACTTAACTCGGCACTTAAAAACTATCTTAAGAAATTTAACATTATAGCAGATAATCAATATGGATTTCGCTCTGAGGTTTCCACCGAAGATGCCATACTTGATCTAACAAATGATATTGTTCAAATATTAGATACTAGGAAAAGATGCATATGTATTTTGTTAGATCTTTCAAAAGCCTTTCATACAGTCTCTGTCCCTATCCTTCTTTCAAAATTAGAAAAGGTGGGCATACGCGGCTTAGTGCTAAATATCTTTAAAGATTACCTAAATAACCGGCAGCAGTGGGTTCGTATAGAGTCCTACTTAAGCTCTGAAGAGGGGATATTATCCTACGGCGTCCCACAAGGAAGTGTACTTGGCCCAACCCTCTTTCAGATATATGTAAACGACCTATGCAAAATGTCTTTACCCAACACTAATATTTACACATATGCTGACGACACTGCTGTTTTGATATGGGGAGAGGACTGGGTTGCGGTTCAAAAACATGCTGAGTTCTCCTTAGCCAAAATCATGTACTGGCTTAAGAGGAATTTGCTCACTTTAAACCTTAACAAAACTCTTTCTCCATTAGACAAAATACCTCCGCCTCGCCTAACTTTACAATAAAAGCCCATTCTTGTCTCGATTCCAATAACTTCAATTGCAACTGTCAGACCCTCACACGAGTAAAGCAAGCTAGGTACCTAGGTGTAGTATTGGATGAGGGACTGAGATGGGATAAGCAAATCGACGCAGTCATCTCAAGAACGAGACGGCTGATTGGTATTTTTAAAAGGTTGAGAGATGCAGCTACACCAAAAATCTTAAAAATACTATATCTGTCACTTTGTCAGTCTGTTATCCAATATTGCATCACTGTATGGGGAGGAGCAGCAAAGACCAAACTTCTGGGACTTGAGCGAGCACAAAGAGCGGTGCTTAAAGTTATGATCAACAAGCCATATAGATATCCCACCAAACAGCTGTATTCAGATTGTAAAGTTTTGACAGTGCGCCAACTCTATATGCTCAAACTAATTCTGAAAAAGCAACCAGCTGTGCTCTTTCCTGTGCCTAATAAAAGTAGAGCTGCATTAGCCTGTCCTAGTATCCCCTGCAAAACTAAATTTGCCAGGTGTCACTACAATAGTTGTAGTAATAAAATATATAACACCCTCAACAAAAAACTAAATATTGTGGACTCAACAGGTATAAAACCAAAACTGTAGTCACAGAATGGCTTCTTGAGCAGGATTACCAAAACACAGAAAGTCTACTTGCATACATTGTATAACAAATAAAATAATATAACACGTACATTTAATATTTACAAGAGTCACACACAGGCACACACGCATACATGCACGCATGCACACACTCACACACACACACACACACATACACACTTTCATTGGTTTATTTTGCATCCTTTTATATATAAGCATATAGTATTCTTTATTGGACTCTATTCCATTATAGTTATATAAAAAGCTCACACTTGTGCAGCGTCCACAGTATATTTTCTTTTTGTTTTCTTTGTTTTTCTTTAGTGTATTTGTGTTAGTGAATTTTCATGTTTGTAAACGCACCCACGACACAGGAATAAATCCTAGTGTGGGGCTACGTTTTTTAAAAAAGAAAAACAAAAACAAAACCAGTATATTTTGGAGTGTACATGATATTTTACGATATGCTCGACTGAACGCTGTCCTTCAAAATACAGGCTATGTCCTAGTTTGGGAGCCAGTTTTTCGGTTTCGGTAACGTAATGTTAACATTCCATGTTCACGAATGCTAATAAATGTAACACCTCCAATGTAATGTTATATGAGTGTAATAAATGATTATTATTATTATATAAGAGCTTTTTTACTAAAAAGCTCATATATAATAATAATAATACTCAGGCTCAAATCGCCGTTTACCGCTTACGATGTTCTTCCTAATAAGGTTCTATATATGCCTCCTAATCATACTGAGTCCATGGGGGGCGACGCGACGTAAAAGGGCCGTAGGGTGTGTACTGATACGCTTAATCTCATTTGAAAAGAGCTTGCATCGTGATACTGAAAGGCGACCTTTTGAAAGGACGAAAATATATGTAAGATGTATCGTTAGTAATACTTACGAAGTTAGGGATCTGTAGCTAATAACGAAACCCGTCTAAGGGCAATTATGAAATTATTCTATCATGATATGTTTATGAGAATAGTTTGAAGATTTGTCTGTTATGCCCAAAAACAGTCACGCTCGTCACGTCTATTTTCACCAAGCGGGGGTGGCAGAGGTGTACTGTGTAGACCCACTTTTCATCAGAACCTAATATTACAAAATACAGAATCATACGTCTCCATTCCCTAACCGTGACAAAGGTGTACTAACTGTGCGCACCCACATTTGGGGACGCTGTTAGGTCTAGAACTTTAACTATATATTGTTATACTATGCCGTTGTAAACTCGAACAAGTGGTTGTAGATATTAATAACAATTCTAATTTAAAAATACCTTTTTAATAACGAGCTTTTATAGCTAAAACACGACGAATATATCTTGCTTAGTTAAGAAGTTCTTATGGATTTTTTTCCGGCTCTATCACTAGCCCCGGACGCCATCCGGGTCTAAAGTACTCGTCAAGGCGAGCCCAAACACGGCGGGGTTATATTGAGTAGTTGGGTAGTTCAGTTGGCTACCTTTCAGCTTGTTCAGGGTCTGACAATTCATTGTCAGACCCTAAACTATCTGGTTGTATAGTACTTGTCAATACTAATCTAAAAAGCCTAAACACGAGGGGGTTACGTTGTATATTTCACATGTTTCTATTGCTACCTTTGTAAAAAGGTTGTAAAAAAATAAAGGTTTACGTTGCGTAAAAGAAAAAAAAGGCGGGTAAAATGACAGTTAAATGTCAGTATTCCTGATGTTGACAGTTAACGTGCCAGTTCACGTGCCAATTTGTGAAAATCTTTTTTGTTAATTCGAACATTTATATGCAACGGTCGCTATCAAATAAAGTGCCGACCGAAACGTAACGAAGTCAATTTTGTAGTTCGGATCCCAATAGCGTTTTAGTCGATGGAATAAAACGTACCCGATGTTACCTGTAACGGGTCACTAGTCAGCAAAAAAATAGGATTGCGAGGGCTAGGGATGTCCGGCTTGTGTATAGTTTTGACAATATCAATCTGACATGCAAGCAGCAGAACTTAATTGCTGCCTACAAAAATGTAGATGAAGTGGCCACGTTCTGGACCGTTTCTATTTAAATACAGCATATCTGTTGTCGAATCGATAAGAACACAAATAATGCCTCTTATGGATCAAGGAGATAGAGACTAAGTCACAATCCACTACTTGGACCCAGGCCGGATTGATGGAAGTAAGTTTGTAGCCGGAGTGAACATAACGACAAAATGATGACAACCCTTTAACGTGGTGCTCAATACACAATTGGGGTCACTCGCAACTCGTACTATGATACCAAATTTATGTTCACAGTCGTCGGTTAAGGACGTTAGTTTTTAGCGACTTGTGTACATTGCTCGTTTGTGCTTGAAAATAAAAATGCATTGCCAATGCACACGGCTATGGATGGTACTTTTGACGTTTGTACGATAATGAACTTTTAAGTTTATACTAACATTATCTATTGTAAGTTGGCGCAATTGAGTGTTGGCTTTACTACGCGCCTGACTAGTATGTTACTAGAATTAACCCGTAGAATTGCATAACTAAATAGACTTGCGTTATTTTTTATTATAAATTGATACTGGATTGACATCTGTGAAGACTCAGGAGGGTCCAGATGAAAATCAGCGTCTCGCACTTGTGCCTGACATTAAGCTGATCTGGATACCTATTTGGCTCAGACACATACTCATATGTATTATTTTGTTGTGTTCCTTTTTTTGTATTTTTTCCTCATGTGTATTTTTTTGAGACATTGATTATCGTTTGTACTTTTGTATGGTTAAATTGCTGATATGTGCCATATCAGATAAATATCGTGTCCCTCATGGTGTGACAAATAAAATTTCTTTCTTTCTTTAATTACGAGATAATTATGTTCTAATGTTAAAAGGACTAACTAAGGAGCGCAATCACGCTTAATTACGTAGAGCCACATAGAGTTGTTGAAGAGATGCGTTATTTTATCTTATATATGTATATAATAATATATAAGATAAGAGAGCACATATATTATTATAGATCAGTGATAGCCTAGTGGTAAGACAGTTGGACTGCAAAGTCAGAGGTCTTGGGTTTAAACCCAGGCACGCACATCTGTCTGTTCAAAGGAATATGCGTATTAAAAATTAACTATCACCTGCTTAACGGTGAAGGAAAACATCGTGAGGAAATCGGCATGCCTAAGAATTTCTCGAAGATGTGTGATTTTCGCCAACCCGCACTGGGCCAGCGTGGTGGACTAGTTTAAGAGGAGGCCCGTTCCCAACGGTGGGACAGTTTCTTAACGGGACTTTCTTATCTTACTAATATATTTTTATCGAAATCTTAACTATTATCTTCTATAGTCTATACATGCGGTTGATTTATGTTCTCGCGCAATTTGAAATACGCAACGGAGGACAAAAAATAACAATCAGTATGACCAAGATTAATTGTCTTCGTTTCGACGACTGAAAATTCATATTGTATAATCACCACCCGAATTGCAGCTCTAAAGCCTCCCCAAAACATCAACACGACGACCGCCTTTGAATAAACAAGCAATGAATAGCAAATTTGTCGATACTTGCCCTAGTTTTTCATATTATGAGCTTAACAATGTATTGCAAGCGTTTATTGCGGTTTTTCATGGGTTTTCGAACGACTGTTTCGATTTAATGTTATGGCGTATCGGTAAATTTAAATGCATTATGTCTTCTTTCCAATAAACAAGACGATTTATTAACTTTATTGTTCTGTCCTATTTAAGATTTGTTTAAATGTGTGATCTCATCTGAATCATCATTTTTGAACGGGAAGAAACCAGAACGAATGTAAGGGTTGTGGTTGGTAACGATGTGCTGGAGCAAGTAAATGAGTTTGTATATCTTGGATGCGCCTTCAGTAAGGATGGGAAATACACCGCTGACATAGAGAGAAGAGTGAGTGCAGGGAACAGAGTGAATGGTGCGATGGGAAAGCTACTCGGGAGCCGGCACTTAAGCCATAAGGCGCAGCTGGCCATACTTAACGGAGTTCTTGTCCCAACGCTGTTATAATGTAGCGAGAGCTGGGTTTGTAAGAAGGAGAATGAAAGTAGGATAAATGCGGTAGAAATGCGAGCTCTGCGAAAGATGTGCGGAGTAAAGCTGACCGACCGCATCAGCAACAGCATAGTAAGACAGCGAGTAGGTATGAAAGATAGTATCGGTGTAAAGTTGAGAAAGGGCATGCTCCGTTGCGCAAAGAATGCCAGAGGAAAGAATGACAAAACAGATATACAATGTGAAAGTGGAAGGATGCAGGTACCGGGGAAGACCTAGACTATCTTACCACGACCAAATAAACCGAGTCTTATCTGATGGAAAAGTCAAGAGTCTCCGTAACCGGCGAGCGTGTATGAGACGAACTATGAGAGTCGAGGAAGCCAGAGAGGTATGTAAGGAAAGAGACTGTTGGTACTCTGTACTCTCTGCCTACCCCGCAAGGGATCTGGCGTGAGGTTATAGATAGATACATAAATCTCATCCCCTCCTATCAGCCGCTACCGCCGTCCGCGGCATGTTCTCACCGACCCTCTCGATGCCCTTACATCCCTTCTTTCGGATAAAGATACCACACGCAGGATCAGACACCGACCTCGCCGGCGAGGTCGAAGAATCCCTTGCCCGCCGGCTGGTGCAGAGCACCACGGCGAGACACCTAGTTTATGCCCTTCCCTATAGCGACTGCCCAAGCCGAGGCCGTTCCTCCTTAAGGCGCCCTTGAGCTAGTTGCCCGCTTGCCCCTCTGGCTCGAGCGTAGTGGTTGCACGCTAGCTCTCTTGTCCGGTGAAGCTGTGAAGGCCCCGCGGCCAACAGCGTACATTATTTACACACACATACACACACCCACACACACAAATGTGTGATCTCATTTGTTACGACCAAATGCGGCGCGTTTCAATAACTTCGTGGAATCATCGTGGAATAGTATCCTGGATGTCACTAAAGTACCATTAAATGATCAATATACGAAGTTATCATAACGCGTCGCGTTACGTGTTTTGACTACTGTATTTAGTAGTAGCGGGTTCAATCCCCGCACAGGATACCTTGGTGTGACCCACAAACATTTATTTTGGTCTGGGTATTGAATTTCTGGTTTGTAATCGCCCGCATACAACACAGGTATCATTTCTAGTGGGGCTACGTTTTTGAAAAGAAAAAAATCGAGCTTTGTACTTTTTTTCATTTGTGATTTTTACACCTTTACCTTTACGTTTGGGGAATATAGGTGTGTCGCTGTATTAATGATTATTCAAATAATAAACATTTTTATCTTGAGTCATATTACCTTAGGCCGGCGATGTCATGTACGGATAAAAAGTACTGCTATAGGCGTAGTCAGTACCACAATTATGAAAACACCGTTGCTGAAATACAAAAGATATTCTAACTCGTCACCAGTAGATCAGTTAAGCCGAGCCATACGCTCAAAATAATCATCATCATCATCATTTCAGCCTATACTTGTCCACTGCTGAACATAGGCCTCCCCAATCGCTTTCCAGCGTAACCGGTCCGATGCCACCTGCATCCAACGATTTCCTGCGATTTTCACAAGATCGTCGGTCCATCTGGCAGGCGGTCGTCCTACGCTGCGCTTGCCAATACGTGGTCTCCACTCTAGAATCTTTCTGCCCCAACGCCCGTCCGATCTTCGCGCTATGTGGCCAGCCCATTGCCACTTCAGCATGCTAATCCTGAGGGCTATGTCGGTGACCTTGGTTCTTCTACGAATCTCCTCATTCCTGATTCGATCACGTAGAGAAACGCCGAGCATAGCTCTTTCCATAGCTCGCTGAGCAACCTTGAGCTTTTTTATGAGACCTATTGTAAGAGACCACGTCTCTGATCCATATGTCATCACTGGTAACACACATTGACTAAACACTTTAGTCTTTAGGCACTGAGGTATTTTGGATGAGAAGATGTTGCGCAGTTTCCCGAACGCTGCCCAGCCGAGTTGGATTCGTCGATTGACCTCTCTCTCAAAGTTGGACCTACCTAACCGGACTGCCTGTCCCAGGTAAATGTATTCGTCGACAACTTCAAGAGTAGAGTTCCCAACGGTGAGTGCGGTGGGTACGACATGGACGTTAGACATTATTTTTGTTTTGTCCATATTCATTTTAAGACCCACTTGTTGGGATACTCTATTGAGGTCACCGAGCATTCGTCCTAGATCTTCCAGCGACTCCGCCATGACCACAATGTCGTCGGCAAATCGAAGGTGAGTGATGTATTCGCCATTGATGTTGATGCCAAGTCCTTGCCATTCCAAGAGCTTGAAGGCGTCCTCTAAGGTGGCCGTAAACAGTTTCGGAGAAATGACGTCTCCCTGTCTTACTCCTCTTTTTATGGGGATCACCTTCGTGCACTGCCCCTGTACTCGGACTGACATGGTGGCGTTATTATACAAGCACTTCAACACTTCGATGTACCTATAGTCAATGCGGCATCGCTGGAGAGATCTAAGAACCGCCCAAGTCTCGATCGAATCAAAGGCTTTCTCATAGTCCACAAACGCCAAGCATAGTGGCCGATTATACTCCTCAGTCTTCTGTATAACCTGCCGCAGCGTATGTATGTGGTCTATGGTACTAAAACCTTTCCGGAAACCGGCTTGTTCGGGAGGCTGGAAGTCATCAAGCCTTCGTTCGAGACGATTTGTAATGACTCTCGAAAACAACTTATAAACATGGCTCAGCAGTGTGATGGGCCTATAGTTCTTCAATAAGGTGTTATCACCTTTCTTGAAAAACAGCACCACCACACCCCTGTTCCATGCTTCCGGCGTTTTCCCTTCAAGCAAGACGGAATTAAATAGCCTCTGAAGGACTTTAAGTACCGGCGATCCGCCTGCCTTCAGAAGTTCTGCAGTAATTCCGTCTTCACCCGGCGCTTTGTTGTTTTTTAGTTGTTTGAGAGCCATCCTAATCTCGCACAGGCTGATGTCCGGGATATCTTCAGTGCAGTGTCGGGTTAGCTTGGCTCTTGGGTCTTTTACCAAGTCAACAACAGGTTTAGCTACTGAGGTATACAACTGCCCATAGAACCTCTCTATCTCCCTGAGCACCTCTGACCTATTTGACGTTACGTTTCCGTCCTCCGTCTTCAGCTTCGTCAACTGGCTCTGCCCAATAGACGCGTCTCTTGCGAACACTTTAGAGCCCTTGTTCTGCTCTATGGTCTCCTCAATACGCCTTGCATTGAAGGACCGTAAGTCGTGTCGCAAGGACTTCAATATCTGTCCATTAAGCTGCCTATAGGACTTAGCATCATCGGAGGTTTGGAGCGTCATGGAACGTCGCTCAGCCATGAGGTTTCGGGTGTAGTCAGATAGTTTTTGAGGCCTATTTTTACGGTGGGTCTTAAAATACTTGGACCCGACCGTATGAACAGTCTCTACCAGCCTGTTGTTGATTTGAAATAATATTCCTACAAAATTCTGTACCACCGTAATTACAGTACCTACCAACCAAAATTACTGAAGTAACCCTGACCAAATAAACCTCCTAAAATTCTTCCTGAAATCATTAGCGTCAGAGGAATGGTCGGTGCAAAATTTTCACGGAAAAATCCACTTCGAAAAGTAGTGACTTTGAGCCCGGAAATTTAAAAAATAAAGAATGTACTAACGGACAGGGATTAAGTCCCTCGCGCTGAGCTAAATGTGAAATATGTATTCTTTGGCGTCGCGAGATAGCGGGGGAGGCGGCCAGTCGAAGCCGAGCTGGCCAATCACGGCGCGCCGTTTGATACAGAATCGGTAATGCGGATTTGTGATGGTTTATTTTTTTATGTTGCATAGTTTCAACAGCTCTTGGCGGTCCTTGTGAGTTGAAATGGTTGCATTTTTGTTGGATAGCTGCTGGTATTATGACGCTTATGTCAGATCTCTCATTATCATTTAATAGGAACCTGTCATTTAAACGCTCTGGTAAAAAAATTACAGAGCTTAGCATGAAAATTTTGACCTTAGTGTGACGCTAGCGAATTTGATATGCTATCCTCGTCATACTACAATTTATTAAATGGACATGAAGCTGCTAAGCCTTTTGGTTGCAAGGTTTAATTTACCTCTATATTTCCTATAAATGCTTTCCAAACACTTGGTTTTCTTTTATGACATGTTTCGGCTGAAATGACGCAATTGTATTTTTTTCTTTTTTTGCTTTTACAAAATACTACTTTCTGTCCGCGACTTCGTTCGCGTTTAGAAGGGAACCTTACATTTTTCTGGGATAGAAAGTATCCTATGTGTTAATCCAGGTAATAAACTATCTGTGTGCCAAATTTCATTCAAATCCGTTTAGCTATTTTATGTGATTGAGTAACAAACGTCCTAACATATTGTTTTGGCTAACTCCAGGTATTAAACGTGAATTTTTGGGAATAGTCTCAATTGAATAATGAAAAGTGTAATAAAAAAAGACATTTGAAGTTGGGACGTTAGGAACAAGTCCCTTAACCAAACACATAGCAACAAACGCGGGGCTACTAAATTTATTTTAGATTATTGGAGGCGCTTATTGAACTAAACACATCTAAAGATACAAACTTTCACATTTATAATATTAAGTAGGATTGTCCCACACTTGTTCGACTGAAATGATGCAATTATATTTTTTTTCTTTCTACTTTTACAAATCATAGGCTTACTCTTCAAAATTAATTATTCCTCTGTCGTGGCGGCATTTACAAACGGGAAATTGACGTTCACACAGTTAGACTGAAATAAGTATATGTTAAGTAACATAACGATTGGATGAGGAGATCGAATCTACAACTACTCGGTCCAGTAAGCGGAGCGGCTTCAAATTTTAACCACTGGATCAAGCGTCATGAGTAAGTTAGAGACCGAAATCTTTGGATTTTTTACGATATCCACATTACACTAGCAGGCAATAACTTTTCTCCCAGTATTCATAAGAGGATTTTGTTTATTATGATGACACCGGAAGAAGGGACCTCCGACATATACAAATAGGTCGCCTTTCCCTCGTCACGGACATGTCAACCCTATTGCGCCTCTAATAGGCTCTCCCGGCAGCCTCTTAGCAGTCAGATTGGCTTAGCCTCAATTAGCCGGAGCACTGTGCCCCTGCATAATGCCATTATTGGTAGATCAAACACGCCATTTTGGCCTCGTACTAAACTTTGCCGTGTAAAATTGTGATAAGAGTTTTGCTTTAAGAGTTTAAGCCAATTATTTGGAAGACTGAGAGGTCTGTAAGGAATGAACCTGTTGGAACATCTATATTCTCTGCCATAAGTCCAGGAAACAAATGTTTTTTACGACAGGGTACGTAGTGGTGAATAGACTGACAAAATCGTTCTTCTGTATAGATTTTTAGAAGTTTATTTTGTGAATTTTACGCGCATAGATCCTCGCATGTACATTCTGTAATGTATCAGGAAAAGGAATAAAATAATATAGTTCTTAAAATTATCACGAGCTCTAAATCTTCTTCAAAATTCGCCATGACGGCCGATTTTATGCTGTACGCCGATAGCTTTTACCTGCGACCCTCACCAGGTCACCAATTCACCTTGTGAAGACCTGCCCACGTCTTCGGGTAAGTGGTCGCACCTTGAGAACTTTTCTGCCCTAACGGCGGCCATCAGCTCTATGAACGATGGTATCAAATTATATAGAAAACATATTATGCAAACCAAATAGTTGAAAATCCTCTTTTACAACGGCAGAAAAAGTATCCGCTATTTTAAAACTTTCATTAGTACTATTCAGATTTCCAACCCAACATAACAACTTATGTGTACACATGTGAGCACTAATAATTTAAACTTCAAAAATCCCCAGATAATTCTATGGTCGTTTAATATAGTTTTAAAACACATAAAATTTCCACTTAACCCCATTTAAAGCGCTAAGCTGCTAACATAGCGACGTAACCGTGCTTACGAGCGCAGAAAAAGTCATTAAGTTAGTGCTTAAGGCGACCGGCCGGCGTTGGACGAGTTAATTGGTCGTTACGGCCCGCCCCGGGATACTAGGCCGAGTTGTCACGTGATATCTGGGCCCTTATTCGTAATGACCAAACACGGTACGTTGCGATATCTTCGAGAAATGATCGTAAATAAATACTTATAAAAATACAAATTAATTAAATCATAACGATTACGTTGGGGATCCTGAAGTAAATGAATTGAACTGAAGGTTTTTAAGGTCGGTTCACTTATAAATTTAGGCAACGCTGTGGTCTAGCCGTTAGAGCGTAAGCCGTGGATGAGTCATATATTCCGATAATTCCTAATATGCCGCTACGTCTCTGAATCTTTACTATTATATAAATTGAAGTCGTCTACTGGGTCATTTCAATATATGTACGCGGTAATCTTGGAAACAACTTTACGTTTTTACATTTGTTTTTACCAATATATTGATTAACGAGAAAGGTTTATATATAATTCATGAATATTTGTTCCAATTTGCAGAGTCATATATTATGGTGTTCGTCCATGCGTCTCTTGCGAATCTCGAGCGGATCGTTAGTTCCCCATAAATAGAACATTTCTTGACAGTATTTTTGTTTCTAAAGATTTCCCCGCCATGTCTATTGAAAAAATGGGGATGTGTGGGATTTCTCAAACCGTGATGTTCCCCGCACAACTGAGAGGCTCCGGAGCTTAAGACAGAACGCATGGTGCCAGAGGGTTAAGCTCACTCGTTTATGCTGATCAGGCCATTTTCGACCGCATCCGAACTCATATTTACCGCATAATGTCTCAATGATATTCCTATGAATTTATTCATTGAATATCTTATATAGATTGCAGATAGAGAAAGATAGATTACGGAATGATTGATATTATTTCCTGGAGAACATAGTGCGTTTGGTTTACCAGAAGGCTGCTTCCTCATTGTTTATATTATACGCTCGGCAATCCGAGCCGATGTCGAGCGTATATACTAAACCGCATCGCAAAATAATTTAATGTGACAACACGTGAAGTGACTGCAGTCGCTAAAACTCGTTTTAAAATTTTGTTAAATTTTGATTTTCTAATCCAACGCAAAAAGCCGGGGTCAAAAAAGCTGCTGGTTGTTGCTAAACGTGTTGGGCGTGCTTCGCCCTTTGTCATTTTCGTAAGTTCTTTATAATATGTACAAAGTATTGATGCTATTCTAATATTTGAATGACTAATGCGGGTATACAGTAAAATAAAAATGTGTAAGCCTGCATTCGCGCTAGCGCTTTTTTCAGCACGCGTTAATAAAGCGCCGGAATAAAACAAATGGCTAACAGTAAATTATTTTAAAAAGCACTTTGAAAATGCCCTCGTGCGAATGCAGGCTAAGCCTTAAATGTTTGTCACCGACTCGTCCAAAAGAAAGGGGTTTCATTTAATAAAAAAAGGACTAAGTTCCCTAAAAGCCAAGTATTTGTGGTGGGGTCGGAGCTGACGAGGACCCGGCAAACTTCGAGCACAACCGATTATTGCTTTTAGTCGAGTTTTTTGTACTTTTAGTCGGGTCTGGACGTCGAAAGTTTTGTGCTAAAGTACGGTTATTGCGCCACGATGCTTGGTTACCAAAGTTGGGTTGTAGACGTCGATTTATCATAGTAGACAGGAGTTATATAGGACTTAAAGTGGCTGTAGGTTGTTAGAACTCTGTTCAATATCAATCAAGATGCTTTTAAGTACGGCTATGACTTTGACACCTAATCTTTTACCTGTTTAATATCTCATTTTTATTTATTGTTGTTTAATATTGTGTCTTATTGTGCTTTGTCCAAAGGAGGGAGGACGTTCTCAATTCGACTGTTTTTTTTTGTATGTATGTTACGCGATCATTCCGCCAATTATGAATCGATTTTGATGATTCTTTTTGCAGTGGGTTCAGTATAGCTCCAAGGTGGTCCCATTTTAATTTCATCGGTATTGGACCTTGGATTTGGAAGATACACCAGAGAATTCCTTAACGACAAACAATACGAATGCCTAGATTGAGATATGGGTATTACGTCAATCCTATATGTACCCTGCCATAAAACTAATCAGAATATTTCCGGACTTCAAAAAAGGAGGAGGTCGACAATTCGTCTGTATTTTTTTTATAACGTCTTTATTTATGAACTGATTTTGATGATTCTTTTTGCTTGTTGGGTTTAGTATAGTTTCGAGGTGATCCCATTTTAATGAAATCGGTATTGTACTTTGGATTTTGAAGATACACCAGGGGACTCCTGAACGGCGAACAGCACGAATGTATAGATTCCGTTATTATGGTTATTACAATCCTGTAGGTACCTTGCAGTACAATTCAGCAAAATAATATAATATAGGTATATAAATATTAGTAAATAATTCACTTGTGACTTAAAATTGTGAAATAAAATTTTTTTAAAAAAAAACGACTTCAAAAAGCAAGAAATAAATATTTGAAGTCGGTGCCACGTAACCGACTGCAAATATTTATTTTTTGCTTTTTAAAGTCGGTTTTTTTTTAAAGATATTTTTGTAATTTACTTTTTGTGCAATAAAAATATGTATATAATGTATTTAAGGCATTTTTTCCTCAAATACTCCATGCATTTTATCGACTTATCTGTTTTTAAAATGGGCGGCCAATTTCGCAACATTGCGATATATTAATTTAAGGATCCTCGGTAATCCCAGGGGGAGCCCGCCATAATTACTAGCTTTCAGGCATAATGCTCTATCTAATGGGACCACGTGTAATCAGCGGGCCCATGGGGCGGGGTTGTGTGCGATTTATGGAAAGGTAACTGTCGCGCTGATGGAGGCAAATAACATTACAATGTTAAATTTCGGAAAGGATATCAAATATTTGACGATTACGTCAAGTATACAAATACATATATTATTCAGTCTCATCATTATATTAATACGTGAAGCAAAAACTTTATATCCCTTTTTACGAAAATTGCGCGGACGGAGGAGTATGAAATTTCCCACACTTATAGTTTATACAGAGAAGGAGTGTAGAATGCTAATATCTTTTTTTAAATTATGCTTAAAAAATACATTAGATCAATAAAAAAACCATTACACACACTACCATGTATTTTACACAATACACTTCAAATTGAGAATAGATTAATATTCTTTGTCTATAGTCTTACTGAATGTCAAACGATAAAAGAGTTTTCACAAAAAAACATCGTTTACAGAGAAGTTTTGTATCATTAATTAAAATAGGCAAATTAACAGTGTAGCCTTGGCCAAATCTGTGATTATAGAAGTATAGTCTTTGACAATAGAACCTTAATCATATTCAAACTTATAATTTAAATTAATTATGGTCGAATTTCGACCAATGGGCGACCACTAGTATATATTAAAACTCCGAATTCATTAGTGGACAAGTGTTCTGCGACAGGTGTTGCTTGTGATGTTGCGCAATGTCGAGTGGCGTTGGGTGAGGTCGTTGGCAAGTCGCACGTCGCACGAATTATGTCTTGTCAGCGCGTCACCTATATCGTAAAAAAAAGGTCAGTGTAGACGTGTGTAACGTAGTAACGTAACAAATTGGACAAACGATGTAACGGCTATCCGCCATCGACCATTTATCGACCGGGAGAGTGAGTGATGCGATTACTGTACAAATGAATAACAAGGGACGGATATATAGAGCGCGCGCTCGGAACTAACCGATGTATGTGCAAAAACAAATTTCATCATTTTCTAAAAAAACTACACTATGAAGTAAAAAACTGCTTTACAAGAACTTGCTTGAATTATTTGCTATGTTTTAAGAAAATATTCATTATTAGTTCTTAAGCATTTCGTGTTGGAATCAGAAAGAGCAATAAAAGTGACTAGATTTTTTTCTATCGAGAAAATTTTGTTTAATCGTGTATTTCTTTTACCAGATTCTATAAAATACAGTCACAAATCATATTTCTAAATATTGGGCCTCTAATCCATTTACTTCTTGAAGTGCATGGAGTACAAAATCATGTTTTGTTCACGTGTGTCGAGTGACGTCGTCCAACGTAGCGCGACTTTGTCTGACGTCATTAGCGACACGTGTTGCGGGACACTTTTCTCCTAATAAATACGAGGCTAAAATTACTTTATCAGCCAGTGATAAAGTAATTTTAGAACTTATTAGTTTTTGTCGTATTTGAGGTAATTTAGTTACTTTAGTAGAATACGAAAACAGCTAAACGCCGTTGATAGCTGGATTTAGAAATACAGCTATTCTCTATGTGTTTCTTATTATATTAATGGCTAATATTTGATATGTTTAAATTTAAATAACGTGGCATTGTTATTATCTATATAATATTATCATTGATATGTATATACTATTTACGTTTATAAATTCTTTTTATTGGCCTATACAAACGAAATGTTTGAAAGTCAAACTTTGACTTATATTATTACGCCAGATTCCTTGCGGGGCAGGCAGAGATCATATAATAGACATTACAGTTATTTCATACATAATATTTTTGTTGATCCGTTATTTAATATATTGCGATGTAGCTAAACTGGCATTTACTTTATTAAAATACATAGATAAATCGGTGAGTTGCATCGACTATTTGAGGAAAAAATATCTATAAACGCCAAATCATGTCTTAGTCAAGAGTCTCCGTTACCGGCGAGTGCGTGCAAGACGAACTATGAGAGTGGAGTAAGCCAAGAGAGATCTGTAAGGAAAGAACCTGTTGTAACTCTGTACTATCTGCCTACCCCGGTAGGGAAAATTTTGGAATATTTTAGTCGGTTCAGAGAAAACGGTGTCCTAACACTTAATTTATTTATCCAGTTTGTTTAAACAAAACTCCAATAACATTAAAGCAAATGAAATTACTATTATTCCATCCAGCTCGCTGCAGCTATCTATATATTGCTTTTGGATGAAACAAATACGCCGCGGGCTTGTCCATTACAAAATGAGTTATAGCAACCCTTCGGCGTGCCGCTGGGTGATCACCCCCATAGCCAACATGGGGATGATGTATGTATATTAACTCTTGAGTCCCATGTATTTATGGGGGTGATACAACAGATTCATTTCTGCTCTCTATGGACGTACGTTAAAGGTGATTAAGTTCCAATGAAATTAAATTAAATAACCCTATACTGTCCCACGCCCCACTATTAGGCAAAATCCTTGTCTCACGAATCCAGGTGAGAGAGATTAGGTACTCCAAGATGCGGACCCATTGCGGTGTGGTGGAGGCGGTTAGTGGCTGTTGGAACTCATCAAGCTCTGAGGCTTCCAATTTGGCTAAAATTACCACATTAAGTGGTGACTAGGACTAACGGCTTAGCGTGTTTTTCGAAGCACGGAGACGCTCGAATATGAAAATGCTATAAACAGCCGCAAGTTCTAATTGTCGTGAAAGAAACACCGTCACGCCTCTACTCAAGCGGAGTAGCATAGATGTGTTCGTATTTCGATGATGTTAGATCCTAATGTGATAAAAGGAGAGCCTATAATCATTATACCGGGCACAAGAGACTCCGAACTGAATCAGATTCTATAGATTTCGATAGAAAATCCCCAATAACATTCTGTCTCATCTAGGATTTGAAGCTTACCTTAATAAGAGAATGTTGTCTATAGTTAGTTCTCACTCGAGGATGACTCAAAAATCTGCTTTTTTAAAAAATCCAGTGTACCGAAGAATTTAAGGGCAATCCACAGCACTATTTGTACTATTATATTCTTTCATTGTACAAAAATAATTGTTTTTGGCATATAACGTCCGAAACACTAAATGACAGGTGTAATGTTGTAAATCAAAATATCAATTTAGCAGAAGGACAGATTTTCGTAATGACAAACTTGCACAACTTTCAACCTACTTTAAATATACAGTACACGTTATTTTTTTCAACCATCCCACGTACATTCATAATGGTTGATAAGTATAAAAATATATAAGGTTTCACAAAGTGGGAGTTGAAAGAAGATACAAAATACGATATTAGCGTGGAGCTCCGGAGCACTCGACGTGAAGGGATTATGCCAGATCCGACGATTACCAGGTGAAAGGGGTCAAATGTGTTTGTACTTGGACTAAAAATAGCTAAACTGTGTTTCATATAGACTTGTCACTTAGCTAGGGGAGATCGGTCAGTTATTTAGTACTTTCTACTCTTCTAGATTTTTCCGATACTGGGAATTTTTGTCCGACCTAGGATTTGAACCCAGGACCTCTTAATCGTAAAGCACATTATTTGCCATTAGACAACGAGGCAGTTTTTCTATTTTGTGCCCGGTATATGGCAATAGGCTTGCTCCCTATTACATGAGACCTAACATCGTCGGCGAAAAGTGGGTGTACTCAGTACACCTCAGCCACCCCCGCTTGGGAAATGTGACTACCGCATGACGGTGGGTGTAGGATTTGTCTCTAAGGGTTGATTGTTCATTCATCACATAAAGTGATTCATAATGTAACGGACAAAGGATTTTTCAGAGTAAAGAAAATGAGTTAATCGAAAGAAATGATAATATTAATAAAGCGAAAATAAAAATAAATTGGTTTTCTTACGACGTGTGAAATGACTCTGGCACGTATCCGTCGTCAACTTAAAGGATAACGTACAACATAAACAAATTAAAAATTACAGTTGTATGAATAAAATAGTTCAATTGTTTTACTTTTATATCAAGTCAGATTATAATCAGAATTTAGTTAAAAAATTAGATTGTAAAATGGACCCCAATACATGCAACAATATTGTGTGATTTTAAATCTAAGTTTTGACGAATGTAAATCAGGATGAGTAACCCTTCGCCGCAAGGGATCTGGCTGGAAAAGATGAGTCTCGTTGGAGTGTGATTTTGTAATCTTTCACAATTTCTGTGACTACTCATATAATTATGACGCAGATCCCATATATTATGCAATAAGTCATTAGTGCACAAAGGTCATATGTCCACTTGATATTTTATGCGACCTCAAACGCCACTGACATTCAGCATTCTTAAATACTGTCTTGGCCTCAAATAACACCGTCACACCTATATTCTTAATAACTTCATCAAGTATGAACCACGTACTCAGGGCGAAGCACCAGGGCGCTTATTCACTATGAACTTAAAATATAACGTGCTACGTTACGATAGCTTCGTAAAATTTGTGCTTGGTACTTCAGCAGCATACATGATACCTTTACACGATCATTTCACGAATATATCGTTACTCGTCGCGTTTGGTGATAAAGAATAAGAGCTCAGCTATCATATTAGACATTCTCGTTACACAAATGGTGGGATTAGACCCCGACTGTGCCGGTTGGCAGAGGTTGAATGCAGAGACATTTGCGAATACACCCGGCCACATGTCATGTGGCTTTTTCAATAAGTAATTTAAGTTTATGCGGAGTGCAAAGTCGAGAGAAGAATTATATTTTTGTGCATTTTTCAAATTGTAGATGCTGTTTTGTCTTAAAGCGAATTTAGAATGTCTGCCCTAGATAACGTTTTTTGCTTTTGTAAAAAAAATTAGCTCCAAATTTTTTTCCTTCCTGTGGCGTGGGTGCGTTTCAAAATATTTTTGGGTTTCGCAAAGCCTTTTCCCTTGCGGGGATCGACCTCGCGATTATTTGATGCAGCGGCTGAAGTGCTTAAGGAACTTCCGCAAAAAAACTGTTTTTGTACATAGCACTTCATAATATATATGGATTAGAGACATAATATTTCGAAATATGATTTTTGACTGTATATTTTAGAATCTGGTAAAAGAAATACCCGATTAACCGTAATTTTCTCGATAGAAAAAAGTCATCAGTATTGCTTTACAGTTTCTGATTCCAACGCGAAATGCTTAGGAACTAATCAATAGAATTTACTTAAAAATTTAGCAAATAATTGTCGCTTGTAAAACAGTTTATTTATTTCATTATAAAGTTTTTTAAAATATGATAAAATTTTTGCACAGACGTCGTTTATTTCCGAGCGCGCGCTCAATATATCCGTCCCATATTATTTTTTTTTAAGTGATTGCGTCACTCGCGGTCGACCGCGGTAGGCCCTTAAACATTGGACCGAGCCGTAATAGTTAAAGGTGCCATTTCTAAAATGGACTGTATCAAACCATACCGGCAGAACTAGCATGATATATCTCGCGCGGGACAATTTTCTCGACCCGTGATTCGAATCTAGTACGTCAAAATAGTCTTGTCTATACGTCAATACAAGTCTTGAAACAAGTTTTCTCGTATTGAGTACTTATATTTATTTCAAGTTTTCTCGTGTCAAATTTTTGTCATAGCACGTAAGACAAAATGGTTATCTTAATCTCGGGCGACAAAATCCGTGAATATGTCTTGTCGCGCGGCCTGTGCTAGCTTTGTAGTACACACTAAATACCATTACTTACATGATTTCCACTGAAACAAAACAGCGAATGAATAAGATTAAAAATTCATTATTGACTAAACGACAAATATTGTTATATAGAGCAGAGATCGTAAACTTATGTATAACTTACAATTAGAATATTTCTTTACCTCGTCATATTTCAGTGACTCTACAATTCGTCTAGAAAATCTAATAAAGAAACTCAATTTGTTTGTATAAAGTTAGGTAACAAACGCCTTTTAATGGTTCAAGGCTCCTTTCATCTTACCTCCATCAACCTTTCAGTTAGCTCAAAGCGCGTTTGAAGAAGTTGTTTCTTGCAAACTAACGCTCCGGTACGAAATTCTGTTAACAAAACTCTGCTAGCACTGAAACTTAACCGCAGCCGATCAACGCCGTTAAGATGTCATCGTAAAAAATAAAAAAATACACATCCTCATGCCTACATTCCCTAAGCGGGGCTGGTAAAGGTGTACTGTGTATACTCCCTTTTCGCCGACGGTGTTAGCTCGCATTGTAATAGCGGGCAAGCTTATTGCTATTTAATCGGGCTGACTTCAGGGAAATATTTTTTACAAAAATTACACATTGTCCGACCTAAGAATTGATGAAAGCATTATTCGCTACGAATGGCTGGTATTAATATTTTACTAATGGACATATTTACCTATTGTCAGTAGTATTTTGACAGATACTCCATATAAGATATGTCAAAATTCTGAAAATCATTTGAGTTAAATAATGAAAGCGGCCATAAACCAACGAGGAAGTAGGTACATGTGTCATCTTAAACTATTAAAATATGGGAACAAAGATCAGTGGCGGTTAAGTATCAATTTTATTACAATTTTGTGTACTAGAATTGGGGCCCAGGGCTGGTAAACCTACATCAATTACGAACAGATGTACGCGACAGTTGGTCCGTATGGATGGGAGAAATTTGTTTCGCTAGCATTTTCCGTTTCAGACCGGAATCGAGTTGTGTGGAGCATAAATCTTTTGAAGCGAATCGAATTTTTAAGATTGGCTGTTAAGATTTTGCTCCGTGGCAAAGTGCTTTGCTTTTGGAATGGCTTGAGTGGTGATAAAACTCTTGTGCTTTTGAAGCTAGTTTTTGAGCTGACCCAATGCTATTTTGTTATTTATTTTTTTACTTTTAATGAGAAAAATCTTATTTAGATACGGGATGAATTAGATCTTTATTAATAAGTTACATACAGTGTAAATGGGACCATTGATTAAAATTGCGCGCATCTATGATAATAACTACTCTAAAGGCATAGAACATGCCAAAAACAATAACGACACTTCCCTTTTATTTTATGGAAAGAATTTCAAAGTTATAAGGGTTTTAAAGACATCAGAAATAGTACAAAAAATCTTAGTAGCCGTCTAGACTTTAAAATTGGGCCCAATATAAGGGTAATAGAATCGCTTCATGTATTACATTGGGACCTTACATCATCTCCGAAGTGCATATAGCATAGTATGTACATATCACAGTTTGGTAACCGTGTCGCTCGGAAAAACATGTGACTGTTCTCACTTTACTAATAATTTTGATCCAAGTCACATAACAATTGACGAACGTCCTCAGTCACCGCTTTCCAATAACAGAAAACTTGGTATTACTTCCATTCCAATAAAAACATTAAGTTCACCAATAAACCAATTCGTTCCTAATACTGTAATGCTTACACAACCCATCTCCTACTTTAGTATTCAGGAACCGTACCAGCCATTAACTCGGCGTGTTCTGCGCCTAGATTTAATAACCCTCGCGATGCCAGGACCGGCACAGATGCTCTTTAACTTGGCACTGCGAGATACGTGGTCTGTGCTGCCAGTTTTCAGGCAGGTGAAGTGTTATTAGTATACTTACGTTTATCCAACATATTTTTGGCACATTTGTAACAGCAGGACATTTGCAGCGTTTTTCCAAGATATTTAATTTAGTCAAAACTGGAAATGTCGGTAATGTGGCTGAGCTTAAAATTCAAAGTCAAAGATCTTTTATTGCATAGGCCAACGAGAGCTTTTAAACACGTCAAAAAATAACATTTTTTATATTTACCACAGGTTTGGAACGCGGTTTGTCATTTGTTTGTAAAAAGTTTGTCACTATGGCTACTGAAAGTTCTAATTGCCAAACAAAATTAATATTTAATTCAATGGTGTTAAGGCATAAAACCATAAATATAGAAACTGGCATGCCTTGGCTTATTGTCATTGAATACAGTATAATTTCGTTTGGCAATTAGAACTGTCAGTACCCATCCTATGTAAAAAATACTATAGTTTAATAACAATAACACGTACTCTGACTATAAAAACTATCTATGTTTTAGATCTTTCACACGTTATGTTTGTTCTGGTATAACATAAGAACTATTAAATCGGATTTTACGGTTTTAACAACTACAATCTAATACCTTTGAAACCGGAGATAATTTATTCACTAGCTTTCATAAGGAAGGCGCCGCGGTCAAAACTAGATAGGCACCAATCCAAACCATTCATAAAATTTATTTATCACTGGATCCTTCGCGAGGTAGGCACACAGTACAGAGTTCGAACAGGTTCTTTTCTTACAGACCTCTGGCTTATATTAATAGTTAGATGATGATGTCCATAAAAAAATTGCTTTCATATTGAAAAATAATTCCCTCGCCATTGAAACGCGTACATTGCCATTTTGGTTTATCTTTAATCCCAACGTTAATAGCGGCTACTGCGAGCCACCCCGCTTTTAGGGCTGCCGCTTTAATAATAGAATAATGACCCAAAGGAAGATAGAGAAGAGAAGAGGTAATCAAAAATTACAACGACATAGACTGCCTCGTTGGTCTAGTGGCAAAGCGCATAGCTTTAAGATCACGCGGTCAGGGTTCAAATCCTAGATCGGACAAATGTAGTATTTCTAACGAAAAATTTCCAGTATGAGTCCGAAGCCTGGAATTGTGCCCGGTATATGGCAATAGGCTCGCCCTTAATTAAACGGGACGTAACGTCGTCGGTGAAAAGTAGGTGTACTCAGTAAACCTCTTCCACTCCCGCTTGGGGAATATAGGCGTGACGGTGTTTATTTATTTATTTTATAGATATTGATGGCTTCGTCCAATGGTTAAGCCGGTCTGGCCACTGGACCGAGTAATCGCGGTTTCGATTCCCCCGCAGGACAAAACGTGACCAACAAATATTTGTCTCGGTCTGTATACCTGAATGTCATGGTTGTAAACGTGTGGAGCAACGTTTTTTTTTTAAACACAAAATGAACTAGAGATCATTTGTCACCTAGTGATAGAACTCGCTTTTAAATTATATGGTCCAGGGATCAAGTCTAAATTCGCACTTATGAGTTTCTCAAAATCTATGTGTTGATTACTTTGTATTGAGATTTCTTAGTGACAGTGAAGAAAACAGTTTTAATTTAAACTATTCAATAGGTAAGTATATTTGCGATCTCACAAATAAAACTGCAACCCAAAGCATTTTATAACCAAATTGGTTTTAAAAGAATATATTTACGCACGTGTATAATATTTACTAAAGCGGAATATCAAACACTCTTATAAATTTGTACTTGTTTACCGAATAAAACAAGGTACAGAACAGGTAATAGCCTGGTGGGTGGTAAGTGTTCCTCGCAGCGTCTTCTGAATGAAAGCAGCGGTCCGATACGGTGGTAAACGTTAAAAAATTGACGTTTGAAATTGCTTTCTTTTCAATGCAAATAAACGGGTTTTGATTTGATTGTAGCAACCCTAAACTACATTAAAATGGGTCCTCGGCGGGCGTGCTAATGAAAACCTTTTAACTTGATAGTTAATGCCAGTTGCCGCGGCGCGGGCGATGTCGCTACAGAACTCGGCTGATGTACTATCTGTCTGTCTATTTCTTTTGTCTTTTATCAATTTCAATCAAAATTTTAACGTGCTTGGGTCTGAGGAATTAAGATTTTTTGACTCTTTAGAGTCTGAAGACGTATTATTTGTTCGGAATTAATGTAAACATATTAAGTAATTTTGACGGTTGATTGTTATCAATTGAAAACCATATAGTATGATCTATAATAGCCATATGATTATTCTTCTTCTTATAGTTTCGCCGACAGACATGCTTTATGTCTACATAGAAGCGGTCCAGAACGCCCACTCTTATTCTCCATTCCGATCTCGGTCTCGAATATATTCGCGCCTTTATTAAAAAGGCGACTATCAGAGATTTTACGAACGCCTTTAATCATAGGAATCCGTTAATCGTAGCCGCCGCCTACTACGAACCTAACTCCCCTCCTATCAGCCGCTACCGCCGTCCGCGGCATATTCTCAACAACCCTTCCTATGCTCTTACATCCTTTCTTGCGGATACAGATACCGCACACAGCATCAAATACCAACCACGGCGAGACACCTAGTATACGCCCTCCTCCATAGCGACTGCCCAAGCCGAGGCCGTTTCTCCTTGAGGCGCCCTGGAGCTTGTTGTCCTTCTGGCTCGAGCGTAGTAGTTGCACGCTCGCCCTTTTGTCCGGTGAACCTGTAAACGCCACGCGGCCAACTAGACTACACCATTGTTAATATATAGCTCCTTACCATGTCACTAGGGAACTGAAGCAGAGCTGGGTGTACAAGCTTGTATCATTATAAGCACGTAACCATAGAAACCCCAATAATAAATCACTAGAAGTCATAGTCAAGTCTGCCTCGTTGGTCTATTGGTAAAGCGCATCGCTTTGTGATCACCTGAGTTCAAGTCCTAGGTCGGACAAATGTAGTTTTTCTAACGAAAAATTTCCAGTATGAGTCCGGAGTTTGGAATTGTGCCCGGTATATGACAATGGACTCGCCTCCTATTACATGGGCCTAACATCGTCGGTGAAAAGTGGGTGTACTCAGTACAACCACTTTTCACCGAGGTGGCAGACCTCCACTTTAGGAATAGAGGCGTGACGACGTGTATTATTTTTTATTTTTAGAAATCATGTAGTCACGTAATTTGGTTGCAATACATGTAAGGAAATTATCACAAAAAAGCTCCAGGCCTGGATGGGCCAATGTATGTGAGACAGCGGCTAAGGTTGGCATGAAAGTTTTCCAAAACCTGTAACTGTGCTTATAAAGTAATACAATGCATCGGAATAAATCGAAAAAAAAACTTTTTACAGCGATGATATGAGTGTTTGTGTTTTCAAACTGCATGTATGGTAAAGCGGTGACAATAGTTTCGATCAAAATCGTGCACTATTTAACTTCTGCCGATCAGATGCTGATGCCGATGCTGATCGAATCAGAAACGAGGAGATCCGCAGGAGGACCAAAGTCACAGACAGCACTCAGAATTGCTAAACTTAAGTGGCAGCGGGCGGGGTACATCTCGTAGAACTGACGGCCGTTGGGGCAGAAAGGTTCTCGAGTGACCACGTATCGGAAGTCGAGGAGTGGGTAGGCCCCCTACAAGATGGACCGAAGACCTTGCGAAGGTCGTGAGTAGAAGTTTGATGCATACAGCACTGAGTTGGTCGTTGAAGCGATCTTTAGGGTAGGCCTTAGTCCAGCAGTGGACGTCATTCGGCTAAAGATAGATAGCTAGATTTAACTGCTAGTATTTTATTATTATGATTTCTCTGCACAGAACAGACAAATTAATAAATCTTTTTGTTGCACATTTCGCTTTCAATTAAAACGGACGACGCGTCTGCTCGCACCCCAAAATGAACGTCGTTATGTGTATGTCGGGGCGGTGTTCGGGACGTGCACACTGCACTAATTAGTCTGCCAGTTCCTTTGATGTCGGTCGTATGTAATAATGGGTGCATGTATACTGAATAGGGATATTTGGGAAGAAATTTGGTGAAGGTTTGATATTAAAATAAAATGTTTATTTTTAATTGACGACGGTTTGAGGTATTGGTTAGAATGAAGGCTGATTAGCACACACTATTGAGAAGAGAGTCAGACGCGGGTTAGATCTCCGCACGGGACTAGTCTTTGTGTGATTCACAAATTTCGTGTTTGTAAACGCACCTACAACACAGTTATTATTCATAGTGGGGTTTAAGCATCAGTTAACACTAGAAAGCAAGAAAATAAACATGGTATCACACAATATTTTAAGTATGATAAAAATGATTAATATCTCTGACGGACGATTTATCGCATTTACGCATCGCCCACTTTGTCTAATAGTCGCGGGTTCGATTCCCGCACTGTGCAAATCTTTTTATGACCCACAATTATTTTTTTCGGTCTGGGTATTTGTGTATGTTCATTTTCATGTTTTTAAACGCACCCACGACACAGGAATTAATCCTCCCACCTCGGCGTGTCTTCGTCGATCAGCAGGACTCTGGGCGCTGGCTTGTCTTAAGTGGCCGTCCGGAGAGGAGCCGTGAGAGCTATATCGACGTAGGAAGATAATGCGGTCCTATGTCGATGTACTTTAGCGTTGAAAGTGTTAAAGAGCATAGCGCCGCGAGTAATTCGGAGAAAGCACAGCACACTTCTCTACGATCCTGAGCTGCTCACACCGGTATTGCCCTCAGTTGCCTTAGAACGACCGTTTAAGGGCCCATCTAGTAAGCGACGAGTCACTTTCGGCCACGGATAGATAGGTATCACTAATTATGGCCGCTGTCCGTCCCCTTTGAAATAGTCTAGTTTTTTTTCATCAAACCTCATTTATATAGCCCATGTTTACTTTCCATAATTTAAAATAGTTCTTGCACCTGCCGGGATCACTTTGCTGGTTATGTTTCTTCATTTTCAGCAAGTGATCTCAGCAGGTGACTTGCATAACATTAAAAAAAAGGCAAAAGGCCTCTACGTGTTGGACCCATGTCCCCATGCAACCTTTCAAAGGTTCGAGTGAAGCCCGTCAATCTCAGCGAAATAATAATAATAATCTTAAAAAATTGACTGCCTCGTTGGTCTGGTGGCAAAACGCATCGCTTTGTGATCACGAGGTCCTGGGTTCAAATCCTAGGTTGGACAAGTGTAGTTTTTCTAATGAAAACATCCCAGTACAAGTCCGGAGTCTAGAATCTATCTATCTATAACCTCACGCCAGATCCCTTGCGGGGTAGGCAGAGAGTACAGAGTTCCAACAGGTTCTTTCCAGTCTAGAATGTGCCCAGTATATGACAATAGGCTCGCCCCCTATTACATGCGACCTGTACTCAGTACACCTCTGCAACCCCCGCTTGGGGAATATAGGCGTGACGGTGTTTATAACTTTTTCTCAGAGATCTAATTTTTAAATTGTAGACAATTGTCTGCATAACCGTAACTCCTGTTTTTGTTTCATCAAATATATATTTTCAGAAATACACCACAAAAGTTTCTTAAGATGTTTCAATTTCGTTCTCATTCCCCGAGGCGCCTTGTTACGTGTCTAACTAACGAGCGTATTTCTGTTTCGAATTGCACTGCGGCGTTGTAACGACAGACCAGTTATTTTCTTTACACAAAATGGGTAATGGAAACTGCACTCAGCGGGAGACTCGACGGAATGAAGTGTCTACTGTTATTCCGGCTTGATGGAGTTTGGTGTTGATATGAAAGGATTTTTGTAGAGAAAAACATATCCTATCTTATCGGTAGCTAATTTCGGGCTGAGAAACCTCGAGCGCCTGGAGATCCATATACTCCCTCTACCAGATTGTAATTTGGAATTTGCAGGGGGGAAGAGCCGATATTCCTCTGGAGTTGGATAGGCCTCCCCCAGTAGCTTCATTCGCCGCGCCGCCAGTGCGTCGAAATTGCAAAGGACGTGGATGGATTCAGTTTCTGTACCAAAGTTTCTGCGTACCACATCGCGGGATAGTATCACCTTGTGCAGATGTTCTTTTGTGCCATAATGGCCTGTATATGCTCCGATGAGTTGCTTTAATTGTAGACTGTTATGTTTTAGAAGTCTTTTATTATTCTGTCGCTCCAAGGCAGTTCATAAGCTTTCTCTATAAAACACAAGTTACGACTTATGTGCTTATAAGATATAAGATTAGTGCCACAGTTTGTCCTGAAGCAAAGATAGGTTGGTAAGTATAAGGTAGCGGTTCTAATTCCGGCTTATAACTTAATGGTTTTTAAAACCTATGAGTATGTGCAGCCCACCAGGAATAAGATAGAAATACTTAGAAAATCAAAAGTGATTTTAGGATTAAATAGTGTTTAAAATACCTTTTAGTTCCACAAGTCAATTGTTCTGAAGCGTACATGAATCCTATATGTGGAAGATTTAAAAATTATTTTAATCACTATCTACCGTTAAAATAACTTCAGAACTCTACAAAGTGTTTTAATTGAAGACGGTTTGATGTATTGGTTAGAATTAAGGCTGATCCACCTTATCGCAGCTGACTGCACAGTTGACATATCACAGGAATGCCTTTTTTCGATACCGCCATTTTGCAAGTAGATACTGCATTTGCCGGTTTACCGCATAGCATTCTACCGGCACAATTCCATACTCCGGATTGCGACTGATAATTTTTCTATAATGCCTTCATAAATCGAAAATATCTGTAGTTGTGTTATTGTTACATCGGGTCAGCTATTTATTTTACAGAGCTCGTCTGATCTCGCCTGGGGATCAACAGGTCGGGCGGGAGGCTTCGCTGCACGGCTTCATTATCATCAAATATTCAGGCTCTTGATGCCGCTGCGCTCCTAATATTTATAACTCTGGGCTCTTATACGATATTCCCAAATAAACACGTAACGCGGCGCGTTACTATAACTTAGTGCATTGATCGTTTAATGGTACTTCACTGGCATACAGTATACCAGTACACGATCATTGCACGAAGATATCGTAACGTGTTGCGTTTGGTATGGCGACTAAAGGTTTGGTCAAATAGCCGACGGAGCGTGACAGAAGCGCTTGTCTACGTTTGGTTGTGACGTTTGCCGTCGCGCCGAACGGGGCTGCGCTGTGTAGCGTCTCCTGTACATTTCAGTACATTACAACTCCCCAAGCCGCGCCACTGTCGCGCCGAGCGGGGTCTCCTGTACATTTCAGTACATTACAACTCCCCAAGCCGCGCCACTGTCGCGCCGAGCGGGGTCTCCTGTACATTTCCGCACATTACAACTCCCCAAGCTGCGCCACGGTCGCGCCCAACCGGGCTGCGCTGTGTGGCGTCTCCTGTACATTTCAGCACATTACAACTCCCCAAGCTGCGCCACGGTCGCGCCCAACCGCGCTGCGCTGTGTGGCGTCTCCCGTACATTTCAGTACATTACAACTCCCCAAGCTGCGCCACGGTCGCGCCTAACTGCGCTGCGCTGTGTGGCGTCTCCCGTACATTTCAGTACATTACAACTCCCCAAGCTGCGCCACGGTCGCGCCTAACTGCGCTGCGCTGTGTGGCGTCTCCCGTACATTTCAGTACATTACAACTCCTCAAGCCGCGCCACTGTCGCGCCGAGCGGGGTCTCCTGTACATTTCAGTACATTACAACTCCCCAAGCCGCGCCACTGTCGCGCCGAGCGGGGTCTCCTGTACATTTCCGCACATTACAACTCCCCAAGCTGCGCCACGGTCGCGCCCAACCGGGCTGCGCTGTGTGGCGTCTCCTGTACATTTCAGCACATTACAACTCCCCAAGCTGCGCCACGGTCGCGCCCAACCGCGCTGCGCTGTGTGGCGTCTCCCGTACATTTCAGTACATTACAACTCCCCAAGCTGCGCCACGGTCGCGCCTAACTGCGCTGCGCTGTGTGGCGTCTCCCGTACATTTCAGTACATTACAACTCCCCAAGCTGCGCCACGGTCGCGCCTAACTGCGCTGCGCTGTGTGGCGTCTCCCGTACATTTCAATACATTACAACTCCTCAAGCCGCGCCACTGTCGCGCCGAGCGAGGCTGCGCTGTGCGGTGTCTCCTGTACATCGCGCTGCGTCGGCTATGTGGTGCAACCTTAAGGGGCCCGGTGTCCGTGTACGAATATTCATTGACTGTTTAATGTAATACACTACATATCGTTTGCTTTTTTATGCTTGATTTTTTTTTTTTTTTATTATTGCAGCTGCAGTAAGTTATCTTTAATATTCCTGTCTAGTCCTGTCTCCAGGATACAAAACTACAATACAGTTTGTATATATTTAATTTTTGGTATCCCGCGATACAGCTTGTGCTTAATGCGCTGGCAGAACCGCTGCAAAATGTTTTGTTTTTTAAAGCTATTTTGGTAAATAAACTATTCTTATTCTTATATTTTTAAAACAGGGTAAAATACCGGGGAAGACGTAGACTATTATACCATGACCAAATAGCCCGTATCTTATCTGAACGGCAAGTCAAGTCTCCGTAACCGGCGAGGGTGTATGAGACGAACTATGAAGGTGGAGGAATGTGTGTGTGTGTCAATGATCTACGCTGTTGGCCGCGGGATCTTTACAGCTTCACCGGACAAGTAGAGAGTGGAGGAAGCGAGTGAGGTCTGTGATGAAAGAAGTTGTTGAAACTCGGTACTCTCTGCCTACCCCGCAAGGGATTTTTCAGTAAAATGAGAATCTTTAAAGTACTTTTCTTATTTACACAACTCGAGAAAACTAATTTAACTCGACACCTCAAGTTTTCCACTCACAAGAGCATGTGGAATGAAACTACACGAATTCAGTCCCGCCTTTTGTTCAGAGCGAAGTTGGGGCTTAATATCTACCTAGGAGAACTTCAATTTGGAAAAGGAGATACCTGGAAATGTTATAGATGTTTCGTGGATAATATTTATATTAAGTCGAAATGCTAGAATTTAACATGTACAATTCGGTAATTGTACACCTCCACCCTAAACAGTACCATGTCCTTCAGGCCGCACATCAAGCGGGTCCGTCACCGAGCATCATTTGTGCTCGGTCGTCTCCATTCGTTAATCTGCAAGCGGAGTAAAATGTCCCTTAGAAATAAGGTGACACTTTACAAAACTTGTGTTCGACCCATCATGACTTATGCGTGTGTTGTGCTCGGGCATTCGGCCCCCTCTCACATCGATAAACTCCAAGTGGTTCAAAACCGCTTCCTCCGTAAAGCCGTAGGAGCCCCCTGGTTCGTACGGAACGTCGACCTCCACTCCGATCTAGGTCTCGAACCTATTCGCGCCTTTATTAAAAAGGCGTCAACACGTCACTTCGCGAACGCATCTACCCATGCGAATCCGTTAATCGTAGCCACCGCCGACTACGATCTCCCCCCCGACCCCTGCCGCCACCGCCGGCCGCGACATGTTCTCACCGACCCCCCCGATGCTTTGTCATCCCTTCTTTCCGATCAGTTTACGGGCGACGATGACGTAGACGTAGACGTAGTAGTAGATCCCCTCCCATAGCCGGCGGTTGACCGGTGCGCTTAGTAGTGCACCCGTCCCCCTACAGCGACTGTCCCAACCGAGGGCGCCTCTTCGAGGCGCCCTCGAGTATGTCGCCTCTTGCCCTTCTGGCTGGCTGGAGCGTAGTGGTTGCACGCTCGCCTTTAAAATCCGGTGAAGCTGTAGAGGCCTCGAGGCCAACAGCGTAGGTCATTCACACACACACACACACACACACACACACACACAGTAGGACAGAAAACTTACCTTCGTATGCTTATAAATTCAACCACAAACAAAAAGGACGACGTTGTTTTTAAAAAAAGTTTATTCCGAATTGATCCCACATCTAAATTAAAATCCTTATTCATCCTACACGAAGTTTAGATATACGTTATATTGTACTATAAACCTTTCCTTAATGCATCAAAGAAGTAAGTAGTAAGCAAATTGTCCCAGCTCTGTAACGTAACTAAGACGCCTGTACTAGAGAGAATATAGTTGCCGTATAGTTTGCTAGTTACTTCAGTTCGGGAAGCGGTTAGGTCGTATCGTGCCTCGATAGACTTGTCTGTTAAAACTTAATAAAGTCTTTCCATGTATAGTAACAGGGACTCTTGTAGTTAAAAGGAAGTTGAATAAAGCCGCTCCTTTTTATAAGTTTTTGTTTTACTTGCTCTGTTCGTATATTTGTCAGTTTGTCTGATAGACGTGTCCGCTTAAAATTAACAAGTCTTTTCGTGGTTAGCTACAGGAACTCTTGTAGTTAAAGGGAAGTTGAATTAAGTTGCTCCTTTGTACAAGCTTTTACTTTACTTGTGCTGTATGTCTGCCTGATTTCAATTCAAAACTTGCAATCAATTTCAAATAAGCTGAACTTAGCGTACCTATGTAACTACACAATGCAATAATATGGCCCCATAGAGCTGCCCAAATGAGTCAGACCACGCGGTCACAGGGAATATTTTAGATGACCACCTCAAAAAAATGAAGGTGAGGTGAGGCTCTTTGTGGCGTCTCCCGTACATTTCAGTACATGCATTCGGTGAGGTGAGGTGTTAAAAAAACTTTCTGTCATAAAAAACAGAGTATTATATGTGGTGACTTCAATTTCAATCTAATCGAAAAGTCATTCATTAGCTGTAGACATATTAATCTTTTTAAATCTTTTAATCTAGTATGCTTGTTTAATGAATTGACTAGAATCGCTGCTACTTCTGTTACCTGTTTAGATAATGTGTTCTGCGACTGTGAAGTGTCTGATAAATTAATCATAAACGCTTTGCCCTCAGATCATAGTGGTCTATTGGTGTCAGTACCCAGCCACCTTATACCTAAGTTATGTAAAGTTACTTGTAGGCCGATATCAGATCGACGTATAAACTGTTTTAGGGATAAAGTTTACAATCACATATCTAATATGCATTGGTTACATAATGATCCCAATTACCTATATGAAAACCTTTTTGGTACCATTAAATCAGAATACGATAATATATTTAAAATAAAAATATTTTCAAGGCCCAGAAAGCAAAGTTTAGTGACTGAGCTGCTGCAGGAATTCACAAAAGATGTATTAACTGTATAATACGAAAACATATAATCAAAACTCAGCTTTCTTGGATTATGATAAAAACTACTCGAAGACTTTTAGGAAGGTCTGTTCTGCAGCAAAGTCTTTATATTATAGCAAAATGATCAAATGGTCATCAAATACGATCAAAACCACATGGGGTATAATTAATAGTGTATCTGGGAGAACTCAATCACGTGATGATCAAATTAAACTTATGATTAATGATAACATCTTAACAGATGATTTCGATATTACGCAAACTTTTAATATTTTTTTTAGTGAAATTCCAGTTCATACTACTGGCTCCTTGAACTCCTCTTCCCCAACCAAGACTAAAAAGCAGTGTAAAATGCAATGTTTTGTTTGAGTTTAAATATGTGACCCCAACATACATAATCTTAACCTTTAAGTCGTTAAACATTAAAAACACTGTCGACTTCTGGGGTATATCATTAAAATACTAGATAGCATAATAATGGCTATAGCACTTGCGCTGGCGACGATATTTAATAGATGTGTAGAGAAGGGTAGGTTCCCCGACTTAATAAAACTTAGTAAAGTTGTACCTATTTTTTAAATCAGGGATTCAAAGCGACCCTTCTAATTTTAGACCGATTTCCATCTTACCGGCCTTGAGCAAAATTTATGAAAAGATCCTACTCAGTCAATTGCTTAACCACTTTAATGAGAATAAGCTGTTACACGGTGATCAATATGGTTTTAGTAAGGGACGTTCAACCACAGACGCGGGAGCACGTCTGCTTCAGCAAATTTACGGTGCCTGGGAGGCATCGCAGAATGCCATTGGTGTTTTCTGTTATCTCTCTAAGGCATTCGACTGTGTTGAGCATGCGACCCTTATTAAAAAGCTAAGTCATTACGGTATTAAAAACTAGTGTTTTCACTCACCCTCAATTTATTAGCTTCATATTTAGGTGAAAGATCTCAATGTGTTGAGATTAACGGGGTCAAGTCTCAGAAAGTTAATATTTCAATTGGTGTTCTACAGGGCTCCATTGTATTAAATTTACTATGCCTAATGTAGAAGATAATGATAATTTAAAAAGGCAATTAAAACTAGACTCTGTAAGAAAGGGTATTACATAATTTCGGATTATCTTGACGATAAAACTGATTGGGTTTGAGCAGCTCCTCAGTCAGCAAAATTTATCAATGATGTATAATAATATTTTTAAAAAATAAAATGATGGTTATCGGAAAGGCCAAACAAATTAAATTAAAAGACTAGCCCGCTGAGTTTCTCGCCGGATCTTCTCAGTGGAGGCCGTGGTAGATGTGAAAAATGTAATAATTTTGACGTTTGTAAGTGCTTATGTATTGGCCTATACAAATAAATGATTTTTGACTTTTTTTTTGATTTTGACTTTGATACGAATATTCTTATTAATGGCACAAAGCTGGATCTCGTGAACTCCACTGTCTTTCTAGGCATTACCCTAGACTCCAAACTCCAATGTGGGCCCATATCTCATCACTTGCGGGTAAACTTAGCTCCGCTGCTTATGCAGTGTGGAAAGTATGGCAACTGATGGATGTGGATACAGTACGTTTAGTTTATTTTAGTTACTTCCAAAGCATTATGTCGTACGGTATCCTACTGTGGGGTAATGCTGCTGACGTGGAAAATGTATTCATACTGCAAAAAAAGAGCTATCCCTGCCATTTATAATCTAGTACCTATGGCTTCCCTTAAGAGAACTTTTTTAAGAGATTACGTTCTCATGGTCGCTTCACACTTACATACGTAAGAATATCCATTTATTTGATAAAATGAGTGACGTTCATAAACTAAACACGAGAAATAAAAATAAACTTGTACTACGAATTCTTAGGCTTACAAAAGCATTCAATTCCTTCGTAGGAGTCGGTATTTGCCGCTACTATAAGATACCGAAGCCCATGTTAGAGTTGCCATTTGACAGATTTACAAGTTATATTAAATTTTCACTAATGAGTAAAGGCTATTATTCTGTAAATGATTTTTTAAATGATAAAAATACCTTTACACCAATTATCTGAAGTTTACAAGAATATTTTGTTAAGTGCAGCGTGTCCTGCCTAGCCAGCGTTCATTGATTTTAAATATTATTTTCGAACGATGTCGACAGGGTCGTGGATTGGTCATGCTCACTAAAATGTCTTTGCTAGTGGCGGCTCTGTGGAGCGGGTCACTGTTTTCCCTCTAATATGGTCGAGAAGAGTGATGGCTGCTTCTCAGGTCATACTCGTGAACGGGTGCTGCTGGTCCGTCCTCTGTCCTTTGACTGATTCAACGGGTACTGCAGTGCTGTAGAATTTTGTCTCGTTCGGCATTACACTGGAGCTATAAACCAGTTGTTTTGTACGCACTCTTTACACATTTTATAGTAACCCTTTCTCTTACTATTATTATTATACTTATTTATTATATGTCTCTACAACATCTCTATTTTGTAAATGAGAGGACTATGTAGACACTGACCGATACTATGAGTCAAAGTACACTTATGATTAATCTATACTTATGCACATCTATTCAGCTCGTTCTGCATTGTTCTCCCATACTCCATGAATGCAATGTATACAAAAATAATTGTAAAACTCATTTTTAATAAGAATAACCGTGGAGTTGCTTGCCCTTCTTCTCCACAGGTATGACGTTCCGAACGGAGGTAGTCTTAAGTAATCAATAATTTACTCTTTTTGACTATTCATAAGTGCCTTTTGGTCTACATGAATAAAAAACTTTTGATTATGATTCCCTTCGTAAGTTTTGAAGACTACCTATATTTATGTATTTTAGTAATAAAAAAAATATTAATTATAACGCACAAGTACCTACTTCAACCATTTTCCGTCACTACAAATTTTGAACTTAAACTCTTAATACATGCATTTGATAAACTTCTGACTCTACTGATTTAGACGCTCAATTCAAATTTTCCATTAGCTTTTCTCCCCGGAACACAGTTACACCAAGTTCCTGGTTCTATTACAAAGTTCTCGTCCCCTACTCCCTGCGCGTCTTACCTTACCTCTCTGCGGTGGTTGGAGTGCAATTTACCTCTATTGTTGCATCGGTTCTTGCACCCGAGATACAGAAATTTGCGTCTTTATGTGGTACTTGTATGAATATGTCTGTAGCTATTGCGAGACGATTGAGCTCCGATTCTGATTTACTTTCGGAGGCCTCGATTGCCTCGTTGGTTGGTGCGTTTGACGAGCACGTTCTGGATTCGAACCCTTGGTCGGACAAGTTGCTGTTTTTCCGTGGCTTTCTATCGTAATATACTTTGTACCCCTCCGAAGTCTGGAATTGCGCACGGTACAATGGCACTAGGCAACTTATAATATTTGGACCTAACATAAGTGGGTCTACACAGTATACCCCAGGCCACCTGCTGGTAGCCTTTCCTTACAAACTGAAGTGAGAGAGTAATCCATTAAAGATCGAATACTAAATTCTAAGTGAGCTACAATAATTTATTTTCTTTACGGCGCCTTGTAGATTACTTTCAGTTTAACTATACCCTTTTTAGCTTTCAAACCGCTACAAGCCAAGCGGGCAACCACGTCGGTATTCAAGTTAAGCGTCCTAGTTATCTATCAGGTAGTCTGTACGTGCCCGCCGCGCATTTTTGAGCAATATATCTTGCGGAGTTTCGCATTGCGGCTGGCGCGAATTATATCCGCGCCAAATGGAGACACACGGGCTAAAATGTTGAACGGTACAGCCAACCCAAATAGCAGATGAAAAAATGGGTCTCGCACCCGTCCGCCCGCTGTTTTCGCCCCTTGTTATTTAAAAGCGTCTTTCGCTCCTTTTTACGGTGTCCATTCGCCCCTCAATACGGGGTGAATTTATTTTTAATATGTATGAAGTACACGTTCGCTGCTCGTTCAATAAAAAGCATTATATTTTTAAATAAATGTATATTCTAATCTTAATTTAATTTCACTGTAACTACAATTTATTTCATGTTAATGGCATTAAAAGTTTTCCATAAAGGTATTTTGACATAGAATAAAGGAGGGGTGAACGGGACCATTTTAACTTTTAAGGTTTTTAACAGTAAGGCTATCAGGGGCGAAACATACGGGGTGAACGGGTGCGAAACCTAAAAATATTATGTTGATCAAAAAACTTAAAAACTTGTTGCGTCGGTATGTATATATTTTATGTGTTCAGAGTACATTTTAAGTGTGACATTGACCGCCTAAATATGAAGTAATATGAAGAGACATACACCAAATCAAAAAAGTAATCATATTAAATTGTGTAACACACTCACACCCATATTCTTCCAACTGGGGAGCCAGACGTGTACTATGGTGGTGTTAAGTCCGGGGAAAATTTCAGACTATAGACTGCTACTGAGAATGGGTTGATAGAAAAACCTCTATAACAGTTTCTCTGAACCCAGGACCTCGTGATTGACAAGCGCACCGTACCCTACTAATCCAAAAACGAACTCAAAACTAAGTCGCAAACACCTTAAAACTATATCGTTCAAAACACTTAATACAATAACAATTCCGATTACTCAGGACACTCCAACGGGGTGGCCATTACGACAGCAGACAAACAGGGCAGGTAGCTCTCGTTGTACAGACTAAATACCCGTGCCGAGCGGTAAGCATCGCTATTAATTTGATCTGGAAAACAGACGAGGGAATGCGCGGGACGGACTCGACGCTATAAATAATTTTCTAAATCGACGAAGGTAATTTTTCTTTGATTGATAAAAAATGTACACCTACATGGTTCACAGTATGGTTTTTTGAGTTAGTCTTCAAGTGCCAACCTTCTTTAACAACTGCTGTGCGCTGGAGAATCCGATCCACTTTCTGTTGTACTCTGCAGTTATGATTTGTACCGTTATTGCGTCCAACGCGTCTTTTGTTCTGAACGTATTTTGTCTTTTTGGGCTTGTCTTTTAGTAGAAGTGTGAAAGTAATTTTTAGTAAATGCGAGGGATAAAAGGCTATTAAACCTTAATGTTAAATTTTTTTCTTCTTTGTGTTTGTAAGAAAATAACCAAGTCACAGTATTCTAATCGTAATGTTAACTAAAATGCTTTTTTTTAAGATTATAGAAACTGTATAATATTTATAGAGGGCACGGTGAAAGACTACAGTTTACTACTATTCAAATTAATATTAAAAAAGAGGCAATCAAAATAAAAATGTAATCTATACACCTCTTCCAAAAAATAAAAGAGAATGGGCTTGGTCTAGTGGTTAGCTCATCGCCAGCTCTGCTTACTGGATGTACACGGTGCATAAAGGTTTGACCTGTGCTTCCACAGACCCTTTGTGCGACCAACACATATTATTTCTAGTCTAGGTAAAGCAATCACGACACAGGATTAAGATTCTTAGCATAAATATAATTAAAACGATTTGCTTCTATAATTTAAAATGATGAATACACTTTATTCAAATTAGTCTTGTAATATTTAAGAGCGCGCATTATGCGGGGTTTATGAATACTTTTGTGGTATGTGTTGAGATTACATCATTACATATGGACCGCTAAGTGCGGCTATTAATTACCACAGGGATGAGCAACACACGGGTCTGTAGGCGGGACGAGTGAGTGGCGTTTGGTTGTATTTGAATTCAAATTGAGTTGAAGCTTGTCCTTGTGATAGATAGATAGCCTTGTGAAAACATCTCCAGAGAAGCGTTTGTTTAGAGTTCGGTAACAAAGAAGTACTTCATAAAATAATTTAAAGCTGGACGCTTAGCTGTAATATTAAACCATAGATTTATTAAACCATAGATTTATTAACCATATATTGTGAGCTTTTCTTGTTACCTTTTTACCAAATTTCAATTTTTTACCGACTATTGCTGTGATTTTTAAAGAATATCTGAAATGGTAACCTCAATTTTAAGCAAATCCTAGCATTATCTTTTATATAATTTTCTCTTACCTACTCTATTTTCATAAAGTGTACGAAAGTTGACAACCACATTTTAATAAGTTGTGGCATTCAGTCAGTCAGTCTCAACACAAAAATGCACAAAATCGTTACTATTTATATGTAGCTTAACGTGTTTGTTCTATATCCGTTCTCGTGTGTTTCTATTGATCTTCGCCTGATGCACTCAAGATGCAATTTATTAGCGCCCAAGTGGAGACCTCCTCGCCTCCCGTGCTCCTCTCCCCACTCGTTAGTGGGATATTATCCAGCGCTGGGCTTAGACTCTAAGCTGTTATTTCAGACTATATCTTGTCTAGCTTTAGGTTTCAGTCTATTCTATAAAAGCTTTCTAGCTTATACTTCCAGATTAACATAGATTAAAAAAGATTGGGGTACTTTTAAAGGCTGAATAGGATAAATATATTATTAAAGCCTAATAATTATGTTTATACTAGTTAATGTAGTTTTTTTATATACTGGATCAAGAAAAGTAATGTTAGTAGACGGACGATTTAGCGCAGTGGTTAAGAGCTTGAGCTGCTCCGCCCACTGTGTCGAATAGACGCGGGTTCGATTCTCGCACGGGACAAATCTTTGTGTGATCCACAATTATTTGTTCCGGTCTGGGTATTTGTTTGTGAATTTTCATGTTTGTAAACGCACCCACGACACAGGAATAAATCCTAGTGTGGGGTTACGTTTAAAAAAAAAAAAAATTAAAAAATGCAAGTGCCTCAAAAGTTTGAATATAAGCGCTCGGAATCGTGTGTCGATGATCGAAGTTAAGTAACTCTTTAGATGCGTGACCGCTAATGCTCTGTAACTCAAATATCTTCGAGCTTCAAAATTACCAAAACTGCCTAGGCTGGAGTGCTTATGCTGAAGACACTTTCGGCTTCGATCGACAAATAGTCACCTACGGGTCCAACATACCTAAGAACCATCTATGTTATACCATAATTACAAAAAAAAATCTTTAAAAGAAATAGAATTACGAAGACGCGCACATCGGAATTTTCTATATAAAGACTAGGTTAACTACGAATTGAACGAAAGTAAGCTTAAGCAAATAAACAAGCTTATGTCAACCAAACCTCTACATTGGAACAACAGGTGAGGAACAATGGCGTGTGGGTACATTGTACCCACGTAGAGCCGCCGAGCGATAGAGGCGCGGGAACAATACGCTGTCGCCACAACTGGACACGCCGTATCATTGTAGAGACTGTCACTGCTACCACAGCAAAATAAAGCCTTGAAGATAAGGGTAACAGATAGTGTGATGGAAGCAGGAATAACCCAGATTGAATGTTCGCTTCTAAAATCTAGATGACGTACCACAAACAAAATAGCAGCAAAACATGGTCGCGTTTGGATCACCAATCACCATCACTACACATCTACGTATATCTACGCGTCTAGCATTTGTAGAAATTATCTATTTATCTATCTATATCATCACGCCAGATCCCTTGTGCGGTAGGCAGAGAGTACAGAGTTCCAACAGGTTCTTTCCTTACATACCGCTTTCTCTACAGAAATTAGTTTTAAGTTATTACTGACCTCATGTCTATTATGGTAGTTTTAGCAATCTGTAGCATTTGCACTGCCTCGTTGGTCTAGTGGCAAAGCGCATCGCTTTGTGATAACAAGAACCTGGATTCAAATCCTGGATCGGACAATTGTAGTTTTTCTAACGAAAACTTCCCAGTACGAGTCCGGAGTCTGGAATTGTGGCCGGTATATGGCAATAGGCTCACCCCCTATTACATGGGACCTAACATCGTCGGCAAAACGTGGAATCTGCCACCCCCATTTGGGGAATATAGGCGTGACGGTGTTTAGCATTTTAACGCGTCCTCACGTTGGATGTGGTTGGATCGAACCACGCCCGTATGGGTATAGTGTTATTTCGAATAAATAGCATACAATCAACAATTATGCTCTTATTTTTTGGGCCGTCTTTCAGATTGTCACCTTTCATTTAGTACAAATAATATATCAATGATTTCCAAGCAAAAAGAGTTCATACCAAGAGATCATACCTTTGGGTTTCTGAAATCTGGTTAGGTATAAAAATTCTTTAAGACAGTTTATAGAAACGAAGTATGTTGAACGCGGGACAGCCAATTTTGAATTGCTTTCTAAGCAAGAAAAGTTCAATGTCGACTTACATGTTTTCCTTTTTAAAATATTCATTTATGAATTAAAACTATTTTTTCGGATTCCATCGCGGTTTATTTTTTGATTTTTAAGTTCCTATGTTCATTTATGCAAATGATTTTTTGTCTAATGATTTGTGTTCACGGTACAGGTGTGGTAAAAATGTGAGGAAAACCCTTATATATTAGATTTTCTTATAAAAAATTTTAAAAGTTGCATTATACTTTTAGAAAAAATCTCCTCCTTTTTGAAGTTGGTTCAAAATTTTGACTATGGATGTACAAATATAATATTAATATATCTCATCAGTACCTTCATGCGGAATACGTTAGTATCGCAGCGCTCTAGATTGCACTAAAATTATTTCATCATCATCATTTCAGCCTATACTTGTCCACTGCTGAACATAGGCCTCCCCAATCGCTTTCCAGCGTAACCGGTCCGATGCCACCTGCATCCAACGATTTCCTGCGATTTTCACAAGATCGTCGGTCCATCTGGCAGGCGGTCGTCCTACGCTGCGCTTGCCAATACGTGGTCTCCACTCTAGAATCTTTCTGCCCCAACGCCCGTCCAATCTTCGCGCTATGTGGCCAGCCCATTGCCACTTCAGCATGCTAATCCTGAGGGCTATGTCGGTGACCTTGGTTCTTCTACGAATCTCCTCATTCCTGATTCGATCACGTAGAGAAACGCCGAGCATAGCTCTTAATATAGTTTTCATAGCTTCAAATACTATTAATTTAAAATTATTTTAAGTTGAAGATTCACATCTCTATCGAAACAATCCGGGAACATTGTTCCGCGAACGCGCCGCACAGACGGGCGTTGTCTCCAGGTGGAACAATGCTCTACGGGACATGCAGCGCAACAATGCTATTGTGTTCCCCGCTACTGGAGTATGGTACAAGGTGCAGGCGACGACGTTGGTTTGAAGCAACAAGAGGATCTAGCCTAGTAGCAAGCGTTTTGTATCGATTCTCTTGACGAAATCCACAGCACAATGTTCTGATCACGTAAATTTCTTCTCGTACATTTTACATATCCAGTAACTAAATATAAAAAAACAATATATTTCTTTTAAAATCGGTGACGTTTTAATATTTTCCTTTTGTTGTTAGAAGTATGGTATTATACGTTTCTTTGGTATATGCTACTTTCAAGAGAGATTGTCTTTCTTTTAGAAATACGAATGTATTTCGCTGTATGATCGAGTATTTCGGGGATTAGATCGACATATAGGATAAATCTGTGTCTTTGTCGCACAACTTTCTTTTCGGTCTAGGTGATTGTGCATGTGAAATGAAGGTTTGTAAATTCCTTCACGATGGGAAAAAATGAACTTTGCCGCTCTTAAAGAATTATTTTCTTTAAGAGCGGCAAAGTTCATTTTTAAATAAAAGCAATGACACTTAATTCTTCAATGTTTCATGACTTGTTCCGCAATGTCTCGGTAGCTGCAATTTTTGTTTCTCTCTCCGCAGCGGGGAATGCACTGGGCGCTTTAATCTGCGACCCAATTCTTTAAACCAGCTTTAACTCGAGTATTTTGTCGCTCAGAATACGAGCCTCTTCATTTTAGTCGCTTTTGTTTATTTCTTAATAGGTGAATTTTACTCGCGATTTTCCAGAAGATGCTATGAATTATTTAAAATAGTATATACTAGCTAAAATCCTTCTTTTTTAGCCAAAAGATCTACTGCGCTACTACGACTAGCTTTGTCCTGTTCTCATTCATCTTACTTAATAGTGACAACTAAGTTCGCAGAATCCTGCCTGGGCACCGTTCGTAGAGCTTGGCACCGGCGCGATCTTCGCGGAGACCATGAACCCCCTCCACAATGTTGATACTGGCCACCCTAGGGATCTTTTCTCGAGGCTAGTGGAAGTTCTACGCAAGATTTTCCCGATGCCTTGCGGGATAGGCAGAGAGTACAGAGTTCCAACAGGTGTTTTCCTTACAGACCTTCCTGGCTTCCTGCACTCTCATAGTTAGTTCATCTCATACGCGCTCGCCGGTTACGGAGACTATTGACTTGCCCTGCAGATAAGGCACGGGCTATTTGGTCATGGTATTTTTTTTTACTAAAACGTAGCCCCTCGTGGGTGCGTTTACAAACATGAAATTCACATGCACAATCACCCAGACCGAAACTATTTGTGGGTCACACAAAGATTTGTCCCGTGGGGGAATCAAACCCGCGACTACTCAATCCAGTGGACGTAGCGACACAACCTCTTAACCTCTGGACCAAGCCTCCCTACATCATCATAAATTAGCCTGTATCTCCCCACTGCTGAGGCAAGGGCTCTCCTCTATCACGCCATTTCTTCCGATCCTGTGCCGGTCTAGTATTATTTTGTCATGGTAAGTTATTCTAGTATTATTGTTCTATGTTTATTCGCTTTGTGTAGCGTCTGTTTGAGGGAACTGGAAAAGGATTTGTATTCAATTGTTACACGTGGGAGAGTTGCAAGCTCTTTGCTTCTAAATTCTGCAAATTGAAAAGCTTTTTCAGCACGAGGTTTTAGGATGTATGCGATTTAAAATGTATTGTTCGACTATTGTAGACAAGCACGACTAAACACGGCTGGAGATCATTATAGAAGTAAATATTTGGCGACGGCATGATCAAGTGCATTGGACCAAGCGGTCGCCGGTTGGATCCCGGCACGGATGTAAATTTTTGTGTGATCTACAAATGTTTGTTTCGGTTTGGGTGTATGTGTAAATTTCATGTTTGTGAACGCATCCACTTCACAGGAATAATTTCTAGTGTGGGACCACGTTTTAACGCAAACCTTTAACGTAAAGATTTTTCAAAGAAAATAAAAGTCGTGAGATTGACATTTATATTTTAAACGCAACCACTTTACAAGAATAATTCTAAGTGTAAACTACTTATAAATATACAAATTCATCAATCATACATCCAAAGCTCCTTAAAACATTTAAATTTTAACAGCTACGTTGAGTAAACATGTTTTCACTCTCCTTTCTAATTCCCAGAAAAATATTATAATTCTCCTCCACCTTCATATTTTATATTCTAATAAAAAGTTATAAAAAACGAGTGGTAAGCTAAAGGTGTAGAATCTCTGAAGTTAATTGGAGTTCCGTACTTTGATTAAAAGCCACTTATAAAAGATATTTTTAAGAATTAAATTATGAAAATTTAAGGATGAGTTTCACGGTGGACTCGGTTATTAAGTTTTATATTCAAAAGGTAATTTAGATAATTTTATGAGCAGCTAAAGATTGGTGAGATTTTACGATCCTCGTATTTACGAGTTTTGTAGGAAATAGGCTTTGCGGATATCCATATCCATACAAATATTATACATTCGAAAGTAACTCTGTCTGTCTGTTACCTATCTCACGCCTAAATCGCTGAACTGATATTGATCAAATTTGGCATGATATACATTTTATCCGGGAGAAGAACATAGGAAGGATATAGATAAAAGGTATTTTATCTCAAAAAAAAACATTTAAGGGTGTGAAGTAGGTCAAAGTTTGTATGAGGAACTCATATTGATGGTGCCCCCATCATTATTCAAACACAGCCGAACGGATTTCAATGATATTTGGTATGTAATAATAATAATAAATTTATTCAATGTTTCAGAGGCATTTTTTTTACATCACAGTTATTATATGTACTTAATAATAGGGAACAAGAGCAACAGCTTTGTGGTGCGGTGGTATCTGTACTAGTTATAGAAAAACTGTATGACAGATACCTTCGCCTTCCTATAAGTACAGAGAATATCATTATTGGGTGCAATTGGTACATTATAATTAACAAAATATTATTATTATATTAAATACAAAATAAAACTTGTCCCAGAGAAAATTCAAAATAAAAGTAAATTACAATTTAAAATCAGAATAAAATAATGATTACAAATTTCACATGCGGATATACTTACCTGTGAGTGCGTGCGTGTGCATGTGTGTGTGTGTGTGTGTGTGTGTGTGTGGGTGTATTTGTGTGTGTATAGAGTGTGTAATAGAATCTACTTCGTCGTTATGAGTAATTTTTCAGTGTCATCGTAAGATAGTTTCTTCAACCAGGCCTTGATCGTATATTTATATATACACTGCGAAAGGGGTAAACAATAAATATTATTGCTTTGCTCGCGTCTGATCTTCCTCAGATAATCACCGAATCAACCGTGACTGGTGATTATCTGAGACAGACTATAGGTGATTCGCCCTCTCCTCCGCTGGCGCTAGGCTTCGTAAGACGGCCGGATAGCTTGGAGGACGCGCTTACGCGCGATGTGCTCTTGACTGAGCCTCACGTGCCACTCCTCCAAAGCGCGCCGTCGTTCCCGCCGTCTCACATCTTCGAGCGCAGGCACACCCTCGCCGCTTTGGCGGACGCCGCGAGTCTGGTCGTAGACCCTCGCGTCCATGTCCGCCAGGATTTCGAGCGGCGGAAAGCGCGCCATGAGTGTTGCCGCCTCAAAGGATATGGTACGGTATCCTCGTGCAATGCGGATGGCCATCGTGCGCTGCAGGCTCTGGATCTTCATCCTGTTGCGCAGGACGCCCGACAGTCGGTGTGACCAAACGGGCGCCCCACAGAGGGCCACCCATCGCACGAACCCCCCGTAGAGGCGGCGCACCTCCTCGAACGGTCCCCCAAGGTTGGGCTGCAGTCTGTGCATAGCACACACTACCCTTACGACTCGAGGGACTAGGCGCTCGAAGTGCTCATCGAAGCCCCAGCGGCTGTCCAGGGTGAGGCTAGGTACTTGAGTTACCTCCCCACCCGGACTTGCGAGTCTCCAACGCAAACCCACGAGTCCGGCGGTTCCCTGCTCCTCGGCAGTTTGTGGAACCATAGCGCCTCGGTCTTATGAGGCGCTATCTCCAGGCCCAACTCGCGGATCTTGGCGACGACGACCTCTGCCCCAAGCTCGGAGAGTCCTATGGTCTCTCGAAGGTGTCCCCCTCGGCCAACGCCAGTGTGTCGTCAGCGTAACATACGACGCTGACGTCTGACGTAAGATCGACACGCAGGACTGCGTCATAGGCAAGGTTCCATAAGAGGGGGCCCAACACGGAATCCTGCGGAACCCCGCAAGATACTTCCCTCCGGTGCAATGTACTGCCCTGTCCGATGTACTGGACGTATCTGTCGCGTAAGTAGTCCCTGACCACGGCCTGCAGGTATGGTGGGACGCGATGATGTTCCAGGGCCCCCAGGATCGCGCCCCAAGGCAGGGAATCAAAGGCATTGATGATGTCCAGACTTATCGCCAACGCCACCCAACCCCGGGACACGGCCTGCGCCGACAGGGAGCGGACGCGAAGTATCGCGTCCAGCGTGAAACGCCCCTGTCGGAAGCCGTATTGGCTTTCAGCCAGGTCGGGACCGATACGCGACAGATACCCACCGAGACGAGCGGCAAGAATCCTTTTGAATAACTTGCCGGCCTCGTCTAGCAGGCATATGGGACGGAAGTTAATAAACCTAACTTAAGGATACTTTTAATCCCAGAAAAATGAAGCAATCCGGGATTATCGCGGGATAGGCCATATATAAAACTTTATTATTTGTGTTATTGTTGGTCGCGAGCTGCAGTGTTACATTCATCATCTCAGCCTATACTTGTCCACTGCTGATCATAGGCCTCCCCAATCGCTTTCCAGCGTAACCGGTCCGATGCCACCTGCATCCAACGACTTCCTGCGATTTTCACAAGATCGTCGGTCCATCTGGCAGGCGGTCGTCCCACGCTGCGCTTGCCAATACGTGGTCTCCACTCTAGAATCTTTCTGCCCCAACGCCCGTCCGATCTACGCGCTATGTGGCCCGCCCATTGCCACTTCAGCTTGCTAATCTTAACGGCTATGTCGGTGACCTTGGTTCTTCTACGAATCTCCTCATTCCTGATTCGATCGCGTAGAGAAACGCCGAGCATAGCTCTCTCCATAGCTCGCTGAGCAACTCTGAGCTTTTTTATGAGACCTATTGTAAGAGACCACGTCTCTGATCCATATATCATCACTGGTAACACACATTGACTAAAAACTTTAGTCTTTAGGCACTGAGGTATTTTGGATGAGAAGATGTTGCGCAGTTTCCCGAACGCTGCCCAGCCGAGTTGGATTCGTCGATTGACCTCTCTCTCAAAGTTGGACCTACCTAACCGGACTACCTGTCCCAGGTAAATGTATTCGTCGACAACTTCAAGAGTAGAGTTCCCAACGGTGAGTGCGGTGGGTACGACATGGACGTTAGACATTATTTTCGTTTTGTCCATGTTCATTTTAAGACCCACTTGTTGAGATACTCTATTGAGGTCACCGAGCATTCAGCGACTCCGCCACGACCACAATGTCGTCGGCAAATCGAAGGTGAGTGATGTATTCGCCATTGATGTTGATGCCAAGTCCTTGCCATTCCAAGAGCTTGAAGGCGTCCTCTAAGGTGGCCGTAAACAGTTTCGGAGAAATGACGTCTCCCTGCCTTACTCCTCTTTTTATGGGGATCGCCTTCGTGCACTGCCCCTGTACTCGGACTGACATGGTGGCGTTATTATACAAGCACTTCAACACTTCAATGTACCGATAGTCAATGCGGCATCGCTGGAGAGATCTAAGAACCGCCCAAGTCTCGATCGAATCGAAGGCTTTCTCATAGTCCACAAACGCCAAGCATAGTGGCCGATTATACTCCTCGGTCTTCTGTATAATCTGCCGCAGCGTATGTATGTGGTCTATGGTACTAAAGCCTTTCCGGAAACCGGCTTGTTCGGGAGGCTGGAAGTCATCAAGCCTGCGTTCGAGACGATTCGTGATGACTCTCGAAAACAACTTATAAACATGGCTCAGCAGTGTGATGGGCCTATAATTCTTCAGTAAAGTGTTATCACCTTTCTTGAAAAACAGTACCACCACACCCCTGTTCCATGCTTCCGGCGTTTTCTCTTCGAGCAAGACGGAATTAAACAGCCTCTGAAGGACTTTAAGTACCGGCGTTCCGCCCGCTTTCAGAAGCTCTGCGGTAATTCCGTCTTCGCCTGGCGCTTTGTTATTTCTGAGTTGTTTGAGAGCCATCCTAATCTCGTACAGGCTGATGTCCGGGATATCTTCAGTGTAGTGTCGGGTTAGCTTGGCTCTTGGGTCTTTTACCAAGTCAACAACAGGTTCAGCTACTGAGGTGTACAACTGCCCATAGAACCTCTCTATCTCCCTGAGCACCTCTGACCTATTCGACGTTACGTTTCCGTCCTCCGTCTTCAGCTTCGTCAACTGACTTTGCCCAATAGACGCGTCTCTTGCGAACACTTTGGAGCCCTTGTTCTGTGCTATGGTCTCCTCAATACGCCTTGTATTGAAGGACCGTAAATCGTGTCGCAAGGACTTCAGTATCTGTCCATTGAGCTGCCTATAGGACTTAGCATCATCGGAGGTTTGGAGCGTCATGGAACGTCGCTCAGCCATGAGGTTTCGGGTGTAGTTGGATAGTTTTTGAGGTCTATTTTTACGGTGGGGCTTAAAATACTTGGACCCGACCGTATGGACAGTCTCTACCAGCCTGTTGTTGATTTCGTCCACTGATGCGCTGCTGTGCTGCTGCAGTGTTACATTAAAATGTGTGATTTTGCCTACACATGACTTCCTCCATGAACTGATATTGGATTCGGGTTCGTCTCCGCACGAAGAAACTCTTAAGTTGTTAAGGGCCTACCGCGATCAACCATTTATCGACCGGAAGAGTGACAGTGATGCAATTACTTTACAAAAGAATAATAAAGGACGGAATATATTTAACGCGCGCTTGGAAATAAACGAATGTACAAAAACAAATTTTATCATTTTCTAAATAAACTACACTGAAATAAAAAAGTGCTTTACGAGAACATTAGTTCTTAGCATTTCGCGCTGGAATTAGAAAATGTAAAGCAATAGAGATGACTTGATTAAAATTTTTTTTTCTTTCGATAATATTTCGTTTAATCGTGTATTCCTTTTACCAGGTTCTAATGTGGAGAAACAAATAAAACACCTTTAATATATCAAAATATACGGTAATACCATACCATATAGACCGTGTCTTAGCTGAAGGGCAAGTCAAGAATCTCCGTAACCGGCGAGTGTGTATGAGACGAACTATGAAAGTGGATGAAGCCAGAGAGGTATGTAAGGAAAGAACCTGTTACAACTCTGTACTCTCTGCCTACCCCGCGAGGGAGCTGGCGTGATGATATAGATAGATAGATAGATAATATATCAAAATACCTTTCTCAAACATTAATTCCGTGTAGGTACACGATACACTTTTTAACAAATCCTGATCACACGATTTCTACGTCTGCTCCGTTCAAGCGCTCGAATCGAACTAACTTAAAAATGGCCGACCTCATCCAATTATACTTATAGTTGACTCAAATCAGATATCATTTAAAATCAACGTTTACGTTAAATCCACAAATCAAAAGAAGTACTATTTTTGTTTTTATCAATTCAAGGTCATATAAAATACTTGTAAATATCAAAATAAATAAACTTTAACCGGAAATCGTGACACTAAAATATACAGTCAAACATCATATTTCGATAAAGAGCTGAGTTCTTAATAGCTCGCGCCTGAAATTATTTATACACATTATGATACTTAGATATGATTTATTGCATGAACCATTGATGCAGACAGCATTATCTCTTTGGGAGTGAACTCTTTAACGATGAATGACCCGGACACGAAACTTTGCATAATTGTTTGTTTCAGATGATTGATCATGATTTTGATCATGACCATGAACTGCGTATTTTTACAAGAAGACTGACATGAAATGTACTGATAAGACTTTATTACCTACTTAGCTTTCATACAAATAAAAAACTGATCGGTGCGCGATACTAACTCTTACTATATGTTTTTTTTAAATATTATTACGCCAGATCTTTGGCAGGGCCATTTTACCAAAAAATATAATAATAAATAGATAAACTGGTAATACTTCTCAGAAAGAAAGTACCTAGGTGTTGTGTATGAAGTATGCGTTTTTCTATAAGATGGCGTTAGCGTTGAATAAGATCGCGCTATTGTTTAGTTCATATTTTACAAAAACCACCTGTTCGGGCTAAGACGTAACCCATTGATAGAGATTGTTAATAGAGAGAAAATTATAGTCCGGTGAAAGTTGGTAGAATAATATATTTGATGAATAAAAAAGTTATCGCTAAACGTATTATGGCTACACGGGTTTTGCGGGATACCTGTTATGTATCTATACTAATATTATAAGGAGGAAAGATTTGTATACTTGTACGTATGTAATGAATGAGCTCAAAAATTATTGGACCGATTTCAAAAATTCTTTCACCATTAGAATGCTATATTATCCCTCAGTAACATAAGCTATATATATCCCTACCAAAACTTCAATAATGTAACCCAAGGTGTAAAGAAATTTGCCATAAAATGTCTTTCATCGCATGTGCTGCGGAAACTATTGATGATAAAACAAAAAAATGTTCTGCAAGATATACTACCTATCATGTGTCCAACTATTGTAGTTGCGTCACCACCGATGACGCGGTTTTGATAGCGCCAACAGTCACTGATCTGCAATCACTAGTCACAGTTATGAAAGACGACTGCATGAAAAATGGCTTACATTGTGAAGAAAACCAAAATTATGGTTTTTGAACGGGAAGAAACCAGAACGAATGCAAGGATTGTGGTTGGGAACGATGTGCTGGAGCAAGTGAATGAGTTTGTATATCTTGGATGCGCATTCAGTAAGGATGGAAAATACACCGCTGACATAGAGAGAAGAGTGAGTGCAGGGAACAGAGTGAATGGCGCGATGGGAAAGCTATTTGGGAGCCGGCACTTAAGCCGAAAGGCGCAGCTGGCCATACATAATGGAGTGCTTGTCCCAACGCTGTTATATGGCAGCGAGAGCTGGGTATGTAAGAAGGAGACTGAAAGTAGAATAAATGCGGTGGAAATGCGAGCTCTGCGGAAGATGTGCGGAGTGAAGCTGACCGACCGTAATCGCAACAGCGTAGTAAGAAAGCAAATAGGTATGAAAGAGAGTATCGGTGTGAAGATGAGAAAGGGTATGCTCCGTTGGTTCGGGCATATAGAAAGAATGTCCGAAGAAAGAATCACGAAACTGATATACAATGCGAAAGTGGAAGGATGTAGGTACCGGGGAAGACCTAGACTATCTTACCATTACCAAATAGACCGGGTCTTATCTGAAGGACAAGTCAAGAGTCTCCGTAACCGGCGAGCGTGTATGAGACGAACTATGAGAGTAGAGGAAGCCCTCTGGCTTCCTCTACTCTCATGTAGGTATGTAAGGAAAGAGCCTGTTGGAACTCTGTACTCTCTACCTACCCCGTAAGGGATCTGGCGTGATCATATAGATATAGATAGATAGAGGTCACCATAACTACTTCTTTGGCCGCGTGGTTCCCGGCTTAGAATAGGACCAACCCATCTCATCCCATCGGGTGTCGTACAAGGCGACTAAGGGAAAACTAGGGAATGGGCAGCAGCGTTCCCTTAACACTTCTACCATCAAAAACTGCGCTCGCCAACCCGCCTGCCAAGCGTGGCGAGTATGGCAAACACCCCCAATTTATTAAAATGGAAGATAAGAATAAAACCAGGCCCCTAGTCCCCGGCGGTCCTGTTCGTCCTGGCCACGGTAGCAGCTATGGTAACGACAGGACAAGGGGTGCTAAGAATCTCCGGCAGAGATTCGGCTACCACCAACATCGAAAATTGGCCCTGGTGACATACAATGCACGCACGTTAAGGACAGATGAGAAGCTTGTTGAGCTGGAAGAAGAGATAAACAAGTTGCGGTGGAATATTGTTGGTTTATCGGAGGTCCGAAGAAAGGGCGAGGACACGATAACCTTAAAATCCGGCAACTTGTTTTACTACCGGGAGGGTGAACAGCAGTCCCAAGGTGGTGTCGGATTTATCGTCCACAAGTCACTCATAGACAACATTGTGTCCATCACTAGTGTGTCGAGCAGGGTAGCGTACCTGATACTCAGAATATCCAAAAGATATTCGCTGAAGGTCATACAGGTCTACGCACCGACCTCGGCATACTCAGATGATGACGTCGAAGTAATGTATGAGGCCATTAGTAGAGCCATACATACTTCACAAAGCACACTTTACAGTGGTTATGGGTGACTTCAATGCGCGGCTGGGCAAACGGGGCGATGATGAGTTGAGAGTGGGGCAATTTGGATATGGGCAGCGCAACCCCAGGGGTCAGAGGCTGGCCGAATATCTGGAGAAGGAGGGACTCTTTATGATGAACTCTTTCTTCCGGAAGCCGCCTCATAGAAAATGGACCTGGATGAGCCCTGATGGTTCCACAAAAAATGAGATAGACTTCATCATGAGCACCAAGCGACAAATATTTAATGATGTCTCCGTGATTCACAGGGTAAAAACCGGCAGTGATCACCGAATGGTCAGAGGCACATTAAATATTAATGTCAAAATGGAAAGATCGCGTCTGATGAAGTCTACGCTCCGACCTTCTTATGCACACATCCAAAACCCCGAGAACTTTCAACTCGAATTGGCAAACCGCTTCGAATTGCTAGACAGCAGCGCATCAGTGGACGAAATCAACAACAGGCTGGTAGAGACTGTCCATACGGTCGGGTCCAAGTATTATAAGCCCCACCGTAAAAATAGACCTCAAAAACTATCTAACTCCACCCGAAATCTCATAGCTGAGCGACGTTCCATGACGGTCCAAACCTCCGATGATGCTAAGTCCTATAGGCAGCTCAATGGACAGATACTGAAGTCCTTGCGTCACGATTTACGGTCCTTCAATACAAGGCGTATTGAGGAGACCATAGCACAGAACAAGGGCTCCAAAGTGTTCGCAAGAGACGCGTCTATTGGGCAAAGCCAGTTGACGAAGCTGAAGACGGAGGACGGAAACGTAACGTCGAATAGGTCAGAGGTGCTCAGGGAGATAGAGAGGTTCTATGGGCAGTTGTACACCTCAGTAGCTGAACCTGTTGTTGACTTGGTAAAAGACCCAAGAGCCAAGCTAACCCGACACTACACTGAAGATATCCCGGACATCAGCCTGTACGAGATTACGATGGCTCTCAAACAACTCAAAAATAACAAAGCACCAGGCGAAGACGGAATTACCGCAGAGCTTTTGAAAGCGGGCGGAACGCCGGTACTTAAAGTGATTCAGAGGCTGTTTAATTCCGTCTTGCTCGAAGAGAAAACGCCGGAAGCATGGAACAGGGGAGTGGTGGTACTGTTTTTCAAGAAAGGTGATAACACTTTACTGAAGAATTATAGGCCCATCACACTGCTGAGCCATGTTTATAAGTTGTTTTCGAGAGTCATCACGAATCGTCTCGAACGCAGGCTTGATGACTTCCAGCCTCCCGAACAAGCCGGTTTCCGGAAAGGCTTTAGTACCATAGACCACATACATACGCTGCGGCAGATTATACAGAAGACCGAGGAGTATAATCGGCCACTATGCTTGGCGTTTGTGGACTATGAGAAAGCCTTCGATTCGATCGAGACTTGGGCGGTTCTTAGATCTCTCCAGCGATGCCGCATTGACTATCGGTACATTGAAGTGTTGAAGTGCTTGTATAATAACGCCACCATGTCAGTCCGAGTACAGGGGCATTGCACGAAGGCGATCCCCATAAAAAGAGGAGTAAGGCAGGGAGACGTCATTTCTCCGAAACTGTTTACGGCCACCTTAGAGGACGCCTTCAAGCTCTTGGAATGGCAAGGACTTGGCATCAACATCAATGGCGAATACATCACTCACCTTCGATTTGCCGACGACATTGTGGTCGTGGCGGAGTCGCTGGAAGATCTAGGACGAATGCTCGGTGACCTCAACAGAGTATCTCAACAAGTGGGTCTTAAAATGAACATGGACAAAACGAAAATAATGTGTAACGTCCATGTCGTACCCACCGCACTCACCGTTGGGAACTCTACTCTTGAAGTTGTCGACGAATACATTTACCTGGGACAGGTAGTCCGGTTAGGTAGGTCCAACTTTGAGAGAGAGGTCAATCGACGAATCCAACTCGGCTGGGCAGCGTTCGGGAAACTGCGCAACATCTTCTCATCCAAAATACCTCAGTGCCTTAAGACTAAAGTGTTTAGTCAGTGTGTGTTACCAGTGATGATATATGGATCAGAGACGTGGTCTCTTACTATAGGTCTCATAAAAAAGCTCAGAGTTGCTCAGCGAGCTATGGAGAGAGCTATGCTCGGCGTTTCTCTACGCGATCGAATCAGGAATGAGGAGATTCGTAGAAGAACCAAGGTCACCGACATAGCCGTTAAGATTAGCAAGCTGAAGTGGCAATGGGCGGGCCACATAGCGCGTAGATCGGACGGGCGTTGGGGCAGAAAGATTCTAGAGTGGAGACCACGTATTGGCAAGCGCAGCGTGGGACGACCGCCTGCCAGATGGACCGACGATCTTGTGAAAATCGCAGGAAGTCGTTGGATGCAGGTGGCATCGGACCGGTTACGCTGGAAAGCGATTGGGGAGGCCTATGTTTAGCAGTGGACAAGTATAGGCTGAGATGATGATGATGATGATAACTACTTTTTTACATTTTAAAAGTTGATAGAAATGCCGACCAAAATCAGACCATGTTATCCATACCTTTGTATTAATCCTTATCCAAATAAATCATGTCGTATTCAAGACTGTTTTAATAACTGTAGATTATTTTTTGAATTATTCAAATCGGACATTCCATTCAAAAGATATTACGAATTTAAAAATGTCAATCTTAACAAAATACTAATAGAAAAATAAACGCCGCCTCTACGTGGCCGGTGTGGCCCCACGCAGCGCAGCGGGCAACGCGGCGAGGGAGGGGGGCGTGCACAACTATGAAATAGGTTCCTACGCAGCGGACGCAATATCCACCCGTGCGAAGCCGGGCCTGGGCGCTAGTTTATAATAAAATAGCAGAACGGATTTTAATTAAACAATATGAAAGTATCTTAGGTCGTAAAATAATAATACAGGATACTTTGTTTATACACTAGAACGTGTCATACTATCCGTATAAGTGATATATAAAATCGTATCAATATGCATTTGTTTTTTATGGGTCTGCGTGTAAGCCCTAAGATATCAATCTTATTTGTGACTGAATAAAAGCCCTATAATCTAAAGAATTTGCTAGAATATTTTAAAAGCTCCCTAGGGAGCTTTTAAAATAGTTCTGTAAAGAAAATTTTATAATCTCAAACTTGAGTTTTCAAATACTTTTGCAAAACAATGGTGGCTTAGTTTATGCGTTAAAACTTACTTTATCGTATAGTCGCGAGTACGAACCCGTACGGGTATTCTAACAAAAAAAAAATCATGTGGCGATCTGTGATGTTGTAACAAAGAATATTTTTTAAGCTTTTATAGCTATTTGCACCATAATGAGACCCAACCACGTTTTTTAATTGTTTGTTTGCATGTCTGCTAATCTAAAAACGGCGTAACCTATTTTAAATGGACTCGAAGATGCAGGACTTTTCAGATATTATTTTAGGTTACTTTTTATATGCATGATTCCTGCGGGATAGTTTTTATTTCTCCTTACTGACACGGCTGAATAGATTTTAAAGAAACTTAGTATGGGTGTGTCTTATTCTTAGGTCTTAGAATAATATATTCAATCTTTGCTATCCCGGCAATACCGACCTACCTATGTCATATTACAAAATAAACGCATGCGTAGCCGCACAGTTTGTGGTTTTATATACACAAGTGGTTACGGATGTCTTTGCTGTAAGGAACAAGTTTTGAAAAATCTTCGTGAAGATTACAGTTGCCATACTCTGTGGCCATGCGGTTACCGTGCTAATTTGGCCATTTAATTATAGTTTTAATTCCATTTAGCGTACTCAAGTACTCTTTAAACTAATTTCTTACACAATTACCAAACCGCCAACAGAACCAGTTTTTGTATGAAAAAAAAACACTTCTGGCTACATCCATTATTCTATTAGATAATAAGTGATCAAACGAACTTACCTGAAGTGAAGTTCGATCATTATTATACGAAGTCCTTCGTTCGAAGATATAAACATGCAGCTCTCTCTACTCGCTTGGCAAGCCGCTAAATTTTTTAGAAACGTCAACGCCTCCTCTGTGGTATCTGTGGACATAACCTCTGCGACCATTCCTTTTAGAAGTAGTACATTTCAACTTTACCAACGGGCAGGGCGGGTTGGGTACTTATATCTTCGAACGAAGGACTTCGTATAATAATGATCGAACTTCACTTCAGGTAAGTTCGTTTGATCACTTATTATACTGTGTCCTTCGTTCTCGATATAAACATGCAGCTGTTTAGAGCTATAAGGGTAAAGTTGAAGTATACCACATGAATGTCATTTTTAAGCGTGAGCTCTAAAACATAATATGTCATGAGTACATTTGTATAACACATTCCCGTTGTTTGCATTGCTATACAACACAAATACAACATATATATATATATATATATATATATATATATATATATATATATATATATATATATACAGACGAGTATATATACACCTATATTGTTTCTTACAACCAGTCTGTCTAACTTATTCAAAATAAATTTATTTAATCAAATTCTATAACATGTTATGTTATATAGCGTAGATCCATCCCAACAAAATTCTTTAAAGCACCTGTTATAGCACACCTGTTGTCCTTAACTCATTACTACCGGGTAATAATAATCAATCATTACTTATCAAGATATCAGTGCATTCTCCATCTGTTATGTCTTTTATATAAAGATTTTTTTTTTTTTTTTTTTTTTTATAGATGTCCCTTTATATAACGAGAGTTGAGGAATTACCGATCCAGAACTTTGTTTATATGAAATTAATCCCTTTATAATAATTCTTGTATCATAGAAAACCCTTCCGAAACGAACTATGAGAGTAAAGGAAGCCAGTAAGTAAAGAACCTGTTGGAACCCCGCACCCCCCCGCCTACCCCGCAAGGGGTCTGGCGTGACGATATAGATAGAGATCGATAGAAAACTCTTACTGTGTACTAGATCTAGAAACAAACTATATTAGTACCCAATCTATAACAATATAAGACAAATAAGACAGGGAAACCTGTTTCCCCACTAACGTGTCTTCCAAATGGCATGTGGGGCTTTATGTGTTTTTTTTTTTTTTTTTTTTGTCAAATGTTCTCTTTTGTGAGTACAGTACCAGACAAAGGCTACCAATTCTATTGGTGATTATAAGGATGCTTTGCTATAATTACTTATTTAATTTATGATAAAGTATTTTCCTTTATGTCAAAGTTCGGTTATATTTAATGTTAGTTATATTTATAATCTTTAAAGATGCACATATACCAAAATTTAACATTTTTGTACTAGAGGCCTTTGTACTAATGTCCTTATCTAGAGCTATTCCTCACATAAGGCTATGTACCTTAACTATATGATCTCGCCCCCCCCCCCCTCCCCCATTTTTGGGTTTGGAACGAAGGGCAGTGCTGATGTGTGGTAACCTAATTTAACCTGCCCCACTGTTAAACTATACTACTATTATTATTATATATTCCGAAACTATCCCGGATATCATTTTTGTGTCCACCTAAATATTTATGTATCACTTAACAATTCGTTCTTGCGCAATAACGCCCGCGAACATTCATTTTTGGCAATACGATCGGGCCACCCCTGACCCGTTATATTGCTGATGAAAATTACACTCAAATTTACTAATTTAGTAATGACTTAAGTAGCGAATAAGTCACAGGCAACTAGACCAAACCACGGACTATAACTTTATGATATTGGGAATCCTATTCATAACTTAACTTTTTCATACCCTTAAATGCCACACTTCCTCTGCTTCTTTGTATGTGGTTGTTTTTTATAAGTAGCAACTGTAGTGAGTAACTTTTTAGTTAGTTCTAGATTTCCAACCGTGAGGATTGAGTGTCACTTAACTTATACATGTAGTACCTACGTATCATTCATATTTCATTTAATATCATAATAATATGTTTTGCGCCCTCGCCTACCCACTTGGGATCTGGCGTGGTCTTATAATTATTAATAAATAAATAATATCAAGTTCCCTAAGACTAAGGTTATTGCTGATACTACCTAATATTTATCATACCTGTGATAAAAATATACTTTTGATTATTCTTGTTTAAGATAATCTATACTTTTAAATATTGTAACTCAATATTTCATCAACTTCATCAACAATTTTTAAATAGGTATTATTATTAAGTCATTTGCATGACTTTATTTTCTTTTTATATATAGATACATTAATAAGATACATGTAACATGTGGATGTAATAATTTAAATGTAACAATATGAAAAATGCAAATTTTTTGTATGACATTTCCAATTCAATACTTTTACACTGAACCACCTTTAAATAAATTACAGCATGTATAGTGCTCTAAAACCACCTGTTTCCATAATAGTAGCAGGTTGTGTTTGTGTCATATCTCCGATATCCTAACTGTACCAGAAACATCACTGGTGCTCAATATAAATGTGCACATTCAAAACTAAACACAAACCTATTTTTTATAGTTATTAATTACTTGAATAATTTTATTTGATTATATATTATTAATTGATTAAAATATTATCAAACAAAAGTACAATAAAAACATCTAATTCTTCAATTCATGAATTGATGTATAATCTTTCCTCTGTGTGTCTCAAATTTCTAATGTATTAATTACACTATAAATGATGCAGGACGCAACCAAAAACCAAAACTATTGGACTCATTACCCAATAGAAAGCTGAATAGCTCCTAATAAATTTTTTATTAGTATATTTAATATGACTCTAATGTCTATTATTAGCATTGAGTTTCTTTGTGGAATAAGGATTATAGCACAGTTGTGATCATCCATCTTTAATTAAATTCTAATGAGAATGGCTATAAATTGTATATCAATTATTAAAAATTATGTTTCTAATAATAATGTTTCTATACATAATGTTAAATATATGTAGGACCAGATTTATTTAACCTTCACTTGTCTGGATTACTTGCAGTATTTGCACAAAACCCATAAAGTTATGTTTGCCGTTGAAGGCAGACAGACACACATTTTTATTAGTGTCATAGATACATTGTTACATACCAAAGTCAGTGAATACCTTTAGCCTCCAATATTATGGTTTATTTGTAACAGCCATGTTGTATTCCTGAATGTTTAACTGATTTTTTCAGTAACATAAAAAAAAAACAAAACAAGCCTTTATGTAAAAAGCCTAGCAAGCTTTTCTTACCTCACATTCTCTGGTAGGAGACTTCCAATGTCCATTGTGATTTGTTTTTGGTGGGCTGATAGGTACACTGTAGGTACATTTATACATACATTTGTGGATAGATGTACATTTTTACACACCGGATGAGGATTGTTGTTCCATATTGGTTACAACACTGGTGGTTTCTTGAAATTTAAACTACTGCTTATGAATAGCTAGTTATAATTCCATCTTGGTACTCCACTATATTAACCTTATTTAATACAAAATATATACTGCTGACCACAAAGGTTCTTATCCCAATCAATGTTTCATGACTGTATTGTTAGGACTCATCTTCCCTGGCTACCCTGCAAGGGGTCTGGGCTGATAATATTGATAATTATTAGTTTTATGTTAACTGGATAGACCAGGTATTTTATATTATATTTTAAGGATGTATGTGTGTAACACAAATTATTGTACAACTTGCCTGTCTCAGCATCGGTAGACTGTGATATTATATTTGGAATATTTCCACAATTCTGTTGCTTGTCAGTTATAACAGGCATTGTTATAAGTAGAGACTACTTTGGCTCATCTGTTTATAAACCCTGTTCAGGGATAAATATTGCAAGGTTTACCTTTTTAATACAAGTGCTCATAATATTGCACAATTCTTTGTGTAATAAGCTCCACTTTGGGCTATTTTAGGATTATTATACAATTATGTCTAATAATGAAATCAATGCAAAACATTATGTTTCTGCAAAGGGGTGGCTTATGTTATTAATAATGTATTGTTATTCATAAACAATGTCCCTTTAGTTACCCTTTCAGAAAGTCTCCTTTAGGAGATATAATATCACAAATTGCTTATAGTTTATAGCAATAGTCTTTGTATTTACTGTTTAAGGTATGTATGTTGGGTAACATTTTAGTTTCTTACCATTGTAGAAATGTGAACTGCACAGGAGCACCTCATGGGTGAAACCTATGAGTAGTATGACCTTCAGCACATATCTCGTATGGGCCCCAAGTCTTGCGGATCACGCCGATGCATCTCGTACACCGCTCGTGTCCTTGAATTACCGTTAAGTCTTGCGGACCACGTCGATGCATCTCGTACATCGCCCGTGTCCTTAAATTGGCATCGATCCTTAACAATCATTATTGATTAATGTCCCCGCTAATTTCTCTCATTAGAGGTTTTACCTTGCCAATTTATAGACGGTTAATAATTGTTTGCAGGTATATTGCGTGTTAAACTGTTTTTACACGAAGAGAGACATGAGACTTCGTAAGTTTACTTTTCGAGTGAAGACTTTACTTTATAATAAAACTCACGTCTCCAAATATTCGATATTATTATACATAAACATGTTAAGCTGAAAACGCCACAATTAAACAACTATCAGTTGATCTTTTTGGAATGTACTTTTTTGTCAAGACGTAAATTATTTCTGAATTTGCCTATACGATGTTTTAAATTTATTTCACAACATCACTTGAGTATATAAAAACCTTTTGTTATATAATTTCACTGCTACGATTATTTGATTAAATTAAATGTCGACCAAAACTTTATTACAAGGCATCGGCTGCCACGCTAAAAGAAAGAATGGTCGCAGAGGTTATGTCCACAGATACCACAGAGGAGGCGTTGACGTTTCTAAAAAATTTAGCGGCTTGCCAAGCGAGTAGAGAGAGCTGCATGTTTATATCGAGAACGAAGGACACAGTATAATATTACTATATCTAACCACGGCCATCTGTGATTCCTAAACGTTGTGAAATGCCCACTCCGTTGTTTTAATTCCATTAAAAACTGCGTCGAGTCCCGGTGGGCGGAGCATTAGCGAGCTGTCGCTGGGTTGGGGACACGCTGGTGGGCATGCCTTTTAGGGGACATTCATTCACACTACGTCATTAATTAACGAATGTCGTAGTATTTTCATGACTGACATCCGATTGGAGAGTCGTTTTTTGAATTTTAAACATGACATTAATCGCTATTCTATTCTTAAATTCCTGCAAAAAAATAGTACAAATGTTATAATGAACTAATTAATTAATTACTGATCAGCTTTCTGCAAATGAATTTAACTGTTATACATGTGATAATATAATAAATAATAATATCAGCCAATATTGCCCACTGCTGGGCAAAGGCCTTCGCTCACAAATCGAGGTGAGTGAGATTAGGTCATACTCCACCACGCGGACCCATTGCGGATTGGTGGAGGCAGGTTTGTGGCAGCCCACTGTTGGACTTATCAAGCCGCCTTTAAGGCTTCCAACTCGGCTTAACGACTACCACATTAAATGGTAACCGGGACCAACGGCTTAACGTGCCTTCCGAAGCACGGAGACGCTCGAATATGAAAATGCCACAAACGGTCACCCATCTCAGGCCGACCGAGTCGAACACTGCTTAACCTTGGTGATCGGTAAGAACACCGCGGTCGCACAGTGCTACGAGCGCCTCATACATACATGTGAGTCCTGATGTAAATATACTCTCTGCCTAAACCACGAGGGACGAGGCGTGTGAAAATGATGTGGGTATTCGCATTCAGCGTACACACATCTGCAGAATAAACAGTCAGTATTTTCATTTTAATATAACGTTCAAGTTAGTGTTCTAACTTGAACGCTGTCACATCGTTCAACTAACGTCAAGCTTAAGGTTAATTGGCCAGAAGAAAATGTCCAAAGAATTAAGTTGTACGAACGAGATTCCCTACTCAAGGGGGAAACTATGACAAAGAACGAACGCCCGCACCTCATTGACGTAATTCATCAGATCAGTTTGAAGCACGCCCGTAAAAAAGATTGGACTGTTGCGAAAATTCTAGGAAAAGTATTCTCTTTGAGAAATTTTGTGATAGTGGGATTACTTCACTGTGGATTAGGTGGGCGATATTAGGTTTGAGATGAAATGTTTTAAAATGAGGGACCATGTGACACGTATTTGGATGGCATTATTAAGTTAGTCCTATTAATATTATAAATGTGAAAGAATGTATGTTCGAATGTTTGTAATCACGTAAAAACGGCTGAATGGATTTGGATGAAATGTGGCACATAGATCTAGTTTATTACCTGGATTATAAATAGAATGCTTTTTATGCCAAAAAATGTTAGATTTCTATCTAATGTCAACGCGGACGAAGTCGCGGCAGAAGCTAGTAGTATTATATATATCAAAACTATAGGAATTCTATCTATCTATATCATCACGCCAGATCCCTTACGGGGTAGGCAGAGAGTACAGAGTTCCAACAGGCTCTTTCCTTACATACCTCTCTAGCTTCCTCTACTCTCATAGTTCGTCTCATACACGCTCGCCGGTTACGGAGAATTAATTTAAAATATCGTTATAACTTATGATACATAGCATAATATTATGTTCTGTGTTTCCCAAACTATGCTTATATAAATATGTATGGTTAAATTACCTACTGTCATTCTTGGAGCACTCAACAACAATTTTATGCAGAAAAATGAAAATGTAACAATGTTTTACTCTGAAACATAGTTGTATAAAAATATTTTATCTTCTAAATACTGATGATAGTATATGTACAAAGTTTCTGTTACCGGCAATTTTGTACACATTTCATAACTATTTTGTCGTCCATATTTTACAAAGCTTAAAAAGAAACGAGATAATATGAATGGAAACTTCTAAGTTTAAAATCTATCTCACAAATTTATTTTCGAAAGTTTTGAGTTATATTTAAAGTTTGCTTGTATATATCTTGTTTTACAACTAATAGTTGAAATATGATAATTTCAATACATCAAAATTCAAATACTGTAACTAAAATATGTAAATATTATTTTAATGGGGCGGTATCATAATGAGCAACTATGCAAACTATTGGGCGGACGGCTTGGTCCAGTTGTTAAGAGCTTAACCCGCTCTGCCCCCTGGATCTAGAAGTCGTGGATTCGATTCCTGTACGGGACAAATCTTTGTGAGACTCACAAATGTTTGTTTCGGCCTGGATGTTTGTCCATGTGACTTTTGTGTTTGTAAACGCATTCACGTCACAGGAATAATTCCCATTTGGCATAGCCTACATTGTTACATCTGATTGTACGTAAACGACGGATAAATAATAATTTTAGTAGTCATAATAAGGATTAATGCATTTCTTAATATTACAATCTCAGTAGATGTCAAGACTTCTGACAACTACCGGTCGAATCTTTTAAAATCAGGGTAAAATTGTACGTGCAACAAAAATAGACAAAACATGTACGAATTTAGATAATTCAAAGTAAATACATAACATATCTACCTTGTTTTTATTCCTTTGTGTTTATTTAAGCTTAAACATAGTGTTGGCAACTTTTTCTGCCAACATTATTTAACAGTCGCCGTTTACAAAAAACTTTAAGAACATCTGGAAAAAGAACTATTTACATACAATTTAGGTCGTGACGAATTTTAATTCCTAATTCTTTTTTTGTTTTCTTTACAGGTAAATTCCGAGGTGGGCGTGGGCGTTTGCGGTGCCGAGCACGTCCCAAGCATCCGAATCATGCTCAAAGTAATTGAAACTTTTATACATGGTAGTAAAGCTTAGATTAGTTTTGAAGCTGGAATCTTTAGGGTTTTCTTTGATGGCAGAATAAGTTCGGATGGGCTTTGGCAAGTTTGAACTCTTATAAACAAGCTTGGAAGGGTATTTTCGGGTGAGAAAGACTAATTTTCGGGGTATTAAGGTGGGATAAAGGCTTTGTTTGCGAGCGCTAAGGGACCGTATGTCTTTTGAGTTGTCGGATTCCGGAAAATGTGTGAAGTACATTTATGTGACTTATTCTGCTTTGCAAACTTTTCCTTTTTCGTGTTTTCGTTAAGAAATTTGTTACGATTAACTGCAGTATTCATTATTGTCATCCTGTCACGGCAAGACATGCCTCCTCTATTAATCGCTACTACGTTGACCAACTTTATACTTTAAGCGTTCAACTTTCACCAATCTTCAATCCATCTTGTGGATGTCTGTTAAATCCACGTCTTCCGGTATGTGGTCGCTGTTCGAGAACCTTTCTGCCCCCACGTTCATTGGTTCTTATTGCCAGTTTAATTGGCAATCGGTGACTTTCATCCTTCTGTAAATCTCGTTAGTGATTTAGCCTTATAGAGTAACTTCTAACATAGCTCTCGCCAATACCGCTATAGTGTCAATATAACTTTGTTCTTGCAATCAAGTAACTCAAATGCCCATTGTCTGTGAATGGTAGGCAGAGTTATTAGAAAATAATTAAGTATAATATTTAATTGCAGCATAAGAGTACTCTATTTAATCCATTATCGTCCTATGGGATTGTAACAGAGAAAAATATATTTGAAAATAATGTATTGATGAAGTTATTACTTGCCATAAAAAATGTCTATCAGCGATTTCGATCTACAATTTTATTTTTTTTATAAAAATGTTTCGGTATTCTTTAATAGTAATTTTATAAAACGATATCAACCAATTCAGTTTATATCGCAAAAATCCTATCTAAATTATTAAATCTTTGGGTATCTTTAGAATAGCAGTTTACATAATATTAATATTGTTTTCAGAATACGTGACTTATTTAAAATGGCTTAGACGCGTGTAGCGTTACAGGACGAGGTGTTTATCTCGGTCACTAACGTTAAGCAGCGTTCAGCTATGTCAATTTGAGATGGGTGACCGTTGGTGTCAAATTCGTTTTTCACCATCTCCGTGCTTTTAAACCCACTAGCCGTTGGACCACCCTTATGAGTGGCTTGATAAGTTTCAACAGTGGCCACCTGGGCCACAAAACTGCTTTCACTGCACCGCACTGGGTCTGCATGGTGGAGTACGACTTATGATGACGTATTCTCTCTCATCTCGATTTTTGAGAGAAGGCCCATCAGTAGGATAGTATAGACTGATACATACATGTTATTTAGTTGATGATTTTTCGCTGAGTGAGTATTAAGCCTCCCGGGCTTGCAAGCGTTGTACAGGAAACTTTTTGACGTGTAAATAATAGGCCTGTGCGAAATAAAATATCGTACCACGTAGCGCGGCCATAACTTATCTCTTTTTGTAGAATATTCAGTGGTTTGATGGAATATATAGTTTTGGTTATTTATATTTGATGTTTTAATCTAGTAGTTTGGCTTAGACGAGAGGTTGTACGAACAAAATCTTTGTGGCTCACAATTATTTGTTTCTGTTTGTAAAAGAGGCGAGAATACTTCATAGTTTCTTTATTTTTTTTTATAGTAGTACCTAGTGTTTGGAAAATATAGACGAAATTTTATTATTTAAAGAGTATGATCATCGATCGATGAGTCTGTCTTTTCGATTTGAATCTCGTGATTCACTTTTCAAGCACTTGCGGGTATCCGATTGAGCTGAAATTTGGCATATGTATGTAAGTTTGGTGATAATGTTATAATATGGTACCATGGAATTGGTCTGGTGATGGAGACGAAAGGCAGCCATAGGAAAATGTGAATTATACAACGTAATCCCCTCTCGAAGCCGGGTTTCGAAAAGGCTACAGCACCGTAGACCACATCCATACTGTTCGGCAGATTGTACAGAAGACCGAAGAGTACAATCAGCCGCTGTGTATGGCTTTCGTGGACTACGAGAAAGCCTTCGACTCCATCGAAACCTGGGCGGTTTTGGATGCTCTGCAGCGATGTGGCATCGATTGGCGCTATATCGAGGTGTTGAGATGACTGTATGATACCGCCACAATGACCGTCCAGCTCCAGGACCAAAAGACCAACCCGATCGAGCTGCGTCGAGGGGTAAGACAGGGGGATGCAATATCCCCCAAGCTCTTCACCAATGCACTCGAAGACGTCTTCAAGACGCTGGACTGGACTGGGCGGGGCATTAACATCAACGGCGAATACATCTCACACCTTCGGTTTGCCGATGATATCGTCATCGTGGCAGAGTCACTGGAACAGTTAAGCGAAATGCTGCATAGCCTAAATGGAGCCTCTCGAGGTGTCGGTCTCGGCATGAACTTGGATAAAACCAAGATCATGTTTAATGAACATGTCACGCCGGGACCGATCTACGTCGATGGTTCGATGCTCGAAGTTGTTCGGGAATATGCCTACCTTGGACAAGTTGTCCAATTTGGTAGAAACATCTTCGAGAAAGAAATCAACCGCAGGATCCAATTAGGTTGGGCAGCATTTGGCAAACTACGTCACGTTTTCTCTTCGCCTATACCGCAATGCCTGAAGACTAAAGTCTATAACCAATGCGTCCTACCTGTTATGACTTACGGGGCTGAGACGTGGCCACTCACAGTGGGACTAGTCCACAAATTCAAAGTCGCACAGCGGGCTATGGAGCGAGCTATGCTCGGCGTCTCTTTGAAGGATAAAATTCGTAACGAGGTAATCCGACAAAGAACCAAAGTTACCGACATAGCTCGCAGACTCAGTAAGCTAAAGTGGCAATGGGCTGGTCACATCTGCAGAAGGACCGACGGCCGATGGAGCAAGCGTGTCCTAGAGTGGAGACCGCGACTTGGTAAGCGTAAAGTAGGACGGCCCCCAGCTAGATGGACCGACGACCTCAAAAAGGTCGCTGGGACAGACTGGATGCGGAAGGCGGAGGACCGTGTGCAATGGCACGTGTTAGGAGAGGCCTATGTCCAGCAGTGGACTGCGATAGGCTGATTGATTGATTGATTGAATCCCCTCTCGATTAGGCTTGTTAGATTAGTACGGCAACGAAAAATACTATACAACCGGACACTGTTCAGGGTCTGATCATGGAGCCGAAAAGTAACCAATGGAATTACCCAACTACTCAATATAACCCCGTCATTTTTGGGCTCGTTGGATATGTCTTGACGAGTACTAGTCTGATGATGGAGCAGGATGGGAGACATAGGAACTTCTCAAGGCAAGATATCTAAGTTATGTTTTTGCTATAAAAGCTTAGGTGTTTCATTAACCGTAGCGAAGAAGAGCCGAGTTTTGCTTTCGTATATTGCCTGTTGTATTATGAGACGAACTGTGCGAGTGGAGGAAGCCAGATAAGGCCGTAAGAAAAGAACTCATTGTACTTTTTGCTGACCCCGCAAGGGACCTGGCGTGATGATATAGATCTTATGATATTATCTTTACGGAAATAATTTTAAAGAGTCTCGTTATAAAGTGCTTAACTTTGTCGTACACAAAGTAATTTATTATTCTAGGCTTTTGGATTAGCACTGAAACTTCAGTTTGTTAGTTTCTTTGAAGACTATAAGATGTTCAAGGACGTAATTTTAATTACCGTATTATCTTATGAATAGTAGTTATCACTTATATTATTGCCAAAAAAGACGATTCGAAGTGAGTATTCTCTCTGTTAAATATAACGTTTGTTCGAGAGAAACCATAACAGTATGAGATATAAAGAACGTCAAGAACTAAAACTCATTACAAAATCTACTGCAAGTATTTACCATAACTTACTACTTAACCTGTTAGCCAACTTACTAAACCTATCAAAGCGCAGCACGTCTTCAGTAGTGCCAACATCTAAATTACAATATCCGATAGCTCGAGCTCTACGTGCGATGCGACACAAAGGGGAGGAAATTAAATCCCCCCTCCCCACACCTCGGGCTAACACATACTTGTTACGTAACGCCAAGTTACACTTTCCAACTTTAAGATTTCATGTAGAAAAGTAGTAACTTACTTGGGTGCTTTGAAATGCGTCGAGCTGTGAAAACTTTGATTGCGCGATTCAGAATCGGAATTTGAAATGTCTGACTGAGAAATCGAAGGAAGGAAGCGAAACCAGATATGTGCAGTGAAGTTACTTTAGAGATATTTATTTTAGTCGAGGAAGCCAGAGAGGTATGTAAGGAAAGAACCTGTTGGAACTCTGTACTCTCTGCCTACCCCGCAAGGGATCTGGCGTGAGGTTATAGATATAGATATTTATTTTATTGTTGAATTGACGTGAATTTTGGTCAAAACATAGGCAGCCTTGAGGCGTTTTTTGCCAGTTTCCCTTTAGGGGTTATGTAGGAACAAATGTGGTAGGGCAGGTTTTGTTATGAGGGGAAAAAGGCAGCAGCAAAAAAATCAAACTTAAAGTGCTTGATAATCGATAACTAAGTAAAATACACTACAAATATGTCAGTTATTGCTCATTTTAAATACAACAGGTACTTAAAATTATGTTTTATTTCAAATATCTCTATCAGCACGTGCAAAACATACTCATAAAAGTATTTTTTTCCGACATCTGACAAAATTTGTAATAGCTCAACTAATATACACAATATGATTTCGGCTATTATAATTATGCATTAAAACCTTCCTAATGAAACAGTTTAACCGTTAGTTATAATTCGTCTGCTAGGTACTTTTCGATGTATTTTAAATCAGCAGTATTTTTTTCTATTACTTATATCGGTACCTATAACTATGGACCATTATGCACACTCAAACAAACACCATAACCCCCATCCCCCAATGAGCACTTAACCTCACCCAAACATCAAAACGCAAATTCCAAATACGGATTCTATCTAACGGTTATTTTTCTGACAGATAATAAAATACGCATAACGGCTGTGACGTCACGGGCGACCGTCGCGCCACTTCGCTGCTTCCAAATTTGAATATTCATGATTCGAAGCGGGGAGTCAGCTTAGCGTTGCTAGCCTTATGGCTGTGTTGCCAACCTAAATATTTGTCTTGCTTACCTTATGGCAATATTTTTAGTGGCTTAACGTTGAGGCTACGCGGAATCGCTGTTGTTTTAAAGCTGCTTTTTTAATGTGCTAACAGCTTTTTTAGAAGTACTCGTAAGATTTTTTGTTTTAAATGTCTGCAAGTAGAGATTTTGAAGTGTTGCTTTGGACAGAATTTTTAAAAGTTTTTTTTTTTGTAAACATTTTCGCGTCTGTATTTTTTGAGTAGGGTTTGTAGAGGTGTACTGTGTGCCCCCACATATCGCCGATAATTATAGTTTGCATTGTAATGGGGTGAACTTATTGCCGTTATACGGGGTACAATTGCAACCCCCGGATTGCTATGTCTAAACTAAATAAAATGTATGTAGGTATGTGGTTTTTGCTTCCGAACGCACTTAACAAGGTTAAGAAGCCTTAGGCCTTACCGCAAACTTATATATGCAAGTGCAAAGGAATATCGACACGTAGGTATGAATTTAATCCAACTACTGATAACAAATACAATTACCATTTTCCGCGTCAATAATGGATCACAATTGAGTAAACAAAGTGTAATTGCCAATTATAACTCGAGAAGCGAGTTCGGAACTAATTTATTATCTGCGTTGACGTTAACCACAGATAATAACAGATATTCATGGAACCCTATTATTTTCTCTGTGTCATCATCTGTTAGCCAACTTTAGGACGTTATAAATTACTTTGTGAGTTAACTAATTTTTAACATGATGCCTAATATTATTAAATAAAAAAATAGTTTGAGTTATTATGGATATTATATCAATTCTATACGTATCCTACCATAGAACTAAGACGATATTAACCGATTTCAAAAAAGGAAGAGCCCCATTTATTCCTCATCTGTATTTTTTTTTATAAATTCTTAGTTTATGAACCGATGTTGATGATTCTGTTTGCGTTCTGTTCAGTATAGCTCCGAGGTCCCATTTTGATTTCATTGGTATTGGCCCTTGGATTTTAAAGTTGCACCTGAGGTGTCCTTAATGACAAACAACACAAATTTACTAATTGAGTTATTATGCGTATTATGTCAATCTTACTATAGAACTAAGTAGAATAATATAACTTAGATATATAAACATTAACAATTGATTCACTCGTTATTTAAAATTGTAAACTAAATAAATAACCAGTCGTTCGGTGCGGTCGGTTACTTGGCACCAACCTAAAATATTTAGTAGCGTAGGTATCTTGCTTTTGCGGTTTAGAAGTCGAATTACTTTTTTTAATATTTTGGAACCTAACATCGATGGCGAAATTTGAGTATATACAGATCAACCTCTGCCATCATTTAGGTAATATAGAAGTAACGGTGTTCAGTTTTTTAAGGTACTTAACACTTCCCATATCTATTATATTAAGTATTAAGAATTGAGCAGGGAATCCTCTTACGTCCCCTCTTATGTCTCTTAATAACTGTTTCCGCAATGCGCACACCTCTACGCTGTCCCCTCCATTTACTTACGGAATGGCTGCCTAACGGCTGTAATTAATAGTTTTTTATATAATCCATATATCCTCTATATATGTATGAGGCGCTCGTAGCGAAGTGCGACTTCGGCGTTCGTAGCTCACCAAGGTAAGCAGCGTTTTACTCGGTCGATCTGAAATGGGTGACCGTTTGTGGCATTTTCATATCCAAGCGTCTCCATGTTTCGGAGATACGTTAAGCCGTTCTTCTCGGTTATCAGTTAATGACGTAGTCGTTATGTCATGACTTACTTACTTGTTGGTCTTTCAACTTGTTAGGAGCCTTATATGCCACTTGATAACTTCCAACCACAAGGGACCACAAACCTACTTCAACAAGTCCGCGTTGGGTCCACGTGGAGTATGACCTAATCTCACGTCAAATTGTGGAAGAAGGGCCATGCCCAGCAGTAGCACAGTAGGCTGATATATCATCACTTTATAAATCTCTCAAAAAACTCATGAAATTCTCTCGGGAGTGCAGGTTTTCTTATAATGATTTTCTATAAATAATATAGATTTAGAAAATTCGAAGCTGTAAGCCTGGACTAGAATCTCGGTCCTCGTGGTTACTCGTCGTTAGAAAATTGAGCTTTAACTCATACATTCTCCTGAAAATATAACTATACTATGAGTATAAGCGATCAATCTTAAATATAAAATTCAGCTTAGAATCTAAGCTAATATAAACCTTTATGCCTCCATAAATTGTTCAAAACCGCTACGAAGGCGACGCCGTAGCAGCAAAATAAGGTAGACGACCGCTACGGCCGTAGACACCTGCTACGAACGTCTACGACGTAGCGATATGCAAATTATTAGCTTTAATGTTTCTTGGCTTTAGAGTGAGGTTAATAACCTCGTAGTGATATAAAGCGATAGATAGAGCTATTTATTAGTTAATAAATTAGTTTATTTATCTCCTCAAATAAATAAAAAAAAATCTGTGGTAAAATCTTTGACGGTAACGTCCTGTCCTCTCGAATGAATTGCCTCAGTACATAATGCCGTAGCTAATATTAGATGCCATATAAGCGTTGTAAGCTGTTAGTACTGTAAAGCGGTTTACCGTTTTTGAAAGGTTCTTTGAGATAATGTTAAGTGTGTCTTAAGAAAGACGTAGAAATTTAGTACCGTCAGTTTCAGAGATTGATACGTTTTCATATTTTATGCTAAATTGTGGTTTGTTTGCCTGCTGATTAAATGCCATTATTTTCGTCTTACTGGGGTTTATTTTAAGATTATTATCAACTAACCAATGGATGTTGTCTTTAAGATTATTATTTATGTCATTTTCGAGATTGTGAATATCTTTTCCAGAAAAGAAAATAGTGCTGTCGTCAGCAAACATCATCATTTTATATTTGTTCTGTTTGGGCATGTCATTTATATATATGGTAAACAATAGTGGACCCAGTATGCTACGAGCTTAAGACTTCCAACTCGACGACTACCACATTAAGTGGTAGCCGAGACCAACGGCTTAACGTGCCTTCCGAAGCACAAAGACGCTCGAATATGAAAATGCCACAAACGGCCACCCATCTCAGGCCGGCCGAGTCGAGCGCTGCTTAACCTTGGTAATCGGTAAGAACACCGCGGTCGCACAGCGCTACAAGCGCAAATGTATTTAACTATCTATCTATCTATATCATCACGCCAGCTCCCTCGCGGGGTAGGCAGAGAGTACAGAGTTCCAACAGGTTCTTTCCTTACATACCTCTCTGGCTTCCTCCACTCTCATAGTTCGTCTCATACACACTCGCCGGTTACGGAGACTCTTGACTTGCCCTTCAGCTAAGACACGGTCTATTTGGTCATGGTAAGATAGTCTAGGTCTTCCCCGGCACCTACATCCTTCCACTTTCGCATTGTATATCTGTTTTGTCATTCTTTCTTCTGGCATTCTTTCTATATGCCCGAACCAACGGAGCATACCCTTTCTCATCTTTACACCGATACTATCTTTCATACCTACTCGCTTTCTTACTACGCTGTTGCTAATGCGGTCGGTCAGCTTGACTCCGCACATCTTCCGCAGAGATCGCATTTCGACCGCATTTATCCTGCTTTCGTTCTCCTTCTTACATACCCAACTCTCACTGCCATATAACAGCGTTGGAACAAGCACTACGTTATGCATGGCCAGCTGCGCCTTTTGGCTTAAGTGCCGGCTCCCAAGTAGCCTTCCCATCGCACCATTCACTCTATTACCTGCATTCACTCTTCCCTCTATATCAGCGGTGTATTTCCCATCCTTACTGAAGGCGCATCCAAGATATACAAACTCATTCACTTGCTCCAGCACATCGTTACCAACCACAATCCTTGCATTCGTTCTGGTTTCTTCCCGTTCAAAAACCATAATTTTGGTTTTCTTCACATTCAAATGTAAGCCATTGTTCATGCAGTCGTCTCTCATAACTGTGACTAGTGTTTGCAGATCAGTCGCTGTTGGCGCTATCAAAACCGCGTCATCTGCATACAATAGGTGGTTTATCACTAGATCACCCCTTCAGTCATCGCATTCAGTCTTTGAAGACTTTATGTAATATGATGTGTTGTTATAATATCCTTATCTAATACAATACTGGTGGGTGCGAATACAATACTGCGAAACATGGGTGTACTCAGTACACCTCTGCCACCCCCTCTGGGGAATATAGGCGTGACGGTAATACAATACTTATATAAAAAGTTCACAATTAGCTTTATCAAAGTTATCAAACATGACTTACAAATCATTTATTATAATTAACTTCAAACTTTTTCCTGTTTCTATCAGTACTAATTAGGTAGGAGAGAAAAACATTCCAATTACTTTAATCATTACATTTTAATTGGGACTTCGATGTAGGCGGTATAAAATTCAATTTTTGATGGTGTATTTTGATAGGTACTCTTTGTCAAATGTTAATTAAAAAATATAATTATGTGTAATCGAGACCTCATTTGTAGTTTATCGTGTTGTTACTGATAATAGATCACTGATATGTGTGTGGTTATAACATGAGAGCCGTTCATAATTTGTTCATTGTTGAAAGGCGCGCAGGAGTGGGTTGGCGTCGAGCACTCGTGCTTTGGTTCGTATTGTTTCCTATTTCTAATATATATTATTATTCTATTATGTGAAGATAGTCTAGTCTAAGGCTTCTTTTACCACCGTCTGTAAAATGATGGTTAGTTACTTCTCGATTAGCGTTACTCTGCAATTAAAACTGCTTGGTTTAACCGTCGGCTACTCAGAGGTGGTGAATGTCGTACATAGGTCTACTTCGAACTATAATTGTCGATTAGTTTACTTTAGATATTACTCGAGGGTGGTAAAAGAGTGCCTAAGTATGTTAATAAGAAATCGTCAGTACTTTTGCCTATAAGTCTTTTTATGTTGTAACGATATATCTATCACAGGGTACTCGGAGTTACTGGCTATTAATTTATATGCGTATTACCTGCATTACCGTTTGGAGTTATTATCGGTAACATTTTTAACCGCCTGCATATAAATAAAATTTGACAATACTTTTGATCCCCTTTTTCATTTATTTAGGGTATTCATAACCTTAAATGGTATTAGTTATTCATAATCTTATCTCTGAATTTCTGTGCAAATATTTATGCTTCTTGATCTTATCAAACTCAAATATTTTATTTTGTAAAAGCCCTGCAGGGGCGCTTCATCATCATCATCATCTCAGCCTATACTTGTCCACTGCTGAAAATAGGCCTCCCCAATCGCTTTCCAGCGTAACCGGTCCGATGCCACCTGCATCCAACGACTTCCTGCGATTTTCACAAGATCGTCGGTCCATCTGGCAGGCGGTCGTCCCACGCTGCGCTTGCCAATACGTGGTCTCCACTCTAGAATCTTTCTGCCCCAACGCCCGTCCGATCTACGCGCTATGTGGCCCGCCCATTGCCACTTCAGCTTGCTAATCTTAACGGCTATGTCGGTGACCTTGGTTCTTCTACGAATCTCCTCATTCCTGATTCGATCGCGTAGAGAAACGCCGAGCATAGCTCTCTCCATAGCTCGCTGAGCAACTCTGAGCTTTTTTATGAGACCTATTGTAAGAGACCACGTCTCTGATCCATATATCATCACTGGTAACACACATTGACTAAAAACTTTAGTCTTTAGGCACTGAGGTATTTTGGATGAGAAGATGTTGCGCAGTTTCCCGAACGCTGCCCAGCCGAGTTTGATTCGTCGATTGACCTCTCTCTCAAAGTTGGACCTACCTAACCGGACTACCTGTCCCAGGTAAATGTATTCGTCAACAACTTCAAGAGTAGAGTTCCCAACGGTGAGTGCGGTGGGTACGACATGGACGTTAGACATTATTTTCGTTTTGTCCATGTTCATTTTAAGACCCACTTGTTGAGATACTCTGTTGAGGTCACCGAGCATTCGTCCTAGATCTTTCAGCGACTCTGCCACGACCACAATGTCGTCGGCAAATCGAAGGTGAGTGATGTATTCGCCATTGATGTTGATGCCAATTCCTTGCCATTCCAAGAGCTTGAAGGCGTCCTCTAAGGTGGCCGTAAACAGTTTCGGAGAAATGACGTCTCCCTGCCTTACTCCTCTTTTTATGGGGATCGCCTTCGTGCACTGCCCCTGTACTCGGACTGACATGGTGGCGTTATTATACAAGCACTTCAACACTTCAATGTACCGATAGTCAATGCGGCATCGCTGGAGAGATCTAAGAACCGCCCAAGTCTCGATCGAATCGAAGGCTTTCTCATAGTCCACAAACGCCAAGCATAGTGGCCGATTATACTCCTCGGTCTTCTGTATAATCTGCCGCAGCGTATGTATGTGGTCTATGGTACTAAAGCCTTTCCGGAAACCGGCTTGTTCGGGAGGCTGGAAGTCATCAAGCCTGCGTTCGAGACGATTCGTGATGACTCTCGAAAACAACTTATAAACATGGCTCAGCAGTGTGATGGGCTTATAATTCTTCAGTAAAGTGTTATCACCTTTCTTGAAAAACAGTACCACCACACCCCTGTTCCATGCTTCCGGCGTTTTCTCTTCGAGCAAGACGGAATTAAACAGCCTCTGAAGGACTTTAAGTACCGGCGTTCCGCCCGCTTTCAGAAGCTCTGCGGTAATTCCGTCTTCGCCTGGCGCTTTGTTATTTCTGAGTTGTTTGAGAGCCATCCTAATCTCGTACAGGCTGATGTCCGGGATATCTTCAGTGTAGTGTCGGGTTAGCTTGGCTCTTGGGTCTTTTACCAAGTCAACAACAGGTTCAGCTACTGAGGTGTACAACTGCCCATAGAACCTCTCTATCTCCCTGAGCACCTCTGACCTATTCGACGTTACGTTTCCGTCCTCCGTCTTCAGCTTCGTCAACTGGCTTTGCCCAATAGACGCGTCTCTTGCGAACACTTTGGAGCCCTTGTTCTGTGCTATGGTCTCCTCAATACGCCTTGTATTGAAGGACCGTAAATCGTGTCGCAAGGACTTCAGTATCTGTCCATTGAGCTGCCTATAAGACTTAGCATCATCGGAGGTTTGGAGCGTCATGGAACGTCGCTCAGCCATGAGGTTTCGGGTGTAGTTGGATAGTTTTTGAGGTCTATTTTTACGGTGGGGCTTAAAATACTTGGACCCGACCGTATGGACAGTCTCTACCAGCCTGTTGTTGATTTCGTCCACTGATGCGCTGCTGTCTAGCAATTCGAAGCGGTTTGCCAATTCGAGTTGAAAGTTCTCGGGGTTTTGGATATGTGCATAAGAAGGTCGGAGCGTAGACTTCATCGGACGCGATCTCTCCATTTTGACATTCATATTTAATGTGCCTCTGACCATTCGGTGATCACTGCCGGTTTTTACCCTGTGAATCACGGAGACATCATTAAATATTTGTCGCTTGGTGCTCATGATGAAGTCTATCTCATTTTGTGTGGAACCATCAGGGCTCATCCAGGTCCATTTCCTATGAGGCGGCTTCCGGAAGAAAGAGTTCATCATAAAGAGTCCCTCCTTCTCCAGATATTCGGCCAGCCTCTGACCCCTGGGGTTGCGCTGCCCATATCCAAATTGCCCCACTCTCAATTCATCATCGCCCCGTTTGCCCAGCCGCGCATTGAAGTCACCCATAACCACTGTAAAGTGTGCTTTGGAAGTATGTATGGCTCTACTAATGTCCTCATACATTACTTCGACGTCATCATCTGAGTATGCCGAGGTCGGTGCGTAGACCTGTATGACCTTCAGCGAATATCTTTTGGATATTCTGAGTATCAGGTACGCTACCCTGCTCGACACACTAGTGATGGACACAACGTTGTCTATGAGTGACTTGTGGACGATAAATCCGACACCACCTTGGGACTGCTGTTCGCCCTCCCGGTAGTAAAACAAGTTGCCGGATTTTAAGGTTATCGTGTCCTCGCCCTTTCTTCGGACCTCCGATAAACCAACAATATTCCACCGCAACTTGTTTATCTCTTCTTCCAGCTCAAGAAGCTTCTCATCTGTCCTTAACGTGCGTGCGTTGTATGTCACCAGGGCCAATTTTCGTAGTTGGTGGTAGCCGAATCTCTGCCGGAGATTCTTAGCACCCCTTGTCCTGTCGTTACCATAGCTGCTACCGTGGCCAGGACGAACAGGACCGCCGGGGACTAGGGGCCTGGTTTTATCTTTTTCTTTCATTTTAATAAATTGGGGGGGTTTGCCATACTCGCCACGCTTGGCAGGCGGGTTGGCGAGCGCAGTTTTTGATGGTAGAAGTGTTAAGGGAACGCTGCTGCCCATTCCCTAGTTTTCCCCTTAGTCGCCTTGTACGACACCCGATGGGATGAGATGGGTTGGTCCTATTCTAAGCCGGGAACCACGCGGCTAGGGGCGCTTACATGTAGTCAATTTACAATTTATTTTAAATCTCATTTGACTACTAATCTCTACTACCGAATCAGAAGGCGGCCTCCACTAAGAAGATCCGGCGAAGAAACTCAGCGGGCTTGTCTTTTTTATTTACTTCTTTTTCTCTCTTTTTTTTTTCTTTTTTTTTAATCATATTGTGTGGATACAATGTTCAGGTTAAAATTAAATAGTTTACGATCTAGCTCCAGTGTGATGCCAGTATGAATCTAATGATGTTATCTCTAAAGTGTGTCTAAGGGATTCCGCAATGACCAGTCCCCACAAGCAGCACCCGTTCACGAGTATGACTGCTGGAACAGCCATCAGTCCCTTTGCCCATATTGGAGGGAAGGGAGTGACCCGCGCCAGTATAGTGAGCATGACCAAACCAAAACCTCAAAGACGGTGGCCAGATTGTGTCTACAAAGTAGCAATACTCCAAGCTCATCAGACACAATACGCTACGCTTTAACGTTGCCGTAATTACAAGAGAGAAATAAATGGCATCACTATTAATAACATGACTCTTCAATCCCACGGGGTCTTATCTACTTTATATTCCGAGATTTTGTAATAAGCTTTGTTACAAAGCGGTACTTATCGGTTTAAGCTCTGCTTTACCTATCAGTTAGTGCTTTAGTTTTATAAAGTAGGATACATGGCTTTTCATTCTTCGTTATTTTTAGGTTTTTTATAAATTATTCATTATTTGAGCAGTGATAGCATACTGGTTAAACCGTTGGACTGCAAAGTCAGAGGTATCGGGATCAAACCCAGGCAAGCACCTCTGTCTTTTCGAAAGCATGTGCGTATTATAAATGAACTATCACTTACTTTAAAGGTGAAGGAAAACATCGTGAGAAAACCTGCATGTCTAAGAGTTTCTCGAAAGTGTGTGAAGTTCTCCAACCCGCACTGGGCCAGCGTGGTAGACTATGGCTAAACGCTCTCAGTTTGAGAGGGGAGGCCCGTGCCCAACGGCGGGACAGTTTCTTAACCGGGCTAATATTATAGTATATATTCATTATTTTACAAGTTAAGTACGTTTTGAGCTGTTTCGAAAGTAACATATACTTAAAATCCAACACGGTAATCTTCTTACATGTTGGCGTAGTAACTGCGGTTTCTTGTGACAAATCCAAAGGTTCTGAAATGGCGGCCATTTCGGAAATTCCATTTGGCGAATGAGCTGTCCCTCGAGATGTTCCTCCAAAAACCTTTCGGTTCGCGGAATTAAATCGATCCCGGATAAAAATAATTAGACAAGTGCAAGTAGGCCTCGGGGCTCTGAGGGTTCCGTACAAATGTCAATTGATGTCGTTATTCTAATTTTTTATGTAATCCGAGGTGTAATATGAATAAATTTATGGAAATACAAATTAACCTAACCTTCAAATTAACATTACCCTATAGGTGATATTAAATTTCTATATCTTTGATTTGCTAAGGCACCGCAGACTTTAGTATTTGACATAAAATTTAAATTGATATTTCTACCCGTTCTTGAGAAAAAGGGTCTTAACCGTCAGACAAACAGATGGGTAATAAAGTGATCCAATAAGGGTTCCGTTTTCGCCGAATACAGTAAGGAACCCTGAAAAAATCCTCTTAATTCTGCCTTTTCAATGGCCGAGTCCGATGAAAGAAGTTAGGAGCTTATTATCGATAATCGGTTAGAATCGGAACTCTGCGTCATTGCTATTCTGTATCGATAAGAATCGTTCAATGTTACGATTATTACTCAACCTACGGCTGACGTCCGTTTTGCCTTGTTCAGTGGGTTTATTTTAATTATCTGAATGTATTCAGTGGTGGAGTTTGATACTTTGGTCTGTCAATCGCTAATTATAATAGTTTTTAAGATATCATTTCCATATATTAAATCCTGTGTCGTGGGTGCATTTACAAACATGAAATTCACATACACAAACACCCAGACCGAAACAAATATTTGTGGGTCACACAAAGATTTGTCCCGTGCGGGGGTCGAACCCGCGACTACTCGATCTAGTGGGCGGAACGACTTGAGCTCTTAACCACTGAATCAAGCCGTCCTTCATTTTAAATATAGGTGTAGACGTCATCGATATATAATATTATTATTCAAAATACGAATAAGGGGGTACTCCGAAAAACTTCCCGATAAGTAAGAGCAGAACTATAGTTATGGACGTCTTTCGGCTCTTCAACCGAAGTATCATTTTAACTCCCATTTTAAAAGAGTAACCGTGGAGTTTTCTGCCCTTCTTCTCTCCAGGAATGACTTTCCGAACGGTTGGTAGAGTCTTAAGAAATAACGTTTTCTTTCTTGACTATTCATAAGTACTTCTTGGGCTACATGTATAAAAAACTTTTGATTTTGATTTACAGTTATACAAGTTATGGCCCGCGGCCAAAATCAGAACTAACGACGTCATCAAGTGAAATGTCACTTCATGACAGCCGCAGAGTTGCCGTTATCTATGAAATTTACCCAAATTCTTTTTTTTAATTAGTAACCGAGCGGTGGGTCCGCTCGGTTACTGTTGAAATATTTCCCTGGAAGTAGGAAAATTGCTAAATGATAACACTAATTTTACACCAACGTCCCTCTGTCAATGGAATCCACGGGCCAAGATATCCTTGTCGTATTTATTTGTATATACCCTACTAGGGCATTTAAAATCTGTTAATATTACTTGTTCAATCCCACTTATCTATGAAGATAGCAACAGGATTTATACAAAACTAGCTGCCCGCCCCGGCTTCGCTCGGTCATTTTGTTCATTAGAAAGAAAATGACACCATTCTGTCAATATTTTTTTAAATCTCCCTACTGTCTTCTGCCTTACTTTATATGGAGATATTTTAACTCAATTTTTTCACTTTTCCATACCGTTTTTCAAACATTTTCTTTCATACAAACCATACAAAACACAAACAAAAAAGGATTAGCCAAATAGGTGCAACCGATCTGAAGTACATGCGCTCACATACATTCGGCAATTGATTTATATTTATATAGAAGATAAATGATTGGAGTTTAATTTAGTACGTACAAAATTTTCGAATTATTCTGTACCCCGTTACCCGGCTTTGTAACCGGGTTATTACCCAGGTACCCGGACCGGACCACCTAATGTCCTCGTTAAGCCCAGTTGTGGCGTCGTATTTCATGAACTTTTTTACTATTGTTCTCAAAGCCAAGATTGAGGACACCTGCCAAGCCGTAAATTAAAAAAGGGTTCGTTAACCTCGTTATGGCGAATTCTACTTAGTGTTGTCTTGTTTAATGACTGTTTTCTGGTTTAAGTGTTTCTAGTCGTTAATGAAAGTTTAGAAGTAATAAATTATTTTGAAATATTCTGTATTTTCAAACCAGGAAACGGAGACCTTAGAAAATTCATGATTAAATAAAAATGAAAAATTACACTGTCCTACCTTAGACCATCGCAGACGTGTACTATGTACTCCCACAATTCTCCCACGATGTTATACCTCAAACAGAGGGCGAGTCTATTCCCAGTATACCCCGCACCATTCCACACTCTGGGCTAGAACTGAGATTTTTAAACTTTAAAACACTTTGTTCAACCTAGGAATCGAATTCAACACATCATAATCTCAATTCGCACCATGCATTACTAAGTTCAAGAAGAACTCAGGAAAAAATAACAACTATACTTTCAAACTAAAACGATGGATTTTCAGTATATCATAAAATAATACTCAAATCGAAAGCCCCTGACTCGCACCGTATCTTTTTAATTGACACGGATAAAACATCGGCGCCGGATATCGCCGCTCCCAGCTGGAAATATCAGGAAATCCAAATTCACCGATATTTTATATTTCCACTGTCTGATGTCGTGTTGAACGTTTTTCAATGGAATATTCCGTGAGCTGTGATCAAAAGCGTCGTGTACCGTGATTTCCGTTAAATTATCGTTATATTTAAATTCTGTAATAAAACATTGGCGGATTTAAAATGGATGTTGACAGCAAAGTTTTATTAATGCTATTTAAATCTATACTAGGTATATGTAAATTGAAGTCGCTCATACCCTCGTTTCTAATTCTCTAATCTTAAAAATAACTACACGGATTTTTATTAGATTTTCACCAATTGATAGACTGATTCACGAGGATCGTTTAATTAAACATATAATTAATAAATATTTTATGCTAATAGGCTGTGTCCAATGGTACTTTAGTAAGCAATAAAACAAAATATACTAAATTCATCATTCATTCACTGCTATTTAAATAAAATAAAACCTCTCATTGTTTTTATAATGCTATTTAAATAATTGAATATCTCGACTGCCTTGTTGGTTTAGCGGCGAACAATGGGCTTTGCGATCACGAGGTCCTGGGTTCAAATCCTAGGTCGGACCAATGTAGTTTTTCTATCGAAATACTCCTAGTATCAGTTCGGGGTGTGGAATTGTGTCCAGTATATGGCAATAGGTCGCCCCCTATTACATGGGACCAAACATCGTTGGCGAAAAGTGGGTGTACACAGCATACCTCCGCCTCTCCCGCTTGGGGAATATAGGCGTTACGGTGTTTATTTTACTTTATCTTTAATACCTCTCATGTCCGTTTTCCCCGAGGTTGGACATAGTACACCGAACTTTCTCCAAGGTATTTTGGTCCCAATGTGACAAGGGAGGAAGCCTGCCGTCATTATTCTGTTTCATCAACATCAGCCGAAAGGCGCCCACTGCAGGACAAAGGCCTTCCTAAATATTTTCTTGTTTGTCTCTTTGTCTGATTAGTAAAAATCCCTTCTAAAGTTGCCGATGTTCATAATTACCAGGTAGTAAACTAACACCCATTTTCCTCTCTATTCCGATCTCGGTCTCGAACCTATTCGCGTTTTTATTAAATAATGACCACTCGATACTTCGCGAACTTGTCCAACCATCGGAACCCTCTAATTGTAACCGGCGCCGACTACGAACCTAACTCCCCTCTTATAGCCGCTACCGCCGTCCATGCCGCGTTCTCACTGTCTATCCCGATGTCCTTACTTCTCTCCTTATGAATACAGTTACCGCACACAGGATCAGATACTGACCTCGCCGGCGAGGTCAAAGAATCCCTTGCCCACCGGTCGGTGCAAATCACTACGGCGAGACACCTAGTATACGCCCTCCCCCTTAGCGTCTGCCCAAGCCGAAGTCGTTCCTCCTTAAGGCGCACTTGAGCTGGTTGCCCCCTCTTGTCCTTCTGCCTCGAGCGTAGTGGTTGCACGCTCGCCCTCTTATCCGGTAAAGCTGTAATGGCCAGCGGCCAACAGCGTAGATCATTCACACACTACACCACAACACCCATTTTCCGTAGACATCGTAAAAAGCGATTTAAAACATAAATCCCCTTTAACATATATCAACCTTATCGGTATTTGGTCTTTTTGGAACGAACTTCACATTTAAGATACGTTTACTCCTCCATATATCCCTGTCTATCCCTTCATAGATAATATCATGCAGATATTTCCAGATATATCCAGCATTTTAGTTTCAGCCCCAGGCGATACTTCAGTGTTTTATTTCAACACTACCCTTCCAGGCCTAGATCAAAATAAAATGATAAACATATATATTAGCTAACATTTCGCTGGGTCTACATAATTTAGTCCGAAGAGTCCTAACTTTTTGACAACTACTGAGCTAACCAAACGAGTCGAGATTTTGTTTTTTAGGGTTTCCTATGTCAATCAGTATAAACGGAATACAGGATCACTTTGTTTTTTGTCTGTAGGAGGTCAAAAACCTTATTCTCAGGAATGCGAAAAGGCATCAAGTTGAACTTTATGGTATATAGTTCCTTGGCGGTGTCAGAATTTGAAGCTTTTAAGTCAATGCAATCAAAAGATATGGCTGTTAGAAATCAGAATATTTTTTATTCATGTAAACCATTCCAGTATTTATGAATCGGCAGAAAAGTAACAAAGACTCTACCACTCTAATCATTCAGGAAAATCTATAAGGTACGGCTAGCAAAATAAGTTGCCTAACATTACCAGTTTTTTTAAATCGTTAGTACACTTTTGTTTTTCATAAAAGCTATTATTTTTGCTGACAGTACTTTCCGTTGACAATTAAATTTGACAAAATGCAATCTTTTATGGTGCAAGTATAGGAACAGATCTGAAAATTGTGGATTTGTAATTATATCTTGAAAAAAATTACCTCACATTCAATAAAAAAATAAAAGTAGCGGCACATATATGGAACAATCATAGCACGAGTCCTCGCCAGTCCAGTTTTTGTTGTGTTATTGTTGTTTGATACAAATGGAGGGTCGGTGCATATCTACCGCTTTTTGTTTTGATTCAAGCTTCCGGGTCTAAATTGTTCCCTTATCTCATATCCTCTCGCATCTGCGTCCTCGTAATGCTGCACTTAATTTGGCCCCTGACGTTTTTATCGGCACCTTGTTACTGTCCTGTGGACATTTACGATTCTGTCCTGATGTAGGACGCCTATATTTGTTTGTAATGCCCCTTTTGGGCTTTGTTTGGGACTGAGTTTTGAAAGTTACACACAAAAATTGAGGCCATTTACACTCTACGTGCATTACAACAACAAATCAGAATATACTATCCCACTGCTGATCGATGGCTTTTTTGTTCTTTAAATAAACGTAGCCCTAGACGGTGATACCCTAGTGGTTAGACCGTTGGAATGCAAAGTCAGAGGTCTCCAGTTGAACCCAGGCACCACCTCTGTATTTTCGAAAGCATGTGCGTATTAAGAATTAACTATCAATTTAAATCTAGGGCAATGACAGTGAAGGAAAACATCGTGAGCAAACCTGCATGCCTAAGAGTTTCTCAAAGGTGTGTGAAGTTCGCCAACCCGCACTGGGCCAGCGTGGTGGACTATGGCTTAAACCCTCTCAGTTGGAGAGGAGGCCCGTGCCCAACGCTGGGACAGTTGCATAACAGAGCTAATATTATTATTTATTATAAACGTAGCCCTACACTAGGATTTATTCCTGTGTCGTGGGTGTGTTTACAAATATGAAAATTCACATACATAAATACCCAGACCGAAACAAATAATTGTGGGTCATACAAAGATTTGTCCTGTGCGGGAATTGAACCCGCGACTATTAGACACAGTGGGCGGAGCGGCTTAAGCTCTTAACCACTGCTCTAAATCGTCCGTCGAAGCAGTTTTGTAGCCACCTGCTGTAGGATCTTATCAAACTGTATATTAGACATCCAACTTAGCTTAAAAACAAGTAAATTAAGTGACAGCCGATACCAACGACTAAATGTTCCTTCCATAGTATCGTAACGCTCAAAAATGGCATTGCTACAAACGGTCACCTATCTCACACCAATCGAGGGGGACTGTTGCGTAACCTCAGTCTATCTATCTACATCATCACGCCAGTTCCCTTGCGGGATAGACAGAGAGTACAGAGTTCCAACCGGTTCTTTCCTTCCATACCTCTCTGGCTTCCTCCACACTCATAGTTAGTCTTATACACGCTCGCCGGTTACGGAGACTCTTGACTTGCCCTTGTAACCTTGGTGTTCGCTGAAAATTCCTCAGACATGGATTAAATCGCATAACCCACAGATAGACTGGCTACATTATTCTAGCATACCCCACAACTAAATGTAAATGGTAATAAATTGTTCATTTTAAAATGTTAAACGTGGAAAGTTTTGACCTACTCCACAGGAATGATATTCCGAAGTGGTGGTAAAGTCTTTGTTACGTTTCTGACGTTTTATAAATACTAAAATGGTTGACAAGAATAAAATAGTCGGAATTTTTTACCGCAACTGCAACAAAGTAATATTGTTTTCTTTTTGTCATGGGCATTATTGATTATGGATGACAGCGTATCGCAAATTTCCAAGATATGTTATGTATCATGATTGAGGTGTGTTTCTGAAGTAAACCCAGGGCGATCCATCAAGAAGGGTCAGTATGAGGAGCTTGAAACTATCAAATATATAGACGTTTGGTTTTGGAAACCATGTTATCGATTTCCGAATTAAATTGAATAAAAAATTTAGATAAGAAAGAATTTACTATAATATTTGAATATGTAGGTATTAAAATAAAAAAAGAACATTACTATTTCCCGCAGACGATCTAACGTGATAATAAAGACAGATATGTAGTCTCTTTATCGATTTTTTAATGCCACAAGCCTTGCAGGGTAGGCAAAGAGTACAGAGTTCCACTGGACATTTCCTTAAGCACTTCTTAACTAACCTAAAATTAAGCGTCAAATTCCTTAATTTCCAAATTCAAAATCATAATCATCATTTAAAAATCGAAGTATCAGATAAGCTTAAAATTTCTCAACGAAACGCAACAAAGACTCAAATTTCTCCTCGTATCATAAAAACTGTTTTGAAGGCTTCACTTGTGGCTACGAAGCCGCAAGTTATCACACACGCAGTCATACATGTGGCGTGCACTGCGCCGCGCTGGCGCCGCGCCAGCTCCACTCATTCCCATTTATCAAGCTGCCGATTTTTTATTAGATTTATTGCTCGGAAGTAAGGCAACATTGCCCTAGATTTAAATTTTAAACATTTCAGAACGAATTGGAGGTAGCATTGCCGGGTTTAAATCTGTTGAATTGTACTAAAAAACTGAGTCGTAAATGCTTATCTATTTATCTATATTCTCACACCAGATCCCTTGCGGGGTAGGTAGCAAGTACAGTGTTCTATCAACAACTCGTTGGTCTAGTGGCGAAAAATGTGCGTGGCAATGGTCCGAATTTTAGGACGGACAAATTATACTTCTCTATTAAAAAAAATCCAGTATCAATCTGGTGACTGGCACTGCGCCCGGTATAGTGGCAAATGGCTCGCCTTCTTTTATACGAGTAAGGGGCTTAACATTGGCGGCTAAAAGTGGATGTACACACACACCTTTGGCACTCCTTTCTGCCCCAAAAGCTGTCAAGTTCTACGAGCAATGTGCGTCGGTCACACACCCCCGTAGCCTCTTTGAAATTGTAAAATAGTATAAATGATTATATTTTCTTGTCGAATTTATAAGGATCCCATTTTTTTCCTTTTGTACCAAAATAATGTTCACTTATGTCGCCAACAAAGTTACATTACACCATCCGCCTTTAAATATACAAACGTATTCGTAGTATTTTATCTAGATTTTCCCGCATAAAGCGTAGACACGAATTTAGTCTGAAATCTACGAATATCACAAAAAGAACTGAAAGAAAATAACATCAAAAAAGTTCTGCAAATTTCAACCGCAAAGCGATTCCTTTGGTCTCAAGTTATCTGAATAAAATATGCTTTGTTTTATTTATTGTCAGGCTACGAGACTAGCGAGGGAGGGGTGAAGATATAGAAATATGAGCCTTATTTACAGGGGTGGGGGCTGAGATTTCCTTTTGTTCTTAATCTAAAAGAAGCAAAGTGTCGTCGTTCGATGGAGGTCATTAGTTTTTTATCTGTAAAGTTTTATTTTATACGGAATCTCTTGTTTTTTCTTTAAAAGAACCTCGCGGCTTTATTTTTTAAAATACAAGCTCTAAGATTGTTATAATAAGTTTGAAAATAATGTGACCATAATAAGATGCAGTATTTATTTATCGCTTGCTATAATATAAAGTTTCTCTTTATTTATCCAGCAGAAAGAACATAAGTCTAACCCTCAAAATTGTAGTCACATCACATATTCGATTTGTATAACGCTTAGTTTATCTATGTATGTCATCACGCCAGATCCTCTGCAAGGTAGGCAGAGAGTACAGAGTTCTAACAGGTTCTTTCCTAACTTCAGCTCCCTTTTTTAACGCTAATTTATTTATTTATAACCTTAAACCTCAGACATCAGTCATTACAGGTCAGAAACACAATGCGATAATACAGTTCCTTAATTAAATATTATAATAATACTCGCATAACTATTTGTGTTTAATATTATAATATAAGCCCTGTTAAGAAACTTCCCCACCGTTGGGCACGGGCCTCCTCTCAAACTGAGAGGGTTTAGGCCATTGTCCACCACGCTGACCCAGGGGGATTTGGCGAACTTCACACACCTTCGAGAAACTCTTAGGCATGCAGATTTCCTCACCATGTTTTCGGTTACCGTTAAAGCATGGGATAATGATTTTTGTAAAACGCACATGCTTTCGAAAAGACAGAGGTGCGTGCCTGAGTTCGAACCCGAGACCTCTACTACTATTTGTGTGGTCAACGATCTGTCTAATAATTAATATAGTCACTAAAAAGGTACAATTTTATTTTTTTCAATCTAGTTTTTTTTGTATCTATCTATATCATCACGCCAGATCCCTTGCGGTTGTAGGCAGAGAGTACTGAGTTGCGACAGGTTTAGTTTATTTCAGCTTCGTACAAGGGCCAGAGCCCAAACTCTGGCCCATATCCCAAACATTAATCTCTAGAGCCGTCACCCTGTGCTTATTAGAAAGAAAAAACATTTATTTGACACTACAGAACAGAGTTAATAGAGTTTTTGGCGGGAAATCGAAGAGCGATGTCGTCAATTTGTATTAATTTCCAAAACTTGTGTTATTTTGAATAATAATGTTGGTGGAATATTAACTATTATGTATTCTTATATGTGCATGAGTGAAGGTAATTGTAACAAAGTGATAGAACGTGGCTTTTCGATTACTCTCAAAACGGCCGTAGCAATTGGTATGTAAAGTATCCATCGCTTTACTATCCAGGGTGGGGCACTTCATCAATTTCATAATCATCCTTGTCATCAAGTTCATCGGAGAGATGAATTAATTTTAAAATGAATATTCTTAATACTTGACATTGGCAAAATACGCGTCGTCGATCACGATGGCATCAGCCATAAACAAAAAAAAAACAAAGTTAAGACAGTTTTCGAATATTCATTTCAAAATTAATTCCACTCTCCGATGAACTTGATGACAAGGATGATTATGAAATTGATGAGGTGCCCCACCCTGGATAGTAAAGCGATGGATACTTTACATACCAATTGCGACGCCCGTTTTGAGGGAAATCAAAAAGGCACGGTTTATCACTTTGTTACAATTACCTTCACTCGTGCACATATAAGAATACATAATGGTTAATATTCCACCAACATTACACATTATAATTCAAATTACATAAGTTTAAGAAATTAAAACAAATTGACGGCATCACTCTTCGATTTCCCCCCAAAACTCCCTAACAGGCAGTTATGTAAAGTACGGCACAAGTTGTGAGGGGCCAAACAGGATGCTGAAGAGCATATTGCTGCACTATGGTTATAGTGCAGCGCTGGTATTAACCCCTCCAAGTGCTGAGACGCCCTGGTTATACATACTCTGTATACATACCGTGTGAGTGCGACGGTGTGCAAGAGACGATCAATCAGGCGGACAGACATCTGTCGCCATTACCAGCTCCCCTCCCCCTGTCGGGGAGGCGGGTGTCAATTCGTATTTGCCGAATGCTTTTATTGGCGTTTTTTGACGATTGCTCTTTTCGTGGTGTATTATTTTGAAATAGAGTTTCATAACTCAACATTTATATGTACTGGGGATTACATTTTAGTAGTAATACGGTATTAGTCTATACTAATATTATAAAAAGAAAAGATTTGTTTGTTTGCGATCGATAAACTCTGAAACTACTGAACTGATTTTAATATTTTTTTTTACCACTATTACATTAGCCAAAGTAACATAGACCGGTAGGCAGTGCTGGCCATTTTTGAATTGTAGGATCAATAAGTTGTAATTTAATTTGCAATTAGACTGGCGATTTAGCGCAGTGGTTAAGAGCTTAAGTCGCTCTGCCCACTGTGTCTAATAGTCGCGGGTTCGATTCCCGCACGGGACAAATCTTTGTATGATCAACAATTATTTTTCCCGGTCTGGGTATTTGTGAATGTGAATTTTCATGTTTGTAAACGCACCCACGACACAGGAATAAATCCTAGTGTCGGGCTAATTTAAAAAAAAAAAGAATTAAATTAATCCCTCTAAGGTACTTCGGAACAACAATGACTTTTGGACGTCAAACGCCTCAGTCCCTCCCGTGACCATGGGTGCTGTAGAGCACTTGAATCGTCGGCCACTTTAGAACCACAAATGAGCCGCGACGAAATCCGAAATATAATAATTGAAACTTAACATTTTCACAAGTAATTTTTGCCCAACCCTGCCGTAGCGTTGTTGTCGACGGGGTTCGAAGCCGCGGCAAACTCATAGCACGGTAACGACGGCGCTATACCAAACAAAAAGTAGCCGATTTTCTCCCTTTAGCCGAAGTGCATTATTTATCGCCACTTACAGTAAATTATTTTAAATTTAAAACTAATGACCTCACGTGATTGGCGATGTGAAGATGTAGGATGATACTATACCTCTGCTACCCTCGTTTGGGGAATGTAGGCCCGACGATGCTTTTATAACCTAACAACGTCGGCGTAATATAGGCGTGACGATGTTTAGTTTTGAGAATCATATTTAATTAATTTAATCATGCATGCTATATAGGTGTTCTATTTATAAGTACAGGCAACAGGCTCTCAACCGTGTGACAATCGGCGTGGTTTCCTAGACCCGTTAGCCGGCGATATTACGCGCCCTGATTGCTCGCACCCTTTACAACCTATGGTATGTTCCTCTATTCTTTGCACGTGTACGACTTCCTATTGCCTCATTGGGACAGGAGATTTTAAACTATAAAATAGAGTTTTGAAAACGTTGTACGTCTTTTAGAATAATCTAATGTTGTAATCCGAATCAAATTTCTATTTATAATCTCTGCGCGGAAACTTACAAATTGTCAATTTTACTATTTGTTTATCTAATGTACTGGATCGGAATGCGGTTTCAACTGAAAAGGTCCGCGAAAAACTCTACGAGCTTGTCTTATTATATTTAATCCTCTCTATTCTATTTTATCATATTGTTTTGTATTAGTACACTTAAGCTACAAAGAATAAGTCTACGATCGCGCTTCAGTGTGTTGCCTTACAATTAAGATATGAGACTAATGATATAATACTTAAAAAAAAAAATTCTGAGTAGCTGATTGGAAATTCTGAATTTGGTTATCAAATTATATTTAACGTGGTTATAAAATTGTCTCCTTTAAAATAGAGGTCGTGATTGGTGACTCAGTATTACCATAGATACAATATATTAGATAGATACAGATTTTAATCATAGGTTTACTTAATACAAAATCGACCATGGGAAAGTGGAAGGATGTAGGTACCGGGATGTAGGTGACCAAATAGACCTTGTCTCGTGTATGAGACGAACTATGAAAGTAGAGGAAGCCAGAAAGGTATTTAAGGAAAAACCTGTTGGAACTCTGTATTCGCTGCCTACCCCGCAAGGGATCTGCTGCTATCGATCGCTGGTATCGATAATATAATATTAGCCCTGCTAAGAAACGGTCTCACCGTTGGGCACGGGCCTCCTCTCAAACTGAGAGGGTTTAGGCCATAGTTCACCACACTAGCCCAGTGCGGGTTGGCGAAATTCCCACACCGACAAAATGAGCAAAATAGCTTCAACATTTATTTTATTTTTTATTCACTAGCCCCACCAACAATACACAAACAAAACATAGGAATAATATATCAATAGAAGAAACAACTTATAATAGTATGTGCATCAGTTACAGGTGAGTACAACATACACCTAGTAGTCCAAACATCGTCTCACATATAAAATAATAATGAAAATAAAAGTATATAAATTGTAGTTACATCATCATCATCTCAGCCTATACTTGTCCACTGCTGAACATAGGCCTCCCCAATCGCTTTCCAGCGTAACCGGTCCGATGCCACCTGCATCCAACGACTTCCTGCGATTTTCACAAGATCGTCGGTCCATCTAGTTGAATGAAATAATAATAATAACAAGAGAAAAAAAAATGTCACACCAAAATTAAAAACAAAATTCAATAAAACAATTAAATATCAAACTGAAATTTGAAAAATTGTGAAAAATTATATAAACAGCACACATTTGACGAACTACTTACTAAAGAACAATACTTCGTTAATGTTATTGAAACTTAGAATCAGGATTTAGTTTCTGAGACGACCTGACATACTGCACGTCCCTTCAGTGAACTCCTTATATCGACAAGACGCATTTCTTATTAGAGCAAGTAGGTCGTTTAATGCTCATGCTAATGCTCATGACACAGACATCGACCTGTTCAACAATAAAGTGTCGAAAATTAGTAAACACCTGAGTAACCGGTTTTTCCTATAACTATCCTTATAAACACAACTTAGATAGCTGTGTTTATGTGAAAAAAAATAATGTGTTTAATATGTGCGTGTCTCGGTTCTTCTGTTTCTTCTCTATTCTGTATCTATTTGTAAAACCTTGTAATTGACCTTCTGTATCTTTATTTTTATTATTTTCATGTATTAGCTGTAAGTTTTCGAAAACAATAAAATAAAATACACTCTTAGGCATGCAGGTTTCCTCGCGATGTTTTCCTTCGCCGTTAAAGCAAGTGATAGTTAATTTTTAATACGCACACGTTTTCGAAAAGGCAGAGGTGTGACCTGGGCTGGAACCCGAGGCCTCTGACTTTGCAGTCCAAAGGTCTAACTAAATCTAAATTAAAATAAGTACTCTAAATAACATGAACACAACTCTCGCATTCTCCCACACACGCAACTAGTAGATGTAAAGCGATCAATCAGGGTACGTAATGTCCCACGTCTATCACCGGCGGTACCTCCGACCGAGACGCGTCATTTGCAGTGTTTACACGTTCAGGATATTAGAGTATGTTGTAGGATTCTATTGTGTCATTTGTAAAAAGTAATGCTGATTAGTTTCACCGATTTTATTACGATGTTTTAATTCACTTTATGTCTGTCTGTTAGTTTGTCTGATCAGTAATAATTTTGTAATCAATTTTAATGTAATTACGATGATAAGCTTTAAGCTTTACTCAGATTTGGATGGTAATACATTATTAATTAAAGAAAAAAGAATGAGACAATGTTTTTGAACCATCTATGTGATATACAGATCCATTGCAGGGAAGGCAGAGAGTACAGATTCAAACAGGTTCTTTTCTAAGTATGTATCCTCATTATCTGGACTATTTTGGATACCAATATAATAGCAAACGAGCCCATTGCCATTTTTTAATCTGTGAATCCAGTTTCGGGATTTACTGAGAATTCTTCGATAGAAAAACTCCTATAACATTTTAACCTAAGATTCGAACTCAGGACCGCATGATCGTGAGCAGCACTCTAGCACGCTAGCGACTAAATAAACTTCTTAACAACACAAAGTCAACCTTTCATTCCAACATTACGAGTATTACAAAATACTAACAACGTTGATCTCCAAATACGCGAACACTCAACAGGAAAATATAAGTTACAAACCTTTAAAACTCCACTTGAGCTCAGCTGTAACGTAAAATGTACAAATGGGCCACAAATGCCCCCATCGAGTAAGGGGAGGGTTGCTATAAAACTTGGGAATACTTCCAACGACTTATTTTCGTTAGTACGGTCCGAGGGACTAATAGATTGGTAGTAAAGTGCCACTCGATGCTTTGAATTTATATTGAGTACTAGTTGCTGCCCGTGACTTCATCCGCCTTAATGGGAACCTTACATTTTTCCGGGATAAAAGTATTATATGTGTTAATCCAGGTAATAAATTATCTGTATGCCAAATTTCATCCAAATCCGTTCAACCGTTTTTGCGTGATTGAGTCACAAACATTCGAATATCCAAACATTTAAACATACAAATTTCACATTTATAATACCCGTATTAGTAGGATTGAAATGGGTTTCTTTGGTATTTAGTGTAATGATAGTAGGACCTGCCTCGTCGGTCTAGTGCGCTGGCGATCACGAGCTCCTGGGTTCAAATCTTAGGTCAAACGGTTATTAACGTTTTTCTGTTGAAAAAAAACTTAGTTACTGAGATTCTTTCGACAGAGAGGACAGAGTCAGGAGAATTTAGAATTACAGTAGAATAACGGCAATTGATAAATTTACTGCCAGTAGAATTTTGGCGTATTTTTTAAGTAAAATATGTCACAAATGTCTGAAAGTAAACACATCTACCTTCCTAATTGTTAAATATTCAAATCGACCACTTTTTTTAGAAAAGATAGATCTTAACTTAATGACATGCGCTGAATTTCTAGCTGACAGCACAGTGAGGACGTGAGATTTTATACAGAATAACATTTTAGTATTGATTAATTCACACATTTTTAAATTAAGATATTTCCTATCGTAAATATTTTGTGAGATACACGTATGTACGTTCAACGTTTACATACCTATTAACCTTTCGCACATATCTGACTTGATTACCTAGGATATATTCACAAAACTATACCAAAACACCCAACCCTTCACAATTCCAGCACGTTTACAATAGAAATTAAGCTTACAAAGTGGCTCCCCAGACAGATTAGATAAAACCCTGTTACGGCTACCTGTCCCTACGAATGGTTTTAGCCGGTTGTTACCCAGATCTCGCTACAAACCGCCGTGGGTCTGAGAGACCGCAAACGGCAGGAAAAGGGTTGCCTGTGACGAGTGGACGGCCATTATAACCCCTTCATTCTTTCAAAGCAGTTTTTACCAAAGATATCATAATATGCATATCTGGAGTCATGGCGTGCTGGACGCTTGAAAAAGAAAGGACATTATTTAAGTATCACTCAGATGCAGAAAGCTCATCATTAATGCTTCGTAAAGCGACATTATCATTACCGAATTCATTGTTTCATGTGAAATATGCGGTGTTTTGTTTTGTGCAATGATTTTTTAATAATAATAATCTTTATTTTATCACCACAATATTGAATTAATTACATTGCCTAGAAACTAATACAGATTATTGCAGGAGACTGGTGCCCAAGCTAGGTACAACCTGTATTTCAGGTCACCAATTGAATGATAGATTGGTTAGTCTATCTACATTCTCTTTAAAATTGAGCAATTAGGGTTGATTTTTCAATTATTACATCAGAAAGTTATACGTAAGATAAAATATAGAATAAAAAAATAAACAAATGAAGTACTAAAATATTTCAATCGTTTTTAGTTTAATTTTCTTTTTTTTTTCCTTTGCCGGTGATAGAAGACAGTTTGTCACGAACACCTTGTCAGATTTGATATTAGTCAGAACATTGTCGTAACGGGGTTATTGTAGAATTTTCGTAGGAATTCGATAGAAAACTTGGCGTAAGTCAAGAGAATATTTTACAACTATCGTGTTTTATTAAGCACTGTTGCCAAACCGACGAATCGACAGCTATTGACTAGACAATGTATGATATATTTGTCTGCTCTATTATACAATATAAATTGCGATTATGTGACAATATTGTCGTTTATTGTCGTAAAATATAATCGCATTGTTACCTTATACTGTGTTTTGTGGACATCTTCCGAAATTATAATACCTACTAACACGGAGAGCGAAATTTCAAAAGCCTTAAAATGAAAATATCGATTCTCAATACTTTACATCTTAAAAACTCCTTTAGGAAAACTTAATCAATTTCCATAAAACCTCTAGGGATTCGAACTGAAACTGTCCAAAAGAAACAACAAAATAAATACGATTCCAAGAAAATGTAGTCAAGTTATTCAACCAAATTGTCCCTCGAGATGGTCTTGGTCCAGTTGTTAGGAGTGTGGCGGGCTCCAGGCACCGGATGATGTAGCTGCGGGTTTGATCCTCGCACGTGATAAATCTTTGTGACCCATAAATATTTGTGTCGGTCCGGGTATTTGTGTATATAAATTTGATGTTTGTAAACGTATCCACGACACAGAGCTCTCATTCGCTATAAACAAGTAGACACGTAACCCGGTGTGTTAGGATAACTTCGTAAAAATGACCATTCAATGATACTCCAGTGGCATACACAACACACGCCGTGTTTGGTTATAGCGTATAGGGGTACAAGAATAATTACAAATGTAGAGCTACGTTTTTTGAATAAGAACAATGACACAAAAATCGAATTCATGGCATTTCTAGGAGTCATTCCTATGTCGTGCATGCGTTTAATTTTTTTTTTCAGCGTAGCCCAACACTAGGATTTATTTCTGCGTCGTGGGTGCGTTTACAAACATGCAAATTGTGCAGGGATCGAACCCGCGACTATTAGACAAAGTGAGCGCATTGGCTTAAGCTTTTAACCACTGCGCTTAATCAGAATCAAATCCACGTATGTTTCATGTTTACTAACATGAAACATACGTAGGTCACACAAAGATTTGTCCCGTGCGGGAATCGAGCCCGCAGCTACTCAATCTAGTGGGTGGAGCGACTCAAGCTCTTAACCTATGCACCAAGCTTTCCGCCGTTTTCGGATTTGCATTTCTGCCGATTGACATTTCTTCGGATAAGCATCTTGCCGTATTTATATGTATATAAATACGGCAAGATGCGTTAATAATGTTACACCTTGTAAGATGTAACATTATTAACGCAGGACCTGAAAGTAGTTTGTTTTAAATCGGCAACTGAATGTATTCTAACTATTTTTAAAGTATGTTAAATTTTTTTAATTATCTGAAATTGCTGTTATTCGTTCAGTCCGCTGTAATAAACAAAATTTAATTATTATTCAAAGCAATACGGCTAAAATTTAAATGCATTCCTATTACACATACATCAATATGCACACAAAAGTAAAGCAAAAGTAAAAAGTATTTATTTAATAAATTTTGTGGTTGATTTGGGTACCAAAGAACTTAAAAAAATGGTGGAAAATTCTGAAAAATTGGAGGTTAGATTTTCGTATCGAATTCGTAAAGCAATAATCGAATTGGGGTGTCTGAGGTCTTGCGTTTTTTATGTTACACTTTGTATACAGTCGATTTCGAATATAAATATCAAGTATCAAATTGTTTTGACATTCTACCGTAACCGTTTTTGTCCACAACTAATAACTTATTCTCTTAGAAACACACGAATTTCGCAAATTTTCTTAGAATTGTACCACGGGGCGAGAGCGGGGCGGGCGGGAGCGGGCCGCTTCCGGTTCGGAAACGGACGGGAGCGTTTCCGGAGGCCTAGTTGGCGGTCTTTGTAATAATGTATGTGGGCCCGTTCTTTTGCGGACCACTTACATTTTGCTCGTATTCGTTTTGTGGAAATGTCTTGTTCACGGAGTTATGTAGTTATGGTTCAACGATGATTTATTTATTACTGTATTGGAATAAACTGGAGCTTTTTGCGGGGTGAATTAGGGAATACGGGATTTCCGGATGATGTCTATCGGCAGAAATGCAAATCCGGCTTATATTATCCGGCGGATAGCTTGGTGCATAGGTTAAGAGCTTGAGTCGGTCCACCCACTAGATTGAGTAGTTGCGGGTTCGATTCCCGAATAGGATAAATCTTTGTGTGACTCGCGTATGTTTCATGTTAGTAAACGCACTCACGACACAGGAATAAATCCTAATGTGGCGCTTCGATTCTTTAGAATATCGAAAATAATCCAGTCTATTTTCTTCAATCTCGAAATAGTTGCGGGTAGTAGTAGAACTTTACTTAAAAAGAATTATAAAAATTCTCTTATACTCCGAAATTATATTTCAAAGTGTTGGAATTCTTTGTTATTTACCTGCCTTTTCATAAACACCACAATTTCATGAACCAAAGGACGTCAATCTTCAATTATTTACCACTACATATTATGAAACAAAGTCCCCGCGCCGCGTTTGTCTGTCTGTCTAAACGCGATAAACTCAAAAACTACCGAACAGATTTTCATACGGTTTTCACCAATGGATGGAGTGATTCAAGGTGAAGGTACCCGTGCGAACCCGGGGAGAGTCGCTAGTTTTGTATAAACTCTGCGGGGGTACTTACAAATGGTCATATTTACCTCATTTTTTTTTTAACTTACTGATCTACCACCGAATCGGAACGCGGCCTCCACTGAAAATCCAGCGAGAAACTTACCGGACTTGTCTTTTTTGTCTAATTCTCTATTCATTTTTTTTCATCAGTTTCTGTATAGATACATACATTTTTGTATTATACAAAATTAAGTATGCGAACCAGCTGCAGTACCTTACGATTGAGATATGTATAAGATAAATAATGCTATTTTTCAAAAAAGATAAACTTGACTGCCTCCTTGGTCTAGTGGCAAACAACGTGCTTTGCGATCACGAGGTCCTAGGTTCAAATTCTAGGTCAGACAAATGTAGTTTTTCTATCGAAAAGTATTAGTCCAGAATCTGGAATTGTGGCTGATATATGGCAATAGGCTCGCCCCCTATTACATGTGACCTAACATCGTTTGCGAAAAGTGGGTACTCAGTACACCTATGCCACCCTCGCTTGGGGAATATAGTCGTGACTGTGTTTATTTTTATTTATTTTTGATAAGCTAAAGGATTCTGGGTGGACCAGCCTCCATCTGCAGCACCCGTTCAAGAGTAGTCACACTACTTGAGCAGTCTACTGCTGGACCTCTGGCCTCTTCCAAAGACGGCCACGACGACCGGTTTGGGGTATACCCACGTACGTCACACTACAAAACTACTTAATAAACATGAATGTGACAGCACGATCACTCGTCGTGCTAACGTCAAAATTTTCGTGCTAATCCGTCTGATTGGGATTTATATATCTATTTCCCAAGAAGAAACACCGTGAAGCCTATATTCCCTAAGTGGGGGTGGCAAAGGTGTATTGTGTACACCCACTTTTTGCCGACGATGTTAGGTCCCATGTTATAGGGGGCGAGCCTATTGCCATATACCGGGCACAATCAGGCACTACATTTGGCCGATCTAAAATTTGAACCCAGGACCTCGTGATCACAAAGCGATGCACTTTGCCACTAGACCAAAGAGGCAGCCTTTTACTCAATTTCAGATGATATGAAACTAACTCCTTAATAAATACTGTTCCAAACAAAGTACTGTTAAAGTAACATTTCCTAAATATAATCAAGCGTAACCCGCAGCTTCCGCGCGGGTCCGGGTTCGGTGCCGTGCCAACACTTGCCGGAATCAGGGCAATTCGCATTGGCATAGCGCCAGCTGGTAAGCACATCTGTTCTCGGGTTCAACTTTTAGTGGCACATTTCCAGTGTTTGTAAATATTATCGAAGATTGAATGGTGATAGTTTTCATGGCGTAAGTGTTTCAGTTGTAGATAGTTTTTATTTTCTATGCTTCATATTTTGTGGTGCTTTTGAAGGGGGGAGAATTGAGAGTATGGTACGAACAGATAAGTATTTTCACTCCACGCTTCTCTTGCCTGGCTAGTTGGTTTAGGCGCAAGTTGTGGTGTATTAACGTGGGTACTGGTACGAGGCATGCCTTTTAAGTTTTGTCGTTTGAAGAAAAAAACACAACTAGAACCTTATAGTACTTTTTATTGTTTTTCAAAGTATTCACCACGTAGCTTAATACACTTTTTCATTCGCTCAAACCAGTTATTATAATATTTATCCCACTCTAAAGTGGAGTTGTTCAAAATGGCTGACTTGAAAGCGTCGACTGCTTCTTCACCGGACCTTTGTCCACGAAAACTTTTCTTAATTTTAGGAAATGTAAAGAAATCGTTAGGGCTTAGGTCAGGACTGTATGGAGGATGGTCAAGAATTTCTACTTTTTCCTGCTTCAAATACTCAATCGTTTGACGAGCGCTGTGTGAGCTTGCGTTGTCGTGGTGCAGGATGATGCGTCGCTTTGAGTTAGATTTTCGAAGTTCGGCGATGACTTGTGGTGAACAAACTATGGTATACCACTCTTCGTTAACTGTTCTACGATTTTCAAGTGCAATAGTCGCAACACAGCCGGTTTTTCCAACGAACGTGGCCACCATCTTCTTTGAAGTGCTTCGAGAACGAACAACTTTAGTCGGCTTTGGCTCGTCTTGAAAGACCCAGATTGTAGATTGTTGTTTGGAATCAGGATCGTAGGCATAGATCCAAAATTTGTCACCACTGATGATGTCGAAGACGTGATTTGACTCTCCTCGGTTGAACCTTTGCAGAGTTTTCTTACACCATCTGACGCGGGCCGCCTTGTGATCGTCGGAAAGCAGATGCGGTATCCAACGGCAAACTAGCTTTCTCACACCAAGCGCTTCATGCAAGATTTTCGTCTAATAGTCGCGGGTTCGATTCCCGCACGGGACAAATCTTTGTGTGATCCACAGTTATATGTTCCGGTCTGGGTGTTTGTGTATGTGAATTTGCATGTTTGTAAACGCACCCACGACACAGGAATAAATCCAAGTGTGGAGCTACGTTTTTTTAAAAAATAAAATAAAAATAAATAAAATAAAATCTTCTGAATGGTTGTCCCTGAGATGTCTAATAGAGCTTCTATCTCTCGATACGTCACATGACGATCTTCGAGAATTAGTTGTCTCACAGCAATGATGCTATCTTCAGTGAAGGCGGATTTTGGGCGGCCTTCGCGAGATTTGTCACTAACACTAGTATGTCCACGCTGGAATTCTAAATACCAGCGTTCGACAGTCCGCAGACATGGGGCTTCATCACAGAACACAGATGTTAGCTCTTCGAAACACTGAAGCCGTGTCAGGCCTCTTTTAAAGTTGTAGAAAATTATTGCACGATCATTTTCCTTAGAAAGATTCATTTTCGTACGTAACCTGACAGATTCCAATCGACGCTGTGACTAAACAATAGCATTAATCCTAATACTTTCAACTGTTTAGAGATTCAAAATTTAAACATATTCGAATATAGAACAGTTCCAAATTCAAAATTGCCGGGAAATATGGAAACGACAGAACCTAAAAGGCATGCCTCGTATTATTTTGCATGTCAAAATATATAACAAAATACTGGTATCTATTCACTTTTCTCTTTAACATCTGCATTTTAACCGAAGTTTATAAAATTCTAGTGGTGGAATGTGCTGCTGACAGTTATGATGTCCTGAGTTCGAGTTTTTAGTCAAACAAAATTTAGTTTATCTACCGATAAAATCTCAGGTAGACGTCCGGAGAGTCTAGAATTCTGACCAGTATAATGGCGTAAGGCTGGTCCTGTGTCAGCGATATATGGGTGTACCCGGTACGCCCTTGCCCTGCTCGCTTGAGAAACAGACGTTACTGGTTTTTTTCTCCCTTTGTATTTCCGCTCGCCATCTCTTAATAAGATTTTTAATAAATATTTTACACCTTCTCTATGTACACATAAGCTTCTCAAATATATAAGGCGCTCGTTACACAGAATATTCCTAGCTCTGACCGCTATTGCGGACCTCGGAAGCAGTTAAACTAAACTATGTAGAACTAGTGCGGTAAACTGGCCTTTCGGATAATTGAGCCGGTCGAGATGAGGAGGTCAACTTGCTCCTAGGAACAAGTACAGACCTACTATTATAACTTTTTAAGCTACTGACCTGGACCCCGTTTAATAAAACTAAAAATGACAGAATTGTCGCATTCTCACGTCAGGTGTTGTTTAATAATACGTTTCGTATAGATTATTACTGACGAATTTGTCAAATGGTCATATTGTCTCTCAAACTCAAACTAATTGTCTGTCTTATTAAACGGGACCTTAAAATGGCTATCGAAGGAGACTTGAAAACTTGGAGGTAGGGTTTTGCCAAGCAGTGAGACAACAATGCACGGCTCGTAATAATAGTACTACTATTGGATAGATATGCACCTTTGTGTATTTCGGCAGTCGTTAAGCCAAGTTGGAAGCCTTATTGGCGTCTCGATAAGTTACTGCAGCAGGTGGTCACTAACCTGCCTCCATCGCACCGTACTGGGTCGGCGTGGTGAATAATGACTTTGGTTTGTGAGAGAAGGTCTTTGTATAGGCTTATATTATTATATTACGCCATACACGATCATTCTGAGTAGTGTGAGTAGTGTTGCCAAAAATAATTTTATTAGATTTTAAATTATTGATCGATAACGTTTGATATTATTGATATATCTCTCTATCAGCTGGATTGTAACTTTAGTCTCACAATCCTGCTGACACCGCATCTAACAAGATGGTATCACCCAGTTAATACTGATCCAATTTTCTCAGCGCCCAGCGCACCCCCGATAATCGCCCGGAGCTAACCGCTAATCCGGTTAGATCAACACATGCGTAACTAGATCTAGACTATCCACATGACTTATACAAATACGTACATCAGGCAAACACATCGACGTATCCAACAAACAAAGTACTAGTAGTAGTAATAACCTTAAAAGTAGTAAATAACCTTATCGAGGGGCACGAAAGTTGCGATGCCATTTATTTTGTTTGGCATATGTTACTTTGTTCTTTGGGACGACGAGGTCGGACACTAAAAATATGCTTTTATATAGAATACTGTTTCTAAATAGAAAAAGGTAGACTGACACAAAATTGGGATTAAAACTATTTTTCGGATTTTATCTCGGTTTATGTTTGATTTTTAATTTCCCGACGTTTCGAGTGCTTTGCAGCAGCCATGGTCACGGGAGAGACTGAGGTGTAAGACGTCCAAAAGGCATAGTTTTTCCGGGTACCCTCGACGTAACATGAATGAGAAATCCTGACGTATTGCCTGACTATGACTTGTACTGAATCTTCCCTCCCTATACTATTTTTGGATAGGACGTCTTCAACGGCGCTGATAATCTCAAACGGTTTTTTGACTTTAGATCAACAGAAATAATTAAGAAGTTTAAGGGTACCCCGGAACAACTTTGCCTTTCGGACGTCTAACACCTCAGTCCTTTCCGAACTTAAAAATCCAAAATAAACCGCGATAAAATCCGAAAAATAGTTTTATTTCATGTGTTATGTTCGCGTTAATCGAAGAACTCAGTATGGCACAACATTCTTCAGGCGTTCATAAAGAAAACTACATAATTCTTTTACTCGTCCTTAATAATAAGCCAAAACATATTTTCATAGAATTCACCAATTGTAAAACGCAACTGTCCGTTATCACGTATATTTTGATCCCCTCATAATTATGCCCCTAATTTCACAAGCATTATAAAGCGCAAAGCAACAATATTTGAAAAATCCTAGGCCGGACAAGTGTAGTTTTTCTAACGATAACTTCCCAGTACGAGTCCGGAGTCTGAAATTGTGCCCGGTATATGGCAATAGGCTCGCCCCATATTACATGGGACCTAATATCGTCGGCGAAATGTGGGTGTACTCAGTACACCTCTGCCACTCCTGCTTGGGGAATATAGGCGTGAAGGTGTTAATATAACTATTTCACCGTTCCGACCGGAACAAAACTGACTACTTACTCCACCATTTTTAAATCACATTATATTTCAGAGTTGCCAGAAAAAATATTAGTAATTTTTTAGAAAATTTATGGTTAAATTCAACCTAAAAAAAACTAAAGGTAATTATAGTAGACTAAAACATAACAATAAAAAAAATATTATTTCGCGTGGGAATCTCAACCACGTTATCTAAATCTTAGCTTAATATTTATATAGCGTTAGCTGCTCCGTTTACTAGAGCGAGTAGTCTTGGATTAGATACCCGTACGGGACATTCTTTGTGAGACATCCAAACCTTTGTTTTGGTCTCTATGTTTGGGTATGTGAATTTTATAGTTTTAAGAAAAAAATACATTTAATCAAACACAGAGAAAACGAAACACTAAATATAACAAAATATACATTTACAAACACCAGAGATTGTCTATTAAACGCACCCACAGCATAGGTATTATAAGCGCGAGGCAACATTTAAAAAAAAGTAAGAGGAAAGTTTAAAAAAAGTACCAGATGGAACTTTGTAAGAAGACAACTTAGCCCTTAAAGGATCCGGCGTGATAATACAAAATCAATAACGTACAAAAATCATATACTCCAATTTATTTTTCGTAGTACTCAAATAACAAGACACGAGTTTTAATCTAGCTATCAGATATACCTCTATTAACATGCCTAACTCCAGTTTAAGTATGGAAATTAAACGGAAGTGGCCGCCATTCAGACCTCGCCGCCTTCCAAATTAAATTTAAACAAGATAAAACATTCATATGGGACACACGTGCCGACCTGGGCTCTAATTACGGATACCCTGACCTTAATACTGTCAGATACGTACTATTATAAAAATAAGGGGATCTGTCGGTACATTTTATATTTTCTGCCTCAACTGCCTCGTTGGTATAGTGGCGAATGATGCGCTTTGTTATCGCGAGGTTCTGGGGTTTAAATCCTAGCTCAAACAAATGTACTTTTTCCAACGAAAAATTTCCATTATAGGTCCGGAGTCTAAAAAACACCGTCACGCCTATATTCTTTAAGTGGCAGGGGTGTACTGTGTACACCCACTTCTCACCGACGATATTAGGTCCCAAGTAATACGTGGCGAGTCTATTGTCATGTAATCTGATGTTATGGCGGGTGCGGTCAAGGACATGTTCACAGACTGCAGACTTCTTTGAGCGACGGTGTTCTTCTTTGACCAACAAAAACAAAAATAATTAAGAAGTTTGAGGGTACCCCGGAACAACTATGCCTTTTGGACGTCTAACACCTCAGTCCTTCCCGTGACCATGGGTGCTGCAAAGCACTCGAAACGTCGGGAAATTAAAAATCAAAATAAACCGCGATAAAATCCGAAAAAATAGTTTTATTTCAAAATGTTACCTCTTTCTCCTAACACGTTTAAAATATTCAGAGACAAAACAGGTGTGGTTGAGGAGCTTGGAATTAAGCATTGCTGCACCTGCGGGGTGGGCAGGGAAGCGGCGATGCTGCGGTCGGCTCGTTTCCGAAACCTGTTTTTGTTTTGTAAAAATTCTCGTGTTTTTATTTGAGAGCGGAAAAATGTGGTTAAACTCGTTTGTGGTGAGGTTTGAATATGCGATTTAGAATTTTGTATGTTATTTGTTTGTTTGAAAACGTTTTTTGAATAAGTACTTTTAGGATTAGGTGGCTAAACTTTAAATATGGTTGTAGGCCGAGGAAGGTTAATAAAATAGTGTAACTAGTACACCTGTTTTCATCATGATTTTTCGGCAGTGGGTCAATTGCTAGGACGGGTGTTATTATATTGTTGGAATTCCGTACTCTAATATCTCTAATGTCGCCGCTCTTCAGAAATTAAAACAGAAATATAAGTGTCGTCATACAGAATGTCGAATCAACCATAGATAGAAAAGAATCACATTTTAAGAAACACTTTAAAAAAACGTCTTTAAAGACTGAAAGCGATGAATGAAGGTGTACAAATGGGTGACTTAGTGGTAAACCATCTACTTTATGCAGATGACGCGGTTTTAATAGCGCCAACAGCCACTGATCTGCAAAGACTAGTCACAGTTATGAAAGACGACTGCATGATCAATGGCTTACACTTGAATGTGAAGAAAACCAAGATTATGGTTTTTGAAAGGGAAGAAACCAGAACGAATGTAAGGATTGTGGTTGGTAACGATGTGCTGGAGCAAGTGAATGAGTTTGTATATCTTGGATGCGCCTTCAGTAAGGATGGGAAATACACCGCTGACATAGAGAGAAGAGTGAGTGCAGGGAACAGAGTAAATGGTGCGATGGGAAAGCTACTCGGGAGCCGGCACTTAAGCCATAAGGCGCAGCTGGCCATACATAACGGAGTTCTTGTCCCAACGCTGTTATATGGTAGCGAGAGCTGGGTATGTAAGAAGGAGAATGAAAGTAGGATAAATGCGGTAGAAATGCGAGCTCTGCGGAAGATGTGCGGAGTGAAGCTGACCGACCGCATTAGCAACAGCATAGTAAGACAGCGAGTAGGTATGAAAGATAGCATCGGTGTAAAGATGAGAAAGGGCATGCTCCGTTGGTTCGGGCATATAGAAAGAATGCCAGAGGAAAGAATGACAAAACAGATATACAATGTGAAAGTGGAAGGATGCAGGTACCGGGGAAGACCTAGACTATCTTACCACGACCAAATAAACCGAGTCTTATCTGATGGAAAAGTCAAGAGTCTCCGTAACCGGCGAGCGTGTATGAGACGAACTATGAGAGTCGAGGAAGCCAGAGAGGTATGTAAGGAAAGAACCTGTTGGAACTCTGTACTCTCTGCCTACCCCGCAAGGGATCTGGCGTGAGGTTATAGATAGATAGATAGACTTTAAAAAAATGCTATCTGTCAATTGAAATGGTTCTTTTGGTCTCGAAGCTTTTAAAAAATGGCCACGTTATTTTATACAATGCCAAGTATAACATTCTAACTATCTATATCATCACGCCAGGTCCCTTGCGGAGTAGGCAAAGAGTACACAGTTCCAACAGGTTCTTTCCTTACCGACCTCTATGGCTTCCTCCACTTTAATAGCTCGCCTCACGCACGCACGCTCGCCAGCTACGGAGACAATTGATTTACCCTTCAGATAAAACACTATTTGGTCATAGTAAGATGGTCTAGGTCTTCCCCCGTACCTATATACTTCCACTTTCGCATTGTATATCTGTTTTGTCATTCTTTCTTTTGACATTGTTTCTATACGCCCTTTCCTAAAAAGACCTACTTCAGTGGTCCCTACATCTTTCCACTTTCGCATTCTATATCCGTTTCGTTAGGCTTTCTTCCCACATTAATTCTAAATGCTCGAACCACCGAAGTATACCCTTTTTCATCTATACACCCTTAAACTTTCATGTTAATTAAATTTTAATTAATTCACTACAAATGTAATATTCAATATCCCGCATCAAGTACCTCACATCCCAAATCATATTACCTTTGTGTCTCGTATGACAAGCCGAACCGACCTAAACTTACACCTGCCGACACAACTAATTGTCTATGGCACCGATTATTCAAGCGGATTTCAACTGTAAATTGACGGTACTAAAGCTCTTTATACTATGGCATCAAGAAGGATTAGGTTAGCAATTATGGTTGTCTGGTACACTGAGTGGTTCTGTATACAATTAACGGGTTTTAACTGTGATCTGTTGGGGTTAGTGGATGTAATGATAATTCTAGGTGAAGAGATAGAGAGCGGAATTAATTAACAAAATTATCAATTGTCTTATTATGTGTTCTGTTTAAAATATGTAAAAACCTTTTCCAATTAAAACATTGTTGCTATTATGATGGATTGTGGGTCCGGTGCCATAGACAATCTATTGGTTATATAAGGGTTATATAGATATGTAGTATATTAATACTACATATCTATATTACCAAAATCTATGCCTTTAAGTCGGTATTCTGAATAAAAAATTCCACAACTGAAATAGGTCACACAGCAAACGGACTTCGAGCGGGTTAGTGAAGCTTTTAATAATATTTATCAATACAAAAACTGAAACTTGAGAAACGAATTGCATTCAAACTTGCACCGCGCCGCGCATTAATACAGTGGGGCGCGCGAGTGCTCGCGCCGCGCCGCCGCTACTTGTGCAGCTTTCGCAATAAATAACGCGTTGCGGTCAAACTGCCCATTCAGACTTTATTCCTTTTTCCCACTCCAGTGGAACAGCTAGAATACTAAGTCTGTAAACTTCGGCGATAAACTAAGAAATATTGTACGTTAAAATGTAACCAACTTTTATGTAGAGAGTAAAGAAAACATTGTTGAGATTTTAGATTTTTATTTAATATGAACGTGACAGTACTTAAAGACTGGTGAAATTTGCTAAAGAATATCGCCAAATGGTACACTCATAAGTATAAGTCTAATTATCTTAAAGATTAATAGAAAAGAAGATAAAAATGTAGCTTTACTCTGTGTATTCTTGGATTTATTTAGCAAAAATGAACTTAAATCTGGATAAGGTATGTACTTGCGTACCTAACATCGTAGGCGAAATATAAGTGTACACAGTACACCTCTATCACCTCCACTATGAGCACGACGTAACGGAGACTGACGCTGTTTATAGATGATAAGTCTGCCATGGACCTATAATAATATTTGTACTCTGAATTCTAGAAATTAAGTATTATTTTAGCTTTTTGACATTATCTCTGTTTACCGCTTGGTCTACCGTTATGACTTTGTAAATATAAATTAACAATATAATAATATTACTGTTGATATAAGTTTCATGGCTTTGTTATTCAAATAGACGTGTTTTCAAATACGAAAATGTGGAACAAACAAATTTCTATCTATCGATATCATCACGCCAGATCCCATGCGGGGTAGGCAGGAAGTACAGAATTATGTATATGTGTATTTGGTTATGGTAAGATTGGTACAAACAAATAGGGTGTTGGGTTCTCACGGTTATTTAGTTGAGTTACACAATGGAAGAAGCAGGAAGGTTAAGTGTAGCTCGCCTCGGTCGGTGTGAGATGGGTGACCGATAGTATCGTATGGGTGATCGAAAGGCTTGCTAAGGATTTGGCCCCAGTTACCAGTTCGTGTTGTACTCGTTAAGCCAAGTTGGAAGCCTTATGTGCGGCTTTATAAGACCCAACGGCAATTGGCCACAAACCTGAAACCACTAATTCTGTGAATTCGCGTCGTGAAGTATGATCTTTTCTCTCTCTCTCTTTCGCTTTCTCTCTTTCTCTCTCTCACACACACACACACCTCAATTTGTGGGAGAGTGCCTTTGCTCAACAATAGGACAGTTAGGCTGAACATTATATTATGAACCTATATAGAATAAAAATCTTTATTTGCCGCCATTATCTGATTGTTATTATTTCATTCGGCATTAAAAACGTCGTTTACATATCAGCTCGGATGTAGCAGCTGAATTTTTTATACAACAAATTGGCTAATTTATAAAATGTAAAATTTGTTTGCCTAGGATTTAGATAAAATACTCTTTGTTTTAAAATCGCCCCCTCGTCGGGTGGGCGTATTTATACAGACGAGTTCTTCAATATGATTCCGCTTTAGTGATTTGTTTTATGATTTTGAGTAAGTTAATGTTGACGTTTATGGGGGAGACTTGGGACAACATAGGCCCTAACTGGTGTTATTGATGTCAAATATTTTGTACACATAGAATGTTATAATTAATTGATTTTATGAGTCTGTGGTACTTTTAAAACAAATATTATTATTAATTGAATTAAAAGGCTTTTCTTTTTTCTTTAAAAAAACGTAGCCCCGCTAGGATTTATTCTTGTGTCGTGGGTGCGTTTACAAACATGAAATTAACATTCACAAACACGCAGACCGAAACAAATATTTATGGGTCACGCAAAGATTAGGCCCGCGTAGGGATCAAACCCGCTCGACCCAAAAGCTCTTAACCACTGGAGCAAGCCGTCCGTCGAGTCGCTGGTGATTATAAAAAGGAAGTAGGTCTCTTGCGAAGCGGAAATGAAATACTAAGAGGGGGGTTCGGGGCAAATAGCGCCGCTCTACATATTGCCCCGGATCGCGGATGTCCTTATTGAAAGCTGGAGTCTCGAGTATCTCGATGGACCTGTGTCTCTAAGAAATATTTTATAATCTTAATAGTTTTATAATAGAATGTTTTGTATCGGATTTTTAGTGGTAATTTTTAGCACGGTTGAGTTACACCAAAGATCAGTTTAATGTATGTACTTTTAAACATGTTTGATGGATTTGTAAATAAAAAGTGTCGCTAGCTGTGGTCCTAATGACGTCCGAGGCGGAAGAGAGAAAATTTTATTGTTGTAAAAGTATATTTAAAAAAAAAAAGAAAAACAATTGTATTAGGTTGCCCACAGTGAATAGACTTACAATGTAGTACGAGAGATTGTAACTCGCTGTCAGTATGCTATCTATCTATAAACACATAAACAAATAACAAAAAAATAAACACCGACGCACCTACATTCTCCAAGCGGGGTTATCAGAATGTACTGTGTACACCCAAACATCGCCGATGATGTTAAATACCACTATAATATACTACTACTATACTATATAATAATACTAGACTCCAGACCGCGACTGATATTTTTCTATAACAATCAGACTTTCCGGTACCAAGGATTCGAGTCCAGGATCTTGTTATGCCCAGGGCACTAAGCAACTAGTCCAGAAGGCAGAGAAAAAAAAACAGCCGAACGACGTCTACTGGCAGGACAAATTCCTCCTCCAAACTTCGTCACGAAGACCAGCTATGTGCTGCTCGCATCTAGCTTTAACCCGCGGCTATCACCGGCGCGAGAAATAAAAATAGCATGTCATCGTGTGTCGTTGATCAGCCCTGGCTCTTATTATTATTGGCAACATAACTCTTAGTAATATTTGAATATCTCACCCAGCCCAATATCTCTGTAATTCATTGGCAATCGTTCGACATCTTATACCGATATCCAATGGAGGCGGTTCGATCGAACGTGTCCCATTTATACGCTAAATGGAGCATTTTCTCTCAATCCTATATCGTTTCAGTAATATTACGAGTATGAGTGGTATATTTGGTGAAAAATCACCAAACCCATTGGAATATTTGAAGGAAAAATATATTATTTGAAATATATACACGTACTTTGTCGTCTACACATCTTTCAGTGAGTAAGTAGTCAGAGAAAGTAAATACTACAAACATTCAAACCCGCCGGTGTTTGTTATCCTTTTTATTGTGACAAAATTTTATCATCAGAGAAAACACCAATTTATTTATAGTGCTCCAACATTTATTAAAGTGTTCTATGTGCGTTGCTGGCCATGTTAGATCGCAATGTGAAAAGGGTAAACCAATTAACCATTAAAATAAGTCCGAGTTTAAGTTACTTTTGAGAATTTTTCATAGGAAACCTTCAATGCCGCTTTATCCGATCTAGGATTGGAACTTACAACGACATGATCGTAAACCGCACCATACGCCACAAGACGTAGGATACAAGTGTTAGTTAATTTCACTCGATCGCATAGACAAAATGACTACCAAACGTAATATGCCAAATATTTTAAGAAAAATTAATGTGTCCTGTAGTATGTTTACCATAATACTAGATCACAGACCATATTAGCTTTTAAAAGTAAGTTAAAACCGTTAAACACATAAGAAACACGTAAAATATTGAAAACATTACATTTTTCATCATTGCTGTAACTTTAACAAGCAAACTCCGAATTTTAACACCAATACCCGCAAAATCTCGTACGCAAACATTGGAGAAAACTCGAGGTTTCACAAGGAGATGTTATTTCCTCCGCCGCGTTATCGGGACAAAGGCTCGTTTCCGGTGCCGCTTCCGGCTGCAACGCCAACCGGAAGCCGCTCGCAAACACGTTGCTCTTCGATTTCAGATGCAAAGGACGATTTCATGTTTACGTTTATTGTTACGATGCACGACGACAAGAATCGTATATTTATGTAATTTTCAATTGAAATTTGGTTTTCAATGAAACGTTATGGTTTTCAGGAACATTTACCTAACTATAGTGAATGAGAAAAGAGATCAAACCTATACGTACTCTCTGCTTTCAGCTCAAATGGCATATGTTATATCTTGAACTATTGCAGACAATGAAAAATTTCTTTTCCCACTGCTGGACAAAGGACTCCTACTCATGTCTCCATAAATTCTTAGACTTTTGAAATGGATCAAGGTCTTCGCGCCATCGCTTCCTATGCCTACCACGACGGCGACGGCCGTGTTCTTGTTAACGTAGTACTCAATTTATTCGGTCCAAGATACCAAACACACTTAAATACGTTTAGGTGTGTGATCACTATGTGGTTATAGTAAAAAAAAAACTCTGTAGCGGTGAGAGTGCCCACCGTGGGAGTTATTTAGTCTGGGAAAAAGCCACATCTTCTTCGTAGAGGATTGATATTCTTAACAGATTTTCCCCGCGAATCCACATAAAGACGTATATTAATGTTTATCTCTGCACAGGTAGATAACGGATATTTGTGTTTATACAAGGTGTCACATATAAAACGTAAGACCTCAGACACCCCAATTAGATTTTTATCTTACGAATTCAATAATAAAATCAAACTTTCAATTTTAAGAAGTTTTGTACCATTTTTTAAGCATTTTGGTATCCAAATTAACCATCCTGTACTTTTGTGTGCATATTGAGGTAAATGAATTAGAAATGCATTTAAAATAGCCGCATTGTTTTGAATAATAACTAAATTTTGTTTAATACAAGGAACTGAACGATTACCACCAATTTTTGATAATTAAAAAATGTAACATACTCTAAATATAGTTGGAAACGACTCAGTTGCCGATTTAGAAAAAAATACTTTTGGGTCTTGCGTTATTTATATTACACTTTGTATGTCATTTCAGAATATTTTACTCTCACAAAGCACTTGTCACATCCACCCTTTTACCACAAATCATGTTAAAATACCCTCCCTCCATACTCTCCGAAATTTCTACCTACTTTTCAAAACGTCGATATTTCTTGATATATCGCGGTATCACACGCAAATGTGATTCGTCCCTTGTGGCCTGTGACGTCATAATCCGCCCCAGGTGCCAGGGCTGCTGCGTCATGGCTTCGTAAGTGGATTGCCGCCCTCCGTATCACAACAAGGGGTTGTGTTTTACGATGTGTTGAGACTTCAGGTTGCTGAGGGGTTTTGTGCTTTGATTCCTGTGATAGAATAACGTCGTAGCTTGTGAGGTAAAGGTCTCTGTCTATGCACCCCTTTAGTATACGTGAAAGTTTAACACTTGTGAAAGGTATTCGGTGATGCGGTACTTTTCGAATAACTCTGGAATGATACTTGCAAAGGACTTAAGATAAATAAATTTTGGTAGATTGGCCTTGGAAGAGGCGCTGGTAGTATTATGCAACCACAGTGTTCTTACCGATCACCAAGGTTAAGCAGCGTTGGGCGTGGTTGGTTTGATATGGGTGACCGTTTGTGGCTCTTTCATATTCGAGCGTGTCCGTGATTAGGAAAGCACGCTAAGCCGTTGGTCCTGGTTACCACTTGATTTTGTAGTGGTTTTGTTAAGTTGGAAGCCTTATAGGCGGCTTGATAAGTTCCCACAGCAGGTGGCCACAAACCTGCCTCTACCCATTCGGACTGCGTCCGCGTGGTGGAGTATGACCTAATCTCTCTCACCTCGATTTGTGAGAGAAGGCCTTTGCCTAGAAAAGGGGCAGTATATGCTGATATTATTTAATATATATTAGCCTTAGTATAGCCTTCAAAATCGATGCGTATATTATAATACTCATACAATGGAGTGTAAGTAATACTCAAAATAGGGCAGACACGGAACCGAAGCCGTTATAATATACAACACTTTTTGTCGATACTTTAGGTTCTTATTAAATGTTGTATATCAAGGAGAATTCCATTTAAGAATTAAACCATTTAATAGTATAAGAATAAGTTTTACGTAGCCCGAGTAAAATATTCGTAGCACGCAGCAAACCTCGTAGTCCATAGCCGCTACGGAAGTTTAAATTTACGATGTTTGTTGGATCCAAATGTTTATTTATAAAGTTTTAAGCTGGCACTGAGATTTTTGTTTTTGTATATAGATCAGCCTGTACACCTGCTGCTAGAAAATATAAAACTATAAGTACCTATGAGGCTTCCAACATTGGTTCAGCGACTACCACATGAAGTGGTAACCGTCATATGTCATATTTAAAAGTTGATAGAATGGTATTCAGTAACCGTTGTTCAACAACGTAAGAAATAAACATAATTTTTATTTTACACTGATCATGAAACATCGCCAATGGGATCAAAAAGGTTAATTATTGAATGATGAGATCACGCGACCCACAGAAGTTGGCGAATAAACAACAATAACTTAGTCTAATGGTATGAGGCCCGTTGGCTCACTATACAGATTCGTCGTGGGTTCGTTCCTCGCACAAGATAAACCTTTGTGTAACCCACAACAATTTGTTTCCGATCACGGGAAATTCATTCTGTAAATGCACTTACGATGTATGAATAATTCTCAGTGTAAGGTATAATTTATTTAAAAGTTAGTCCCTACAATGTGGCGGTGCATCCGGCAGAAGAACGCCATTTAAATTCCCCACCTATCCCTGTTATTGTATCGCCATTTTACGTGATCGTGTTTCTAATGTGCTTATCAAAGTGTCGATGGTTGTGATAATAGGGTACTATAATCCTTACGAGTCGTAAGCACAGGTCGTGAATGATCCTCGTATAAAAGAAAATAAGGAAGTAGGTAAAGGAAATAGTTTAAATCATTCTTACGGATCATATTTGAACGGTACTTCTGGGGGGACTTATATCGACCTTCGAAGTCAACATTTAAGAGACTTGTTGTCCGTTGAGTTCTTTTAATTCTTAGTGGAGACCGGGTTTCAATGGTAGATGGAAAAGTTATGAAATTTGTAAGTCCTTTTTTCTTGCGTTAAGGTTTCGCCACATATCCGAAGCAGCGCGACGGTGGCGCGGCTTGGGGAATTGTAATGTAAGCCCCACTCGCCCCGCTTGGAGAATTGTAATGTAAGCCGCTAGCCCCGCTCCGCGCCACGCCAAAAGTCGCGAATGAACGTAGCCGAGCGCTGCGGTCGCACTCCGTCGGCTATTTGACCAAAAAAAAATGTTGACTTTGACTTTCATTCTTTGACAGGCGACTTGAACTATCAACTTATCTATCCCTATCATCACGCCAATTACCTACATCTTTTCCTATAATTTGATATAATAGCTTGTTCGGCATCACACTGGACTTATATTAAATGCTCGATACGACATGCACCAGCAGTCCTCTCCAATAGTTGACTGCTATAGGCTGATGACGATGATTAAGATGATGGTCATACGACATCTAGAGGCACAAGAATAAGCGCTTCTTTGCTACTTAGCAACCACGAGGAGTGGTGATTTTCCACTAATTTTTAACTATGAGCCGTAGGAACTCAAGAAATACCGTCGACTTTTAAAAGTTCAATAAGTATAACAATCACAGCGGGACTCTACCGCAGTTTATTCTGGGTCCGACAGTCGCAAATTTATTGTCGGCGAGGTGTCGGCCAACGGGCGACTGGGCCGACAGGGGGCGACCGATCCCACACTAAGGGCACTGATATTAATAACAACGGCCGACTTAAAGTATCGGCCTATTGAGAGGGCAGCGGTGCCCCAATGGAAGTTATTTATGATTGTCGGCGAAAAATTTTGTTCAAATATTTTCGGGAAACTTTTGGTGTTGCGATATAGTATTGTGAATTTATTTTTGTGCTTAAATAACTTATCGTTTTTGTTTTTGTTTCAGGTACATTTTGGGAATGCCTAAATCAGTGGAGTGAAGCAACTTCGCGTATGAAATAAACTCTTAAATAGACCTTATATATTGCGATATGATTTGGCGACAGGAGTATGGTGTTCTTGCTGAGCGCCTTAAATAGTACCAAATAACTTTCCCAGACCATTACTTTTCTTCTTTAAAAAACGTATTCCATCTTTAGAATCGTCTTTTCTTTACAGAAAACGTAACCCACACATGGAATTATCCTTGTCGTGGGTGCGTTTGCAAAAATAAAACTAACACCCATACCGAAATAAATACTTGTGTGTCATATAAAGATTTAACTTGAGCGGTCGAACCCGCAATTACTTCATCTTGTAACTTAAGTGGCGTACGTTCTAACAATTAGAACAAGTAACATGTTTTAAAATAGAAATAAAATTGACAATATCAATCATTTCGCGTCAAGATCCCATGCAACCACGTATAAAAATACTTATTATCATAAATACAAACTAAATAAACACCGTTACGCGTATATTCCCTTAATCGGGGCGGCAGAAGGTATGTACACCCACTTTTTGCCGACGATGTTCGGTGCCATGTCTAGCCAATTGCCATATACCGGGCACAATTCCAGACTCCGGGCTAATACTGGATTTTTTTTAACAGAAAAACTACATTTATCGGACCTAGGATTTGAACCCAGGACTTCGTGATCGGAAAGCGTATTACTCGTGACTAGACAAGACAAGACAGTCACCTGATTATCTGTTAAAAAATGGTCTATTCAAGCTCATCTCACATAAATAAGTAACAAAGTTATCGTTAATCTTGTCTCTAGCGCAAACCAGTTCTACTTAGGGTAATCCAGATGGATGCGGTGCGCCAGCATTTATATTAAAAAACTGGAGAAGTGCGAGTATAACTCGCGGTCTGATGGTTCCGTACAAGTGTCGTCAGATATGGTTATTTTAATTTTTCGACGATATCGTGGATATTTTGGATTTTTCCTTTACTTGTATTATAAAACCTAGTTTATTACCAATTTTCATGATTCTGAATCAGCGAAACCCATTCTATAAGCTTTTATGAATGAGTTTAAATGGACGTCACTTGTAATTACAATGACTTACAAGGTTCATTTCTTTAGCATTTGATATAAATTTGATAACTCATACCAGTTTCAGTGTCTTACCCGTCTGACAGACAATCACACGCACTACTAAGGGCCGGTTTCAATATTTAACTCAAGGATAGATTCGCCTACTACGGATCGAATTTTGACATATTTTGTATGGAAAAGCTGTCAAAATCCTACTGACAGTAAACAAATCTATCCTTGAGTTGAATATTGAAACCGGCCATTAGTGATTTTGTAACGGTTCCGTTATTACCGATTGAGGTACGGAACCCTAAAAACTGCTTCAAATCATTTTAATAAGCGCTCGCTTTGTAAAATATGATGGCGTCTTATACTTGTCTTATTAAAACCACCTCATGTTTAAATTTTGCTTAATGTATGATTGCAAACCGAGAGAAGTTTATTTTAGCTATAATTCCACTACTTAAATAAATGAGGTATACATTTAAACTGGTATATGGAAATTGAAGATCTAATTCGTAGATTACAGCGGCGACCTTTGCCCAGCCGTAGAACAATATAAGGTAAAAAAATATAGTTTTACGTTAATGTTTTATAAAGCTGTGTCCACTAAAGGTTATGAGGTCTGTGAAAAATCGCGAATACTTTAGACTTAAAAAGGTATATATTCAATTTGATAGGTCACACTTCACCACGCATTCCCATTGCTTTTGCCGCATTCGTCAGCACATTGTTCAGACCAGGTGATCATTCGTTGTAAAATGTCATTCCGTTCCGGAGAAATGTACATTTCTCCGTTTTCTGTCAGCGTCAGCGATTGTTCAAGCTCCATTGCCTCCAGGCCCAGGACCTCGTCATCGCTACGCGAATTATTTGCCATCAGACCAAGGAGAGAGTCTTAATCATATCTTCATTAATAAAGTTCCAGCTCGTTAAGTTGTCTCGTGCACTCCGCCCTCTCGTCCTACACCCCCGCACTCCATGAATAATTCACCCCCTGAATAATTCAGCGGATCTCCTCGACACCACTCGTTCATGTCAGTTTTCTACTAGCTAACGTCTTTTTTACTTAGCTTTTTGTTTAACCGTACTTGACAAGCATAAGCATTTCATTTGGGTCGTATATTAAAATTGAATGAAAACTAATCGTAAAGTTAAAAAAAAAAATGGATTTAATAGCTGTTATTTTTATTTTTGTATTCATATAAATCTTGTTGTCGTTACATATTTGGAAATATTGCTATGATCTGTGGGATGTGGAGATCCGTTTAGAAGCAAAATTTAGATTGTTTTAAAATACTGAGTTCTTAGATTTACGCGAATATTACACATGAAATAAAACTATTTTTTCGGATTTTATCGCGGTTTCTTTTGATTTTTAAGTTCCCGACGTGACGAGTGCTTTGCAGCACCCATGGTAACGGGAAGGACTGAGGTGTTAGACGTCCAAAAGGCATAGTTGTTCCAGGGTACCCTCGAACTTCTTAATTATTTTTGTTGGTCCGATCTACGCAGAATGAGCTCACGGTTTCTTGAGGCCTTGCAGTGTTAAGCTTAAACGTCGGGAACTTAAAAATCAAAATAAACCGCGATAAAATCCGAAAAAATAGTTTTATTTTGTTTTAAAATGTTGAAGTATCTGTAAGTGGAATAAGGAAATTATAGGAGTAAAAAATATTTCTTTTTGTCTCGATGAAGATATTACTTATTTCTTAATGTTACTTAAAATTAATAGTCTGAATGCTTTTATGTACCAAAATACTGTCTTTAAATTTTGCTTTACTCACTTATTATTACTTTCTATATTCACATTCTTCTTCAACATGATTTATATATGTATATTAGATTTCACTTAGGCTGGCTCACGTTCATCATTTCATTAATCTTAAAAAAAATCATAATGTAAATAAGGTTTTTTGTCCAACAGTAAAATCAGAGCACTGTGCTACCGTAACTTATCGGCATCAATGACATCCCGGCATCCGCCATAAATCGCTGGATGCGCCCGCGTCCTGCGATATCGACATCCGAAACTAATGGATGCGACCGCGCGAGTTCATCCGTTGGATGCTGACACCGCATTTTTAAAAATATTACTCATCAATTTAAAAGTTGAATGATTTATTTTTGCAAGCTTTACATTGGGTTTTATTTGTGAAGAAAAAAAGACAGAGATGATTAATGTCTCATAATTTTATTTGGTACTATAGTATTCATTAGCTGAAACCAGCATTCTTCAATTGTAGGATCAAGAAAATGAAATTTAATTCCGGAATATCAATAACTTTTAGACGTCAAACGTCTCAACCCATTCCGTGATTGTGGATGCGGAGCATTCGATACGTCGGGCATTTTAAAACCACAAATTAGCCGCGACGTAGTCGGAAATATTTTAATTGCAACTTAATTTTTTCACAATTCATTTTGGCGTCGCACGTCCACTGCAGGGCAAAGACTCCCCGCAAAGATCGCCCCGACAACCGGCTTTGAACTTCACTAGGCCATCAGTCCAACTTGTATGTTGACATGACACTCCACGTGCCCATTATTTTCGTAAACTGTATTTATTAATTGTATTGCTATCACTTTATTTCATTCGCGTGATTCTTGACGTCGATCAGTTCTTTGTCACGAAAGAAAGATCGAAAGAAATGACGTTAAAACGGAATAAGCCGAAAACGTGATGCACCTTGTTTTCGTAGTTTATCTTTACGTATTTAAATCTTTATTTAAGATATCATTACGTCTAGTTTCATGTGAGAATGAACAGGTAACATTAGATTTTTTACTTACCTATCTAATGAAATATTTCGTACATTTGGAGATTCATAAAATGAATAATTTCCCACAAAAAAGCTATAGACGATAATCATATAAAGGCTTCTCTTACAAGTCAGTAACAGAAGGCGTGAAGTATGATCTCATACTTTTTAAAAATTGGCATCTCCGTTTACCAAAAATTTTTTTAGTATGCAAATGAGGGAGTCTACGCTGTCCATGTTCATTTTTCTTAGGTCCTATGTTATTTATAGGCTTATATTATTCCAGTACTAGGCAAAGGCCCTCTCCCACAAATCAAGTGGTAAGTTTATAGGTTTTTTTGTTTAAATGTGCTAATCTCTGAAAGTACCAGTCGGATTTAATTTGAAAATTAATTTAGAAATTATTTTTGCATTTGATAGCTCAATCCTTGAGTCAGGTATTTAACATCATGCTACGACCCTTAATAGCTAAGCAAAAGGAATAATATCAGAAATAACGCTAAGCGCAAACGAAGTAATAGCGCCACCACGCGATACGTTGCGACCGTATTAGCTTTGTGGTTGAAACCCAGGGCACAGCTAGTATCAGGCATATTGAAACTTATAACCCTGCATTCAACACGCGCTACTCAGGTTAAAAGAGTTTGAGTAGCAGTGTCGGACGTTGTGTCACGGGCACGACACGCGTGTTTGCGCCTCACCGCGTGGGGTCACACACTATGTGCTGTAATACCTTTTTTTTTATTAACCTTTTTCTGGGCCAAGATCTCTCCCATGATTCTCCATTTAACCCGATCCTTGGCCATACCAGACCATCTTCTCTCATAAGCGTCAAGGTCGTCGCGCCATCTTTTTATAGGTCTTTCGCGGCGTCGATGTGCATCTGGTCGCCATTCGGTAGTGATTTTTGCCCACCTATCTGGGCTCATTCTGCTTAAATGACCCGCCCATCCCCACTTGAGGAACGCAGTATAGTGTTACGGACTCGATCAGATATTTTGATTCCTAGAATACCTTATAATATTCAAATTAAATTTACATTTTTTTATTAACCCAATGTGTCCCACTGCTGGGCAAAGGTCTCTCCCTCTTTCCCCCAACGATCTCTATCCCCTGTAAATAAATGATAATAACCCAGATAAAACCCCGTTAAATAACTTTTGTTTGTTTCAATGTCAAAGCTATTTATCAAACTGTTTGAAACGATGCTTTTTAAACGTATTTACTTGGAAAAAACGTTGTCATGTTAACCACAAATTAATTTATTGAACAAGTCAAACTTTACAAAGTCGCATTAATCAACGTTAGTAGTGAAAAATAAAACTTTTTCTTACCATTTTAATAATTAGGTACATGAAAAATTTTAAAAGCTTAATGTGTTGTACTTATCTGTGTACTGAATGGGTGTCCAAACAAGGTCATCGTCGCTGATGTAGGTCCGGAAAACAGTGGCGCGATGACCTCGACGCGTGGCAGAATGGCCATTGACAGCCTTGATCGTTGGAGAAAAGAGGGGATACATTAGTACAAACATGTTTTGTGTAATAAGTTGGATCATGTCAACATTGCCAAAATGAGTGACTGTTTGGAATAAGGACAGCAAAGGGCATAGAAAAGGTAATGCTTATATTGCAATGATCAGGGGGCCAAGTCTCGTAATTAAAAATGTTCAAAACGCAGTCTCGATCTAATCTCAATGTTATAAATCTCAAAAATGGTATTCTCGTAAAATATCAATATCGACCGAATCGAAATCGAACCGAAAGTTGAACAAAATGTAAACGATATTTCAATAAAATTTTGTACTGACATGAACAACAAATATAGAAAACATCGTCAAATTGAAGATTTCAGTTAGATATTTTTTATTTAGACTGTGGCAGCTGCGATTAACATATAATCAACAAATGATTAACAATAAATTTTAATTTAAACAACCTTACATTATATCGAAATTATACTGAAATGATACTGAAATCGGATCGATACTTTAGAGGAGCAGAATACCAAATGTAAGTCAATTCATAATTCAATCTCGATTTAGTCAATATTCAGTGTCGATTCAGTCAAGATTCAGTCTAAGTTTCAATCAAATACGAGAATTGGCCTTCAGGACAGAACTGTAATTTTGAAAAATGAATTGTTCCGTACTTCTCATCTTCGAGGAATAAATCAAAATGTGTGTCAAAATAGAGAAAAATGAAGACTACTCCAGAAGAATGTGTCACCAGAATGAAAAGAAGAAAGAAGTAGAATTGATTTATGAGGTCAGAGGGAGCCTTGCGTGTGCTCTTATTGGTAGTGTGGCTATGAATCTATCATAAGACACACGCGGCTCTTTCTGTCCCGCTCATGCACACTAGCTGAACAAGAAAGAAGACAGGGATAGAAGAAAGTTCATCATCAGCAATGATATTTAACTCGCAGGGCATAAGTTTTCGCCCTTTGGTCCGATACCGTTCTATGTTATACTACTCCAAGTTGTACTTGCAGATTTTTTTTTAATTTGTGCCGATTAACATTTTTATCGCCATAATTAGATGGGTAGGCAAGAAAGTCTGTAAAGAAAGAACCTGTTGGAACTCTGTACTCTCTCTCTCGCTCTGCCTACCCTGTGAGGGATCTAGCCTGGAGAGTAAGATAAATACCTGTGTATTATATCAACTACAGAGAATTTTATGAATTCGGCTTACAATATACTTAAAAATAAGCGTGTTTGCTTACAAAAAGTAAAAAAGGTAGGCTGTAAAGCTGTGTTAGAAAACGTAACTAGCTAAGTCGATAGACCATATTAAAACCTCTATATTAAATCACGTATTTTATACCTACACATGTTAACAGTATATTACATACATAAACCACGATCCTAAATCTCCGCCCAAAGGGATTACATACGTATTAACATAAATGTTTACAAAAACGGCACAAATGAAAACCCGTCGACAAATACTATACTGAAATTTAAAAATATCAAAAATTTTGTATACTCATATTTTGCTGACTATGCAAGGATATATAAGACTATACGTTTTACTGTTGAACAAATACTTTTTATATATTTAGGTGACAGCAAAATAGGTAGTCCTCAAGTATGTGGGCCTTCTACGGATTGGTGGAGGCAGGTTTGTGGCCACCTGCTGGTGGAACATAACAAGCCGCTTATAAAACTTCCAACTTTGGCTTAACGACTAGAGTATGAAGTGGTAACCGAGACCAACGATTTACCCGGCCATAAGTCTTCCAACTTTGTCCAATTGAAGTGTCAAGCTCTAATCGTTAAGCCAAAATTTACCACCGTATTGTAATTTACCGGTTACCGCTGTAACCGGGACTAAGGGCTTTATATGTCCTCCGAAGCAATTCCGAAAATAGAAATACCACAAACGGTCACCCTTGTTTAAGACTGACAGAGCCGAACACTGCTTAATCTCGGCGATCGACCCTTAATTGACCGGTAGAGTGAGTGATGCAATTAATTTACAAAAGCAAATAAACGACGTCTGTGCAAAAACTAATTTTATCATATTCTAAAAATTACACTATGAAATAAACTGCTTAACAAGAACTTTGCTATGTTTTTAAGTAAATTCTATTGATTAATTCTTAAGAATTTCGCGTTGTAATCAGAAAATGTTATGCAGTAGAGATGACTTTTTTTTCTATCAAGAAAATTGCGTTTAATCGTGTATTTCTTGTACCAGATTCTAAAATATACCGTCAAAAATCATATTTTGAAATATTAGATCTCTAATCCATATACTTCTCGTAGTGCATGCTGCACAAAAACACGTTATTTTCGCGCTAGCCCCTTAAGATCTTTTATTTGTACGTACACGTAGTCTTTTAAATAATTATCAAGATAAAGGCAATGAATTTGATATCTATATCATCACGCCAGATCCCTTGCAGGGTAGGCAGGGAGTACAAAGTTCCAACAGGTGTAATATTTGTTCATATTAACAAATATAAAAACACCCTTTCCTTACATAAGACTCGGTCTATGAGGTAATGGTAGATAGTGAATTTGATATCAGTTACAAAAACTATAGTTACTCACATAGTTTAACGCAATGCTAAATTGTACTCGAGGTAAGCATAAGTAAAAATTTAATGACACATCATGATTCGCGGCGTCTGATCTGGCGAAATGACACATAATTTTCCATAATATGCTAGCTGGACAACAACGTCTTTTCCCACATCATCCGCCGAAAAACTTCCGCTACATGACAAAAGCCGGAAAGCTCGCCATTTCGACCGGCGTCGTGCTGTCCCCATCCAGTTTTTACTAAAGTCGGGTTTGCCCCAGTCAACTTGAATGTTACCTTATTAACTTCCAGTTTCAAATTAACTTCATTTATGAGCCACCGCATATTGGTCTCGAAACACTCCCGCGGCGAATTCGTATCGGTTTTCAATGCAAATCCCAATTCCCAGATAATACTGGTGCTGGCGCGATTTGAGTTAATTAACTCACGTGCTCTCCGGTTCAGTGCGCTGTTTATTAGTGCGTGTAGGCGGTTTTGTTTCCCTGGTAATAACTAAAAGGACGTTAGGAATGGGAGGAACGGATGCAAGGGAAGACCTAAGTAGAAGACGTAGGATCCCGTTTATTTCAGCTTAACACAAGAATTAAACAACCTTTTGCACTGAAGCTACCTTTGTTACTGACACATTACAGAGAACATATAATCAATGAACGATATGCAAGTGCATCGCTCGCCATATACATGATTATAGGTGCATACATATCAGTAGGCCACGTTACAAGCCATGGTGAAGGCAGATGGAGTAGTTTCTGACCGAATGGTGGCTTCGGAAAAGATATTGCGATTGTGCGAGGCCAGGACAAAGATAAGTTGACTATGTGGTTAGGTGCGTTGGTAAGGCCTGGCCAAGATTTGATCGAGATATGGGACTTGATTTGATTAAGGGCTTAGCGTAATAGGCTAATTTATGCTTTGCAGCGGGTGGAATGAGCTCTAAGTGATGATGCAGGGACAAGATTTTGATATCCCCACGATTTATTAATATTCTTAATACTAATGAATCGGTCTATAAGTCGGGTGCCGAATAATGCGCTTTGCGATCACGAGGTCCGAAGGTTCAAATCCTAGGTCGGACAAATGTAGATTTCCGAAAAAATTCCCAGTATCAATTCCGGAGTCTGGAATTAGCTCGCCCCCTATTACATGGGACTTAACATCGTCGGCAAAAAGTGGGTGTAGACAGTACACCTCTGCCACCCACGTTTCGGGAATATAGGCGTGACGGTGCTTAACTCGGAGCTATATCGTAATTTTACAACATTAACATTATACAACATGATAAAGAAGAAAGAAAAAAGATTTAAACAAAAAAGACAAGTGCACTGAGCGCCGGATCTTAACATAGGCCGCATTCCAATCCGATGGTAGATATTATTGATTAGATTTAAAAATATATGCAATATAAAATAAACACATAAAATAAAAATCTTTTATTTCACATTGTCCATATTAAAAATTTAAACCAACATTATGTTAGTAAATTATTTAAAATTAGGAACTATGGTAATATTGACATGAAGATCGGCATATCTTTGGAGGACATCTGCATCCATTCTATTCACAATCATCTTCAGAACTCCATTGGTGCTCCCCCGCAACCTTCTCACAATTGAGGCCGATTTTTTGCGCATGATGGCATAGAAATCATCAATGACAGCATCCGCAAACCACGATGCACGATTCCAGATGCACTACAGAAGCGAGAAAACCTCAACAGAGCCCTGAAGGTGTTATTATACTGGACCCGCAGAGCGCTGTGCGCTGCGCACGTGTAAAAGCTTTGGCAGTAGACCCTAAAAAGTGTTAATGTTACCTGCACATTACAGCGTGTGAACCTATGGGCCAACATGTTCCCTCGAACCGACAACACTCTGCGTTCCCTTTCAATATCCATCTCATCTCTAAGATCCTCTGACACAATATGCCCTAGATACTTAAACTGTGCAACGCGTTTCGAAAGCGCTCCATTTAAAATAAGCAAAATTTATAAAAAATGACTAATATAAAAAACGTAGCCCCACACTAGGAATTATTTCTGTGTCGCGGGTGCGTTTAAAAACATGAAAATTCACATACACAAATAGCTAAACCGAAATTTATTTTGGAGCACACAGATTTGTCCCGTGCGGGAATCGAACCCGTGACTATTCGACCCAGTGGGTGGAGCGGCTTAAGCTCTTAACCACTACGCCAAATCGTCGAAATGATTCGAGTTTAAGTTTTGAAATTGGTATTAATTCAAAATGAAGACTCGACTTGTGTAATTCTCATCAAAAACACGATTCTCTCGAGTTTAACTTGTTTCGGTGAGGCGAAATGTCTAGATTCCATCTGAAAGCGTTGCTACATTTATTTTGACGTAATTATCTGTCTGCCTAAACATATTATGTTAGCTATAACTCATTCGCTTTGTGCCTATTGTTTCTCGCTTGATGAAAATTAAAGTACTTGTGAAGGCTTTCGAAATTAAAATAAGAAATACGTACATTAGTACTGTAGCTTTAGATTATATGCCAATTTATCAAGCTCTATCTATGTCATCACGCCGCATCCTTTGGAGAGTAGGAGTACAGAGTTCCAGCAAAGAGTACAGAAGTCAGTTATATCTATGCATAGGAATAGTATAGTTTTTCACGAGACATGGGTAGGGTGACGTATGAGATTAAACGTTTCTAGAAATGTGGAATTGATAAAATTGAAATTGATTGAAAAATCGTGTCGAAATAATTTGTAATGGAGGAATCGATTTTAAAAAGAATAATTTAGAAGAGAAGAATAGAACAAAAAGAACAACAACATACAAAATATTATTATTTAGTTACGTATCAAGAGATTCGTCAGAAAATCTATGAATCTGTTTATTTTCATGTATCAAGATGGCGTATCCACGTATTTTATAATATGTCTTGACTTTCAGCATACTGTGTATTTTAATAGGATACATTTAATAATATTCATAAAGAAATCGGCAATCGATTTTGTAGAATTTTAAAAACAATTAATCGATTATAATGATTTAATTGTGTCAGTCCCCAAAACGCAAACCGTTCCAATTTACATAATTAAGAAGTGGAGTTATTTATATAGTTTTATGGTTTTTAAAAAATTAAGCAAATTTAATATAGATTTTTGGTTAACGTTCATATTTTTATTTATTATCTGAATTTTGTATTTTAAATATTAAATATTTCACAATAAAAGAATGTGTGAAATGGTATTTGATGAAACTTCACCGTACCCATGTGTCATGAAACCGCGTGAACTTGTCGCCACACATGTGGGGAAATTACCCTGGTCAACAGTGGTTATGACACACGAACTCTGATAGGTAAATGTGTTTTGGCTAGTAGCCAGGGTAGGCACCCTCATTATAAAAATTTGCTTGTTTAGTTTCATCACCCTTGGTTTTTTTTTGATACGGTCAAGTTCATTTTTGGTATGTTACCCGTAAACGCCTGTGAACGGCGACAAATGAGTGATTATATATTTGTGATTTACTTGAATTATGTCGAATACATTAAAATGGTCAAACAGGAAATGGCTAATACAGTCATATAAGGATCTTTTGGCCCTCGGCCAAAATCGGAACTAACGCTGTCTTCAAGTGAAATGTCATGACAATCGCAGAGTTGCCGTTATGAAATTTACCCAAATTCTTTTTTAATAAGTAACCGTGCGAACCCACCTGTTGAAATATTTCCGTAGAAGTAGAAAAGTTTACGAAATGATAACCCTAATTTTACACCCAACGTCCCCCTGTCAATGTCATCCACGTGCCAAAATATCCTTGTCGTACTATACTTTTAATATAATACTAATTCATTGAACTTTTAATATAATACAATTCAATTTTTTACAGCAATAATGTGAGTGAGCCCGTGTCTATTTGAAACTAAATCGAGCACTATTTCACTTTTAGTGTTTTATTGTTACTATTTCTGTGATTACATGCCTAAAAATATGGAAGTGATATTCAGAACGACTCTAGTAGCGTGTAGTTCGGCTGGCAATTAATTAGCGACCCTGTTTATTAAGTGACAATGACAGGCGACAGTCGACATTGTGACAATTTGACAAAGGACATTGTTTTGCGTCTATACATAATTCGCCCCAGAAGCAACAGCAATGAAAAAACACTTGTAATACTTTGAATTACCTATAGATTCTCTTCATGTGTGTTTTATAAAAAGGACAAGCTGGGTACTCGCATTTTTATAAAAACAATCGATTAGATTTTGGGGTTATAATTGTCTAGTCTGCTATAATAGGTATACATATAAACTTAGAGGACCTTGAGGCGCCCTTGAGCTAGTTGCCCCCACTTCTGGCTCGAGCGTAGTGGTTGCACGCTCGCCCTCTTGTCTGGTGAAGCTGTAAAGGCCCCGCGGCCAACAGCGTAGATTATTCACACACACACAAAAACACTTAGAGGAATTACTTTTCTAGATGGAGCTCACGCGCGAAAACGGCATAAAATTTGGACACTAATATGGTCAATAAATTCTCCCCTTATGTCAGAGTCACTGAACAGCTCCACAAGATGAGCTCGTAAAAAAGAAACGGTGCTTTACGCTATTAAATTGTGTCACAATTTTGCAGGAAAACATAATAATAACACGAAGATTACTTTCCCTCGGTTAGTTTTACGATTTGCTTCGGATTTTTTACAAAAACACCAATATTAATTTCGATATGTTGTAGGTTGGTAAAAAAAAATTAAGATACATGAAAAACAGTTGGAATCAATTCAGTTATGCAAACTACTTTTCGATCTGGTGTTGATTATTTTACAACTTATTTAGTTATATTTTCAATGCGTTTCAATGATAGATATCGACACCCTTAAGAACAATCTATATACTTACATATTATTTAGCACGAATTATTAGATATTTTGGTTATAATTACTTTTTTTAATGAAACTATTCTTAAGTTTTATCTTTTAGAATACATCCATCCGGTCAATATAGGACATTACTATCACTTTTCAATAATTCACAAAAGTCTTCTATATGAGCTGCTGTGAAACTTCGATTAACATTTTCGATTCCAAATAGATCTGTCCAGGACTCTCTTCTTGCTAAATGCAAGTCACAAATACGGCAACCTGGTGGTATATAATAATTGTGGTCCCTAAACAACCTCACCCTCATAACCAATGGAACTAGTTTATGAGAGGTACTTTCGCAATTTTGAAGTAGGCATCTCCGATGTGTATCTGATGCCCTGGAGTAGTTTGGCAGGGTTATTGCCTCAACATTTTGTGGAACTGGGTTAACTGGTGGTTCAGGTGTTAATATAGCAGTGATAGCTTCAGTCTCAGCTCTTTGAAAGCATCTATGACAAATTGAATCCGACGGCTGAATCTAAAAATAACATTATAATAACTGTAGTGTTTAATATCTATGAAAAATCACAGTATCTAAACCATAAACTACAATTAATTATATTAGATCAGTGGTTTTTGAGTTAGCAAGATCATGGACAGCTGCATGGAAAGATAACATTGAAAACGTGAAGACAATAATCACACTCCTATTGTTTGTTATCTTATGAAAGTATCTAGCTAGATAATAGCAATTCTAATAATGAAAGATGGGGAAAAATCATAAAGGGAAAAAAATAGGATAATATTTTACAAAGTCTCACCTCTCTTGGTTGAATCCAATTCTGGACAACATTTAAAATATGTTGGTTATCCTCTGCTACTACAGAGTGACTTCGCGTTCGCAACAATGAATAACCACATCTTAAACAAACGTTTTGATGACCCACAGTTGCCGTGTCCTGTGAATCTTCTGAGGTAAGGAATACTTTATGGCAGGCATTACATACAAAGTCATTTTCGGTTACCTGTTAAATAAAATACAATTTAGTATCATACAGTCATATCATCAACTGAAAATGTATATTTTAATTTACAATTTTTGGAAGACTCTCAGCTATTATGTTATGTATAAGATACAAAATAGAGATAAATAACCATTTACAAGTCTGCACTAATAGAAATAGAGTAGAATTTATCGATCCCATAGAAATTACAGTGTAACAAAAAGAAATATACCTATATATAGTTAAAAAAAAGATTTAAAGAAAAAATCATTCAAAGATTATTAACTGCTGAACTAGTTGAACTACTTCAGGTTGGTGTTATACTTCTCGTAAAAAAATATTGATAGACTGGTAGCAGTAATATCAGGATTACTAATGTTAGAAATTCTATTACATGTTGCACAAGGATGGTACAGAAAACTGTTTTGGCGATAATTAGTGGCTGCCAATGAAAGAGCAAAAACTGGACTTATTGCAGGATAAAGGCCTCCCCCCAAACATTGCCATGATGACTGGCTTTGTGCTGTACACATCAGGGTTTTACCTGAAACCTGTATTCGACCCGCCCCACGCCTGCTTCGCACAGGTGAATACACATAAACCTTCCTCTTGAATCACTCTGTCCATTGGTGAAACCCATATGAAAATCAGTTTGGTTGTTATCGAGTTTGTGATCAGACAGACAGATGTGGCAGGGGGAAGTAGTTTTATAATATGTAGTGATTAGCACTAGCATTTTATGAACAAAGATAACCATATTAAAAAGTTATGATTATATCTGAAGTCCAAATAGGTCAAAATAGAAGTATTTAAATAATTACCACTTTTGGTGAAACTCGTTGTTGTATTCTCCTAAGAATATCATCATCATTAAGAATATGACGGCGCTGTCTTAACAAATTAATACCGCAGTTGGCACATTTCAAACGATTACTTGGGCCTGGAGTAGCCCTAGAAGATGATTGCCTTGAATAAAGTTTGGCTGCACGGTCAGCTTTTTGCCAGCATGGATGGCATATAAAATGAGATGCATGCATCTGAAAGAAAAATTATTTAATATGATAACTAAGTCTGCAATCTCAATATAACTTATAATAACAATATCAGCCTATACTGTCCTGCTGAGGGGCACAGGCCCTCCCTCACAAAAAGAAGTGAGAGAGAGTAGGTCATACTCCACCTCACAGAACCAGTGCAGATCGGTAAAGGCAGGATTGTGGCCACATGCTGTCGAAAGTTATCAAGCCACCTATAGGGCTTTCAACATGGCTTAACAACTACCATATTAACTGTTAACAGCGACTAACATCTTAACTTTCCTTCTGAAGAATGAAGATACTGGCATATGAAAATGCCACAAACGGTCACCCATGTCAGACCTACAGTGTCTAATGCTCATTAACCTAGGTGATCACTAAGAACACTGCTAATAACTATTCATAATATATTTCAATTGTTGATCTATCTATCTATCTATCTATAACCTCACGTCAGATCCCTTGCGGGGTAGGCAGAGAGTACAGTTGATCAATTGTTGATCTAGTGGTGAATAATGCTTGTAGCGATCACTAAGTTGTGGGTTCAAATTCTGGGTTGGACAACAGCATATTCCTGGTATTAGTCAGGGTTTGTGCCTGGTATATGGTAGTGGGCTGGCATATATTACTTGGGACCTAACATTGTTTGTGAAAAGTGGATATACACAATACACCTCTACCACCCCCCCTTGTGGAACATAGGCATGATAATGTTTTTTTTATTTATATATTTCAACTAGTTTCTGCCTGCTACTTCATCTGCATTGACTTTAAACAGGAACCTAACATTTTTCCAGGATAAAAAGTATTCTATGTAGTATTAATCTAGGTAATAATTTCTGTTCGCCAAATTTCATCCAACTCTATTCAACCATTTTTGAGTGATTGACTAACAAACATACAAAATTTCACATTTATAATATTGGTAGGATTGTAATGTACCTCCACTGGTGCAAGTCTCTCTAAGATAATATGTCTAATGTTGACATGATGGGGAGTGTTTGTTCGTAGCGAAATCAGTTGATGTGACCGAATACGATGATTCAAGGTTTTATTGCAGAGCACACAACTTTTACTGGCATTGCTTGTTGTTGAAGTTTGAGTAGCCTCTTGGGCTAATGTCCAACATGCTCTGCATACAAAATCATGGGGTTCAACCTGAAAATAATTTTTTTTAGTTCAACTGTTAAATTTTTAAGTCACAAATGTTAAATTATTTAAGGTTTTCAAGTGATATACCTGTATATTATTTAATTAATATAGATACAAAACATATAACTAAAACCTACGGTTGAAATAAACGTTAAAATATATCAAAAACATGACGCATACCGGTACGTTGAACAAAAAGCAAAATATGCTTACCGCACGAAGTAGTGTCCATTGTTGTAAACAGTTACGAATTTGCTCGTTTTCCAGTACTATGCAACCGTCAGCAGAGCCACAATTGATGCAAGTTACACTTTCCATTTCGTAGGTATCAGTAAATCCGTGTTCTTTATCAGTCCCAGGTAATCGTTAGAGCAGTTCACAAAGTCTAGAAATCACAGCCACGGCTTATCAATATTGCAAGCAATCCGAGTCAGTCAAGAGTCAGAATAACTGAATAACCGACTAATAAAATAATAATAACAGCTATAAAATCATAACTCGCGTTCTCTACAACAAATCCAGACAACATGACAGATATGAACAGTGTTGCCAACTTTAAATTTTAGAAAAATAGCAGATCTGTCAAAAATGGTAGAAATTGGTAGAATGTAAAATTAAAAATCGGTACTTAGTACTTATTCCATTCTAGTTCAGATTGCATGTTTTCCAATAAATTATTTATTCCTTTTCCGATGATTTCAAGTAATTTTGGTCATAGTGCTGTTTATAGTAATTCTGGGCGGAATTTCCGTCTTCTATCCGACAAAAAATAACCCTGCGAATAGAAATATTAGAATAGTAATGCTGAGGTCAGCGCTTAGATTCAATGACGTGATTTTATTATTATGTGGTAAAATTGGTAGACTGGAGGCAAAATAAGTAGATCTACTGAGTTCTTAGGTTTACTTGAATATTACACATGAAATAAAACTATTTTACGGATTTTATCGCGGTTTATTTTTGATTATTTTTAGTTCCCGACGTTTCGAGTGCTTTGCAGCACCCATGGTCACGGGAGGGACTGAGGTGTTAGACGTCCAAAAGGCATAGTTGTTCGGGGGTACCCTCAAACTTCTTAATTATTTTTGGTGGTCCGATCTACGAAGAATGAACTCACGGTGTCTTGAGATCTTGCAGTGTTATGCTTGGTTCTGGATTTGATTATATTAATTACCGGATCCTAAGTCGATGGAAGCACCCAGCCATCTTCTCTATTGAAATTAGGCTGTTCTTTAATTTCAATAGCCTCGCCAACCATTCTTGGTAGGAATCGGTGTTCTTTCACGAGAATTTGTGGTCTATCAAATCTGATGTTATGGCGGGTGCGGTCAAGGACATGTTCACAGACTGCAGACTTCTTTGAGCGACGGTGTTTTAGGTCAGTTATGTGTTCTGTAACCCGAGTTTTTGCCGGTCTTTTTGTTTGTCCTATATAAGAGAGACCACATTCACAATCAAGCTTGTATACTCCTGCATCTTGTAGAGGGATCTGACACTTGACAGATGGTAAAAATTGACTGATCTTCTTCGGCGGCTTATAATTCTTGGCGTGGGACTCGAGACTTCGAGTCCCACGCCAATGTCACAGTGACCGAGTGAAGCCAGCCACAGTCGAGCGTCTCCCTGCTTTTCTACCTTTCATAACAGGAGTTACGGACAAGATTGGCTACATCTTAAAGCGTACTTCAATTAAAAAAATTTATATATAGCGAATTGCTAGACAGCAGCGCATTAGTGGACGAAATCAACAACAGGCTGGTAGAGACTGTCCATACGGTCGGGTCCAAGTATTTTAACCCCACCGTAAAAATAGCCTTAAAAAAACTATCCAACTACACCCGAAACATCATGGCTGAGCGACGTTCCATGACGCTCCGAACCTCCGATGATGCTAAGTCCTATAGGCAGCTCAATGGACAGATATTAAAGTCCTTGCGACACGATTTACGGTCCTTCAATACAAGGTGTATTAAGGAGACCATATCACAGAACAAGGGCTCGTAAGTGTTTGCAAGAGACGCGTCTATTCGGCAAAGCCAGTTGATGAAGCTGAAGACTGAGGACGGAAACGTAACGTCGACTAGGTCAGAGGTGCTCAGGGAGATAGAGAGGTTCTATAGGCAGTTGAATACCTCAGTAGATGAACCTGTTGTTGACTTGGTAAAAGACCCAAGAGCCAAGCTAACCCGACACTACACTGAAGATATCCCGGACATCAGCCTGTATGAGATTAGGATGGCTCTCAAACAACTCAAAAATAACAAAGCGCTGGGCGAAGACGGAATTACCGCAGAGCTTCTGAAAGCGGGCGGAACGCCGGTACTTAAAGTCCTTCAGAGGCTGTTTAATTCTGTCTTACTCGAAGAGAAAACGCCAGAAGCATGGAACAGGGTTGGTACTGTTTTTCAGTAAAGGTGATAACACTTTACTAAAGAATTATAGGCCCATCACACTGCTGAGCCATGTTTATAAGTTGTTTTCGAGAGTCATCACGCATCGTCTCGAACGCAGGTGTGATGACTTCCAGCCTCCCGAACAAGTCGGTTTCCGGAAAGGCTTTAGTACCATAGATCACATACATACACTGCGGCAGATTATACAGAAGACCGAGGAGTATAATCGGCCACTATGCTTGGCGTTTGTGAACTATGAGAAAGCCTTCGATTCGATCGAGATTTTCGGCGGTTCTTAGATCTCTCCAGCGATGCCGCATTGACTATCGGTACATCGAAGTGTTGAAGTGCTTGTATAATAACGCCACCATGTCAGTCCGAGTACAGGGGCAGTGCACGAAGGCAATCCCAAAAAAAGAGGAGTAAGACAGGGAGACGTCATTTCTCCGAAACTATTTACGGCCACCTTAGAGGACGCCTTCAAGCTCTTGGAATGGCAAGGACTTGGCATCAACATCAATGGCGAATACATCACTCACCTTCGATTTGCCGACGACATTGTGGTCGTGGCGGAGTCGCTGGAAGATCTAGGACGAATGCTCGGTGACCTCAACAGAGTATCTCAACAAGTGGGTCTTAAAATGAACATGGACAAAGCGAAAATAATGTCTAACGTCCATGTCGTACCCACCGCGCTCATCGTTGGGAACTCTACTCTTGAAGTTGTCGACGAATACATTTACCTGGGACAGGTAGTCCGGTTAGGTAGGTGCAACTTTGAGAGAGAGGTCAATCGACGAATCCAACTCGGCTGGGCAGCGTTCGGGAAACTGCGCAATATCTTCTCATCCAAAATACCTCAGTGCCTTAAGACTAAAGTTTTTTAGTCAATGTGTGCTACCAGTGATGATATATGGATCAGAGACGTGGTCTCTTACTATAGGTCTCATAAAAAAGCTCAGAGTTGCTCAGCGAGCTATGGAGAGAGCTATGCTCGGCGTTTCTCTACGCGATCGAATCAGGAATGAGGAGATTCGTAGAAGAACCAATGTCACCGACATAGCCCTTAAGATTAGCAAGCTGAAGTGGCAATGGGCGGGCCACATAGCGCGTAGATCGGACGGGCGTTGGGGCAGACAGATTCTGGAGTGGCGACCACGTATTGGCAAGCGCAGCGTGGGACGACCGCCTGCCAGATGGACCTGCCAGATGAAAATTGCAGGAAGTCGTTGGACGCAGGTGGCATCGGACCAGTTACGCTGGAAAGCGATTGGGGAGGCCTATGTTCAGTGTAGAGCTAACAACTGAATGAATCGATATACATTATCGACATCCTACTAATATTATGTAGATGAAAGTTTATATGTTTAAATGTTTGGATGTTTCTTACTCAATCACGCAAAAACGGCTGAACGGATTTGGATGAAATTTGGCACACGGGTTCTTTCCTACATAACTCTCTGGCTTCCTCTACTCTCATAGTTATAGTTTATTACTTGAATTAACAAATAGGATACTTATTTTTTCAGAAGTAAGGTTGACTTTAGACAGAGTCAACGCGGACGAGGTTCTGGGCAGAAACTAGTATGTATTAATATTTACTGTTTTGATTAAATCTAGTTTGAATTTTACTCTAATACAAATCTATGAATATTATAGTAATTCAGATTCTGAATAAAATATAAACAATTTCTTTAACTTTTTATTTAACTTGCAATGTTCGTATGTATATCTGTCTGTCTGTCTCTCTTTCCGGTTCAAATCTTGTGATCCATTTTTCAAGCACTTGCGACTATCCGATTGAGCTGTAATTTGGCATACGTTTGTAAGTCCGATGACAATGCAATAATATGGTACCATGGAGCTGATATGATGATGGAGTCGGAAGATGGCCATAGGAATATGTGAACTATACAACGTAACCCCCTTGTGTTTAGGCTTGTTAGATTGGCATTGAGAAGTACTATTCAACCAGATGATTTTCAAGGTCTGATGATGAAGAGGAAAGGTGGCCAAGGAAACCACCCAACCATTCAACATAACCGGGCGTGTTAGGGCTCGTTGGATTTGTCTTGACGAATTGTGTAGACCCGGATGATGTTCAGGGTCTGATGATGGAGGCGGACGATGGCCTACGGAACTACTCAACATAACCCCGTTGTGTTTGGCTCGTTAGATTTGTCTTGACGAGGTCTGTAGACCCGGTTGATGTCCAGGGTATGATGATGAAGCCGGAGGGTGGCCAATGGATCTACCCAACTACTCATCATAGCCCCGCAGTGTTTGGGTTCATTGGATTTGCCTTGACGAATACCTTCCACGCGGATGGTGTCCAGAGTCTAATAATGGAGCCGGAGGGTGGCCAACGGAACTACTGCCGTGTTGGGGCTCGTAGGATTTGTCTTGACAAGTACTTATCATAGTACTTATCGGTCCTCGTATTGTGTTTGCTATAAAAGCTTGTTTTTAAAAATACCTTTTTACATTAAAAGCTAATTGAAAATAAGTTCTGGTCGTATAAGATTAAATTATTTTTTATTACAAGCTTTTATTTAACTTGCACTGTTCGGTTCAAAATTTGTAATCCATTTTAAGCACTATGGGTATCCGATTGTGCCTAAAATTTGACATACGCATGTACGTAAGTACAGTGACAATGTAATAATATGATACCATGGAGCATGTTTGATGATGTAGTCAGAAGGTGGATAAAGGAACATGTCAAATACACAACATAACCCCCTCGTGTTTAGACTTGATAGATTGGTATTGCCAAGTATTAATTTATTAGATGGTGTTCAGAGTCTGATGATGGAGCCAGAAGGTGACCAATGGCACTTCCTGACTACTTAACATAGCCTTACCGTGTTTGGCCTCGTTGAATTTGTCTTGACGAGTACTGTGGACCCGGATGGCGTCTAGAGTCTGATGATGAAGCCGAAAGGAGCCAACGGATATACCCAACTACTCAACATAGCCCTAGTCATGTTTAGGTTCTTTGGATTTGTCTTGACAAGTACTAAGGACCCAGAGGGTGTCCAGGGTTTAATGATGGAATTGGAAGGTGGCTACAGGGACATGTTAAGTACACAAAATAACCCCTTTGTATTAAGGCTTGTTGGATTGGTATCAACAAGTACTATTAGTATTGACAACCAGATGATGTTTAGGTTTTGATGATGTGTGATGTGTGTGTGTGTGTGTGTGATGATTTGATGTACTATGGATCCAGATAGTATCTAGAGTCTGATGATGGAGCTTAATAGAACTACCCAACTACTCAACATAAACCCGTTGTGTGTAAGCTCCTTGGATTTGGTTTGACAAACACTATAGCTCTAGGTGGAGGCCAGAGTCTGAAAATGAAGCCTGAAGGTAGTTACAGGAACTTTTCAACTAAAATGGATATCACCGTCTTGTTTGGGCTCTTTTGGGATAAGTACTATGGACCAAGATAGTGTCCAGGGTCTAATGATGGAGTTGGAAGGTGGCTATAGGAACATGTTCACTACAAAATATAACCCCCTCGTGTTTAGGCTTGCTTGGATTGATGGACCTGATGTGACAGTGCGACTAGACTATATTGCATCATTCATCATCATTTTATTAAATAGGGTTTTGCATTGATATAGTATATCTATCTATCTATCTATCTATAACCTCACGCCAGATCCCTTGCGGGGTAGGCAGAGAGTACAGAGTTCCAACAGGTTCTTTCCTTACATACCTCTCTGGCTTCCTCGACTCTCATAGTTCGTCTCATACACGCTCGCCGGTTACGGAGACTCTTGACTTTTCCATCAGATAAGACTCGGTTTATTTGGTCGTGGTAAGATAGTCTAGGTCTTCCCCGGTACCTGCATCCTTCCACTTTCACATTGTATATCTGTTTTGTCATTCTTTCCTCTGGCATTCTTTCTATATGCCCGAACCAACGGAGCATGCCCTTTCTCATCTTTACACCGATACTATCTTTCATACCTACTCGCTGTCTTACTATGCTGTTGCTAATGCGGTCGGTCAGCTTCACTCCGCACATCTTCCGCAGAGCTCGCATTTCTACCGCATTTATCCTACTTTCATTCTCCTTCTTACATACCCAGCTCTCGCTACCATATAACAGCGTTGGGACAAGAACTCCGTTATGTATGGCCAGCTGCGCCTTAGGGCTTAAGTGCCGGCTCCCGAGTAGCTTTCCCATCGCACCATTCACTCTGTTCCCTGCACTCACTCTTCTCTCTATGTCAGCGGTGTATTTCCCATCCTTACTGAAGGCGCATCCAAGATATACAAACTCATTCACTTGCTCCAGCACATCGTTACCAACCACAATCCTTACATTCGTTCTGGTTTCTTCCCTTTCAAAAACCATAATCTTGGTTTTCTTCACATTCAAGTGTAAGCCATTGATCATGCAGTCGTCTTTCATAACTGTGACTAGTGTTTGCAGATCAGTGGCTGTTGGCGCTATTAAAACCGCGTCATCTGCATAAAGTAGATGGTTTACCACTAAGTCACCCATTTGTACACCTTCATTCATCGCTTTCAGTCTTTGAAGACTTTTGTCCAGATATATTATAAACAGTCTAGCGGACAACACGCAACCCTGCTTGACGCCGATTTTAACGTCAAACCAGGGTGACCTGTTACCACCCACCCGTACGCATGCCTTGCAGTCCACATAAGTGGACTGGTCGGCTCGCAACAGAGTACCATACTCTGGCAAAATGTCCCAAAGTCTCTTTCGCACAACTCTGTCAAATGCCTTCTCCAGATCTACAAAACCGCAGAAAAACTTCCGGCCCACTGCCAGATGCTTCTCTACGATGTTGCGGAGTGAGAAGACTTGATCCGAACATCCTCTTCCAGACCTGAAACCCCCTTGTGCCTCGCACAACATTCCATCGGACTTCACGCGCATTCTCCGTTCAATAATTTTACCGTTCAATAATTTTACCGTACACCTTGGCTGCCAAGCTGATCAAACTGATGGCCCTGTAATTGGCGCAGTCATATTGTGAGCCCTTGCCTTTATACAAGGGTACTATGACTGCGCGGCGCCAATCTGTAGGGACTCTACCGGTCCTCCAGCAAAGGTTTGCAAGGGCCCGGAAAGCGTCACGGACGCAAGTTCCACCATATTTGATCATCTCGGCAGATATCATGTCTACTCCCGCAGCTTTACCGTTTTTCATACTTCCTATCGCCCATTCAACTTCTTCCATAGTGATATAGTATATGTGGGTTTTAAATCTTAAGTCAGCATAAATTTTATTATATTTTTGAGTTTATTATTTATTTATTCTTTATTGAACACATATATTCACAATTAACAATATAAGAGAAACTTTTATGGACAAAGGCGAGCTTAACTCTAAATTAATTTTCTTACAGCAAAATAGTTTAAATTATAATTTCATATTAATCTTTTTTTGTGTTTTGGAAATACTTTAATGTACTGTGCTGTCTTTTTTTATTATAATCACTAATTTAATCCAATCCCCGTTGACATAGATAATTCATTTTTTGAATCTTTTACTTGACAACCTAATGTTTTTATTTAATCTTAGTCTACGTTTACTTTTATTTGGTTATTAATTGATATTTCTATACCTTTGTAATATCTCATAACTTTATAGCCCTATTTTAACTTAATATTTATCAATCTACCAAAGCTGTGCCTGACTATAATCGTATTTCCAATTGAACTGTATTCTATTCCTTACTATACTACTTCTAAATGTCAAATTGTAATCTGTAGTCGTGCCTATAAGTAACTAAATAAATAAATCAGAGCGAAAGAGAGATGGCAGCAACAAGTGTAAAATCTAAATAAAGCCATACATGAATATACAAAACACTACATACACTTACAAACCAAAAAAATAATAGAAATTAACATACATTATCCATATATAATATATACATATATATAGTATTATATACGTACATATATAAATATGTCATTCATGATTAAATAAATGCTCTTTAGTTTTCCTCTTGAATACGTCTAGTGAGGCGCTATCGCGTATAGAGTGTGAACGTGAATTCTACAGCTGCACTGCGTGAACAGTGAAAGAACCATTATAAAGGCTAGATGTGTGATGGGGAGTACGGAGAAGAAGAGTTACAGCAGGGCTTACCCTTAGGGGCTAGATATTCAAAGCATTCCCTTAGATAAGTTGGTGAATTAGGAGTGTGGAGAAGAGAATTGAGGAGTGCAAGAATGTGAGTATCTCGACGATGCAACGATTTTAACAGCGCCAGAAATTCAGACACATGATCGTACTTTCGGAGGCCAAAAATAAAGCGGATGCACAAATTCTGAAGTCGTTCGAGTTTATTGAGAAACTCCTCCATTGCGTCCAGGAAATATAATTATAGAAAATAAATCAGCATAGTCTAGAAAAGGAAGAAGAAGACATTGAGCAAGAGTTATTTAGTATGAAATGGCAGGAACTTCTGGATTTGCTTGAGAGACATGAAGGAGCAATAAATCCTTGTGCTTACTTCTGCAATGTGAACATTCCACGAAAGATGGCAGTCGATATAGACACCTAGATTTTTAGCACATTTGGAATAAGCTATAGGAACTGAGACGTACAGTACTGGTAGAAGAGCATCTTGATCCAAGAGGTTGAAGTAGTATCTGCCACCAATAATGACTGCCTGGTATTTATAACCGTGCCCGGTATATTAGCAATAGATTTCAGGTCTCAATGTGATAGGGGTATCACATTGAGACCTGAAATCGACGGCGAAATGTGAGTGTGCCCAGTGCCTACAACTAGATGCGAACAATATTCTGGCATCTCCGTTTGAGGATATAGATGTGACGGTGTGTAATCAAGTCCATGGACTTAATCATGTAGGGCCACACGTGAACGGCAAGTCACGTATCTTCTATTGCCTCGTTGGTCTAGTAGCAAGTTATGCGCGTAGCAATCACGATGTCCTGAGGTCGAATCTTAGGTCGGACAAAGTGTAATTTTTCGTTAAAAAAATTTTCAGTATCAGTCCGGACTGGCACTGTGCCTGGTATCATGGTAATAGGCTCGCTTAACCTAACATCGTCGGCGAAAAGTTGGTGTACACCTTTGGAATATAGGCGTAACGCTGCGTTCATCTTAGTTTAAGTTGTGTTCCTATTTTAAGTTTTTAAAAGTAATTGATTTTTGTATCACACCACTGTTATTTTTTTTTCCTTTTATGAATTACTCGAGTTCCAGCTTTATACGGCGATTTTATCTGCAAATTTTTATCTTCTGACCGTTTACGGTGTTTTTTACGTATCTTCCAATATTTTTCTCAAATATTTTACTTCTTATTTTTGCCCCTACATCCCTTCATAACTCCGCCCTCGCACTCTCAAATCGATGCAAATCATCTAACACCTCTCCCCGACACAAATGGCCATTGAAAAGGGTTCTCACATTCTCAAGGGCGGTAAAGGTGTAAAATATTAGACTCTCAATGCCCAGGGGCGAAGCGGTCCACGTAAGCGGTTCATAGAGTAGCCGTGTTTATTGAGTGCCAATACAATCCCGTTTAGATTCTCAGGAGAACCGATAATGTGCTTGTTTTCGTGAAACCATTTTGCTGTGAAGGCTGACACTACGTTCTCGAATTAAACAAACGGCTCACAGTACATTTTTTTCGAAAAGCGGTTACAGCGCTTCAGCACAACGCGTTGACAAGCACCCGTGTGAACTAGGGGTTATACAACGGGTAACTTCAATAACGCTACTTCTCAGACACCTCAATTAGATGTTTCTATATATCTATCAATCTAATAATATTCAATATGAAAACCAAAGCTTTAGTTTTGAAGAGTTTAGTAATCTTTTCTTAATTACTTTGATAACTGAATTAACTACAAAACCTGGCGTATTAAGGAATAATGTGAAGACCGTCTTTGGGGTGCTGGTTTGGTCATTTTCACTAAAATGTCTGCTTGCGGTGGCTGGCTGGCGCCAGAGAGCTGTCACTCCTCTCGACCATATTGGAGGGAAGGACCTCCAATATGGTCTAGGGGAGTGACGGCTGCTCCAGTAGTCATACTCGTAAACCGATGCTGCTTGTAGAGGATGGTCCATCCGGAATCCTTTAGACATTTACTAAATAACTTCAGGAATAACATCATTAGTCTCTTATCTCGATCGTAAGGCATGATTCTGGAGCTAGATCGTAAACTATTCAATTGTAACCTAAACATTCTACTCACACGATATAAACGACTCGATTTAGCGCAGTGGTTAAGAGTTTAAGCCGCTCCGCCCACTGTCTTATAGTCGCGGGCTCGATTCCCGCACGGGATAAATCTTTGTGTGATCCACAATTATTTGTTCCGGTCTGGGTATTTGTGTATGTGAATTTTCATGTTTGTAAAGGTACCCACGATGCAGGAATAAATTCTAGTGTGGGGAAACGTTTAAAAAGAAGAAAGAAATTAAATAAACAGTAAAAAGAGTAAAAGAATTAAAGAAAAAAGTTAAAAGACCGCTGAGTTTCTTGCCGGATCTTTTCAGTGGAGGGCGCATTCCGATCTGGTGGTATAAAAAATATGTAAATTAAGAATTTGTGAGTGCCCCCGCAGGGCTTAGACAAAATAAATTGTTTGAATTTGAAGAAGTGCTACTGCAACCGCCGTATTGCTTTTGATCATGGATCATTATACGTATTAACTACACCGAACCGAGGAACAATTAGAATAAGTTATAGCAATTTTAACAAATGTATTATTTAGAGAGAAAAACAATGCCGTCACGCCTATATTCCTCAAGGGGGGTGGCATAGGTGTACTGAGTACACCTACTTATCGCCGAGGATGTTAGGTCCCATATAATAGGGGTGAGCCTATTGTAATTATACCGGACATAATGCCCGACTCCGGACTGATACTGGATTTTTTTCTATAGAAAAATTAAATTTTTGTCCGACTTAGGATTAGAGGAACCTCATGATCGCTACGTGCATTATCCGCCACTGTTATAGACCACCGCCTAAAATTGCTCTTTGAATGACTGACTGCCTCATTGAAAGAGCAATTTTAACGTATTAAAAACAGTTGGAATTGAATCAATTCCTGATTTAATACAATTTTCTCTCAGATCTTGCGTTATTTATGATACACTAGCGACTTGCCCCGCCGGCGGCACGGGTCAATTATACACATATTTTGATTTGAATCACTCCGTTCATTGGTGAGAACCGTATGTATGTATACCGCGTGAGTTTATCGTGTTCAGACAGACAGACAGACGCGTCGGGGGACTTTGTTTTATAATATGTAGAGATAGTGATGTAGTGATGTTGTATTCCTATAGACAACGCGGTGGAGTACAATCTGCCCTCTCTCGGCAGTGGCAAAGAATATTAAAATTTATTAAGCGTAACTTTGTTTCCAGTATCAATCCATAAAATTCCTTGAGTCTTCCAGTCAGGAGTCTCTGGACCCCTATTACATGGAACCTAACATCGACGACGTGAAAAGTGGGCGTTCAGTACACCTGTGCCACCCCCACTTGGGGAATATAGGCGTGACATTGTGAAACTTTGTGTCCAAATAGTACAATTGTTGTGTCCGACAATATTAATCTCGGTTTTGTATCAAATAGCATGCAACTATCTCGTTAGTGGTCGCGGAACGTGTTTAATTAACAAAGTAGCGCTCCCGCAGTTTAAATAAACGCCAGTTTCCAGTAAACAGCTGACCGCAGGTATTTACCAGTTAATTAAAGTGATGCGAAAACCAATGAGGAACATTATTACAAGCTTTCCTCAGGCGCCAGCCGTACCCTGCGCTAGTATTTGTGGCAAGCATTTGTGATCATAATAAATTAATAAGTATAGTTAAAGGATGCCGTTTTATTATAGAATTAGTAAAATAACATCATTTCAACATCGTATAAAATTACTAACGCACTGCACTTGGAAACATTTCTTCGTTGCTTTACTCGATATCAATCAAACTCAAACAATTTATTTTGTATAAGCCCTACCCCCGCAGGGCTTATACAAAATTACAAACAGTAATTTTTTTTTTAAATCTAATTAAATTACTAATCTACCACCAGATCGGAACGCGGCCTCCACTAAACAGATCCGGCTAAGAAACTCAGCGGGCTTGTCTTTTTTATTTACTTCTCTTTCTTTCCTTTTTTTAATCATATTGTGTGGGTACAATGTGGTGTGGACACAAATGAATCTTAGCAAGCTATCGATACCCAGAACCAACGTCTAGTTCTAGAATATCGCCGTCCGATAACTCGTCTAAGCTTTTATTTAACTTGCAATGTTTGTATGGGTGAAATCTTGCAAGCTGAATAGGAACTAATTCCTTTTATACGGAGTTGATATTTGACATGTTGGTTCAGTTTCCATAATAATGCATTTTTATGGTAAGCAACCTGATTCTACCTGAGATTGGCTCCAGGTGAAACAGTTCCTTAACTGCTAACAGCTTAGGCAAGAAATTTTCATTGGCTGTTTTAAATTGCACCAGTATTATAAAATCATTTTTAAAAATAAGATCTTATGCACTTATCTTGTTTTTAAAATGTTTTTACTAATTATTTATTTGTGAGGTTATGGACAAGGAGGAACGCTCGCTAATGAAATTGTCATGTATGGTATCCCATCTCAGACCGACCGAGCCAAGGTTTTCATAACCTTTTTTTGACGGTCGATTTGGAGCAATGGTTAAGCCGCTCCGCCCACTGGGTCGAATAGTCGCGGGTTCGATTCCCGCACGGGACACATCTTTGTGTGACCCACATTTATTCGTTTCGGTCCGGGTATTTGTGTATGCGAATTTTCATGTTTTTAAACGCACCCACGACACAGGAATCCTAGCCAATCCTATGGGGCTACGATTATGTTAAAAAGAAACTTTTGTGATCGCTAAGGGTACCACGGCCCCGTTGCTTATTCGCCGTGGTATCGTTAAATGAAGTGGATCAAGTGGATATGAGCATAAGCAATGCGAGTATATAAAGTTTAAAATAACCATTCTGATCATAGTCAACCCCATTTTGCTGCTCACTGCCGCTGTTTACATTTCCTTACTGGCTAGCTTCATGACCATTTCTCTACTCTATGCCGCAGTTTACATTATGGTGCTGGATAGTTTACTGTCAATTTCCCGGTCATGCGAGTGGGCTGTATGTAATCAGGTAAATATAATGAAATGAAATGAAATTTATTTGCTTGAAACATGGTATTACAATAAGGTGTTGCATTGTCTCATAGTTTAGCACATTTCACCTTACAGGTATGCAAATATTTATTAGGTTATAGGAAATACACAATATCTCATTAATGTCAATATATATTCTAAATTAAAATAATATCATTCTTTCATACTAATTTCGTATATTTCTATATTATAGTTATTCTTTCCTATTCATATTATTATATTGTTATATTTATATAATAGTCCCAATAAAATTATTGATGTTGCTTAACCGGGAAGAATTCATCAAGGGTGTAGAAGGTGTGGTCTATAAGCCATTGCTTCAATTTTTTCTTCATAGGCAGCGCTGGCATTTCTCTTAATTTTTGGGTATTTTATTAATACTTTGATACACATAATATATGAACTCTTTTGGTAGATAGATGTTCTAATTTTTGGAAATAGCAATCTGGTAGGATCCCTGTTTCCTATTATAGAATTATTATAGGCAAAGGTGAATTGAGTTGGATATTTTTTTACAAAGATGCAAACTTCTCTATCTATCTATCTATCTATATCATCACGCCGGAACCCTTGCGGGGTAGGCAGAGAGTACAGAGTTCCAACAGGTTCTTTCCTTACATACCTCTCTGGCTTCCTCCACTCTCATAGTTCGTCTCATACACGCTCGCCGGTTACGGAGACTCCTGACTGGACCTACAGATAAAACCCTCCACATCCTTCCACTTTTGCATTGTATATCAGTTTTGTCATTCTTTCTTCGGACATTCCTTCTATATGCCCGAACCAACGGAGCATAGCCTTTCTCATCTTTACACCGATACTATATTTCATACCTACTCGCTTTCTTACTACGCTGATGCGAATACGGTCGGTCAGCTTCACTCCGCACATCTTCCGCAGAGCTCGCATTTCCACCGCATTTATCCTACTTTCATTCTCCTTCTTACATACCCAGCTCTCGCTGCCATATAACAGCGTTGGGACAAGCACTCCGTTATGTGTGGCTGGCTGCGCCTTTTAGCTTAAGTGCCGGCTCCCAAGTAGCTTTCCCATCGCACCATTCACTCTGTTCCCTGCACCCACTCTTCTAATATATGTAATCCAACCAGGGTTAGGATATTGTTGGTTTTAAATAATGATCTACATGAGGCGCGTGGCCCTACATTGTTTAAAGCCAGTACACACTTTTTTGCGCAAGGACTACAGTTTTAGCGTCTGTTCAATTACCCTACAGTAGTGTTGCATATCGTAGGATAGACTCTACATAGCCATAATACGCAATAAGAGCAACCTTTTTTGCCCACTACACATTGAAGTCTGCGGAGTGCAAGAACGTATCTACGAACGTATCTGTTTAGTGGATTCTTTTTTTACGTGTAGTTTCCAATTACAGTGTTGGTCTATGGTGAGACCCAGAAATTTCAGGTCTGACACTTCTTCAATATTTTGACCATTATACATAAGGTGTAAATTTTATTTTTTCGTTTTGTAGTTATTAAACTGTATAAATTTTGTTATGCGAATATATTCAATCTAAACGGTACAAAAGTATATATATATATTCCAATTTCCGTCTCGCAGGGCGGCGTCACGGGCCGTAACTGAGCCGTGCCCGTGGGAAATTACCCTCGCAATATCCATTGCCGTGTTACTTCGCTGACCTTCAGCTTGTGTAATCGCTTCTCGAGTAATGTATGGCTGCCAAATCTGTGGTATCGGTAGCGTGTTAAAATTGGGTAAATGCGAAATGGGAGTCATAAACACCGGATTTTTTGAAATTGTATCTTTATTTGAAGATGGCCTGCCATTTCTCGGACACCGGTCACAATGGTGAATGTTGTCTTTTTGTAAATTGACGAATAGAACGTTATTGGAAATTCGAGAAACCAATCTGGTTCCACCCCGACTCTTACATGCCCGATACCGCTCATTTCGGATTTCTTATAACGAAATCGAACCTGCCATTTAGAGGGACGAGCGACGAGATTAATTTTTTTTTTTTACATTATCATGCTGACATCCCGTTAAATCATTAAAGAATAACTCGATATTTTCAATAATTTTCTTTTTTACCATTACAGGGATTACATTGTCAAATGACATATTGACAAAGAACGCGAAACATTTTCCGCGATTACACACAGTCACAGTGATAGAGCAACTTTGATAAAGCAAGTATAAATGTATGCTTTCAGCGTGATTGAGTGCAAGGTTCGTGGTTTAGTTCGGGTTTTAATTAATTTGTGCGTTGTATACTTTGGTGTGCAGTGTGTTGTGTATGTGTGTGTAATAAATTGGATTTCCAGTCTAACTTTAGATTATGTCTATATTATCGATCGTTTGCTATGCAGGCAGAGATAAATTATACTTTCCTATTATAACGGTGTTATGGTTTTATCACAGAAAACACAGCCAGAGATATTTACTTTCTTTCTATCTATCTATAACCTCACGCCAGATCCCTTGCGGGGTAGGCAGAGAGTACAGAGTTCCAACATATTTACTTTCTTACATCCAATATTGTTAAGGGGAGTGATGGCTGCTTTAATGATCATACTAGTGAGCGAGTGCTGCTTATGGAGACTTGTCCACCACTTATGGAATCTCTTTTATTGAATAAAAATCATATATTTAGTCATTAAAGTAGTATACTTAGATTTATCTCGGTCGTAAGGCGTAATGCCTGAAACCGGACCGTAAACTTATTATTTGTCACGAAACATTGTATCTATACACAATAGAGAAAAATGTATACAAAGAAAACCCTATTGAGTTTGTCGCTCGCCTCGCCTTGGTGGAGGCCGTGCTCCAATCCGGTGGTAGATTGATAAAAATAACAACATTTTGACTACTTATAAGTACTCCCCCAGGCCTTACATAAAATAAATGATTTTAGTTTCGATACTTTTTAGATTATAAAAGTAGGTGTTAATACTGTGCACAGTTCACGGAACTAGCCTGCATATAATGGTGCAGAACTCTAGTAATAGACGCCACGCGATCGAATATTTAGACTCTCAAAAAATATGGTTAAAATATCGTATTAAGAGTTATAGATTTTTAAATTTGCCATTTGTGTTTGTATATGTATGTCCATGGGTATAATATAAGCTTCCGTTCTGCTAGGCCTAGCTTTACTAGCCGCTAACTTAGCGGCGTAAATATGAACCATTGACATGAAAATAAGAAGAAGCTAAGTACATAAACCAACCCCTCTCAATTTCATTTGCATAAGGTGATAACGGATCAATGTTCCTATCAATATAACATATTATACCATGATATTATACTAAATATTAATGCCTGCATAAGCTACAAGACGATGGATCCCCGCTTTCCGCTAGAGTGCGCTGATTGCTTGACAATGGCGCGTGTAATGTGTATCGACATATTGATGAAGTCATATTGACAGCGCGGTAATTAATTTCAATATTACGTTTAGTTGTACGTGTGGACGAATCGAATATAATTATCGTGAACAGTAATGAATAATGTTTAATAGTGCTTTATTGCAATTGTCTTGTAAACATATAATTAAGAAATATAATATACGGCTTTACTGTTTGGTGGCCTCGTGGGATATAGTGCGGTTGGCAATAACGAGGTCCTGGTTTCAAATCCTAGCCTGGACACATTATGCTTTTTTTATTGAAAAATACTTGTCCTTTCTCCTTTCCCCAAGTGAAGTAGCTGTCATGTACTGTACACACCTACATTATCGCCGACGATATTAAGTCCCAATATAATAGGAGGCGAGGCTTTGCAATTAGCTGCTCCGCCCACTGTGTCTAATAGTCGCGGGTTCGATTCCCGCACAGGACAAATCTTTGTGTGATCCACAATTATTTGTTCCGGTCTGGGTATTTGTGTTTGTGAATTTTCATGTTTGTAAACGCACCCACGACACAGGAAATCCCAGTGTGGAGCTACGTTTTAACAAAAAAAAAAACTACCAACTCCTCGCCTCACCCCTCGAAAGCGAGGCTTTGTGATCGCCACCCGTACCATGCGCTAGTAGATTAGCGAGGCAAGCATTTGTCATCAGCCTAAATTAATAAGTATAGTTAAAGGATGTCGTTTTATTATAGAATTAGTAAAATAAGATCACTTCAACAGCGTGTAAAATGACATTGGTATACTCTATATCCATCTCAGAAAGCTTCCAGCAAATACCCAGAACAAACTTCAAGTTCTAGATTATCGCCATTTAACATTCAAAAGTATTAAATTTCTTCCTAACTCGTCTAATTGTCGGTCCCAGTATGTAACTAACTAACAGGCAAATCTATTCTTGAGTTAAATATTGGAACCGACCGTAAGTGCAGACCACTTTATTTCCCAAAAAAATATTATTCAAAGGTTTTTTATTCTCCTCCAATTTCCACGCGCGGAATACATGAATGAAATTACATTATACAAACACTCCTACGAACGAGCAACGATTTCCTATACTTTTTTTTACAAATTAAATTTTATTATATTCATAGAATGCGCGGGAGTGTTTGCCAAACGTGACGGCCGTGTGTAGCGGGGGATATTCTCCTAGCCTTGTTTAATATGAATATATATTATAATGGCTGTAATAAATCTTTTAAAGCCTACGATTGAATTTTTTGTTAGCCACCAAAACTTTCTACCCCTTTTTAGGATGAGATGGGAAAGGGAAATAGTCTAGAATAATTTAGTACGTTTTTCTGACGCGATATATAAGCTTTTACCTTACCACACACGTCTTTTGAAACGTTGAAACGAAACGTTTGAAATGTTGTAAACGAAGATAAGAAGGATTAAGTTCTTGATTAATTACAATAAAAATAATAAAATATTTATCTATTTCGTTTTCGATCTATTTCGATATACCTGACAGCAAATTTAGGCCTGCGGTTACGAAAGTATCATTGTTTGTGTCCAATGTCCATAAAGATGTTACTGAGGCATATATAACAGACTACATATTTGAAAAAACGAAAGTGAAGGTTTCGCCGAAAAAGATTAAAATGATAAAACAGAAAGATTATAACTCGTATAAGATTTTTGTGACGAAACATAAATTGGATGTTTTCTTGAATGATAACCTGTGGCCGGCTGGTATTACTTTCAGACTAAGCCCAGTGTACCTGTGAGTGTCGGTGGAGTCAGTGATCCAAAATGTATAGCTGATTCCTTTAGAGATCACTTTAAGGTGCATTCACTTCTATGCCCATCTGCTGAGACTTAATGACAAATCACAGCGTCAAACAAGTTTTTCAGCAAAGCAAGTTGCCTTAATAATAAACAACATGAAGAGAGGTAAATCGCCAGGTCATGACAGTCTCAGTATAGAGCATTTGCGATATGCTGGGGTTCACCTTCCACGTGTACTATCTATGCTGTTTACATTGTGTCTGGGTCATTCTTACATACCGAAGTGTCTAATAAAAACAATTGTTGTTCCGATAATAAAGAACAGGACAGAGAATGTGTCAAATATGGCAGATTATAGACCTATCTTACTTGCAACTGTAATAGCTAAAGTGCTGGACGGTCTGCTTGAAAGTCATCTTAAAAAGCATATAGTGCTACATGATGCCCAATTCGGGTTTAAGTCGGGTTTATCCACAGAGTCTTCTTGAGAGAGAGATTTTGAGCCTCAAGCGGACCGTCGGGTACTATACGGAAAGGGGGACACCAGTATATGCATGTTTCCTGATATATCAAACTTTTGACTCGGTAACTTATGAAATTTTATGGAGAAAGCACAAGTGAAACAGGCATTCCCGATGATTGCACCTCATTGTTGTGATACTGGTATAAAAACCAAGCAAATAAGATGAGGTGGGGAGCAGTTTTCTCTGAGGAATATCTACTACAGTGTGGTATCCGGTAAGGTGGCCTGACATCTCCTGTCCTGTTTAATCTATATGTAAACGAGTTGATTGAGGAGCTAAGTAGCACACATGTCGGGTGTTAAATTGACGGCGTATGTGTTAACAATCTAAGTTATGCTGATGATATGGTGCTACTGGCTCCAACGGTCAAGGCACTCCGGGACCTTATTCTGATATGTGAGAAGTACGCTTCTGCTCATGGCTTTAATTACAACTCTAAAAAGAGCGAAGTGCTTATCTTCAAGTCTGGTAAAATAAAACCTAGTATAGTGCCTTCGGTTGTGCTTGAGGGAATGGCCCTGAAGTTTGTGGATAGTTTTAAGTCATCATCATCATCATCATTTCAGCCTATACTTGTCCACTGCTGAACATAGGCCTCCCCAATCGCTTTCCAGCGTAACCGGTCCGATGCCACCTGCATCCAACGATTTCCTGCGATTTTCACAAGATCGTCGGTCCATCTGGCAGGCGGTCGTCCTACGCTGCGCTTGCCAATACGTGGTCTCCACTCTAGAATCTTTCTGCCCCAACGCCCGTCCAATCTTCGCGCTATGTGGCCAGCCCATTGCCACTTCAGCATGCTAATCCTGAGGGCTATGTCGGTGACCTTGGTTCTTCTACGAATCTCCTCATTCCTGATTCGATCACGTAGAGAAACGCCGAGCATAGCTCTTTCCATAGCTCGCTGAGCAACTTTGAGCTTTTTTATGAGACCTATTGTAAGAGACCACGTCTCTGATCCATATGTCATCACTGGTAACACACATTGACTAAAAACTTTAGTCTTTAGGCACTGAGGTATTTTGGATGAGAAGATGTTGTGCAGTTTCCCGAACGCTGCCCAGCCGAGTTGGATTCGTCGATTGACCTCTCTCTCAAAGTTGGACCTACCTAACCGGACTGCCTGTCCCAGGTAAATGTATTCGTCGACAACTTCAAGAGTAGAGTTCCCAACGGTGAGTGCGGTGGGTACGACATGGACATTAAACATTATTTTTGTTTTGTCCATATTCATTTTAAGACCCACTTGTTGGGATACTCTATTGAGGTCACCGAGCATTCGTCCTAGATCTTCCAGCGACTCCGCCATGACCACAATGTCGTCGGCAAATCGAAGGTGAGTGATGTATTCGCCATTGATGTTGATGCCAAGTCCTTGCCATTCCAAGAGCTTGAAGGCGTCCTCTAAGGTGGCCGTAAACAGTTTCGGAGAAATGACGTCTCCCTGTCTTACTCCTCTTTTTATGGGGATCACCTTCGTGCACTGCCCCTGTACTCGGACTGACATGGTGGCGTTATTATACAAGCACTTCAACACTTCGATGTACCTATAGTCAATGCGGCATCGCTGGAGAGATCTAAGAACCGCCCAAGTCTCGATCGAATCAAAGGCTTTCTCATAGTCCACAAACGCCAAGCATAGTGGCCGATTATACTCCTCAGTCTTCTGTATAACCTGCCGCAGCGTATGTATGTGGTCTATGGTACTAAAACCTTTCCGGAAACCGGCTTGTTCGGGAGGCTGGAAGTCATCAAGCCTTCGTTCGAGACGATTCGTAATGACTCTCGTAAACAACTTATAAACATGGCTCAGCAGTGTGATGGGCCTATAGTTCTTCAATAAGGTGTTATCACCTTTCTTGAAAAACAGCACCACCACACCCCTGTTCCATGCTTCCGGCGTTTTCCCTTCTAGCAAGACGGAATTAAATAGCCTCTGATGGACTTTAAGTACCGGCGATCCGCCCGCCTTCAGAAGTTCTGCAGTAATTCCGTCTTCACCCGGCGCTTTGTTGTTTTTAAGTTGTTTGAGAGCCATCCTAATTTCGCACAGGCTGATGTCCGGGATGATCTAGATATAGAGAGGAAGCGCAGTGCGTTAGCAGTGAGGGGCAATATGCTGACTCGCAGGTTTGCTCGATCTACAGTACAGGTAAAAACAACTCTATTTAAAGCTTATTGTCAATCATTGTACTTGAGCAGCCTGTGGGTCCTGTATACGCAGAAAGTACAGAGTTTCAACAGGTTCTTTTCTTAAAGACTAATAAGAAAATTTTCTTGAATAATTATGCTAATATCTTAGTATGTTATATTAAGTTTCTGACAACGTGAGTTTACACAAAGAAAAATTTATCATTTTATTTATCTACTTCGGTGGTTCAGTGGTGAGAATGCGGCGCGTCATGGCGAATTACATGCTTCCGATTCTCACATATAAAATACTGACCACTGAATTTGAATTTTAGCATGAAAGCTTTCATAATATTCACGTGTAGCTTCGAAATTTAACCGAAATTGAGACTTGTTGCATTGGTATAAAATTCAAACACTGCATGAGACAGGTGGTAATAAAATAAAATTTAACCAAATCCACTTGCATAGCAAAAGTTACTACTGTCCCCAAGTCCGTTAATTAGCAATAAGGGCGGCGCCACACCTGGCGGGCGAACCGCACCAAGCGAACTGCGCATATTAAATTCACGCGACAGTGGCGCCAGTAATTGGTCCGTCGCCATGACAACCGACGCGGTTCGCTGCACGACGCACTGACCGGCATTTAATAGCCTGTGCTCCTTCCTGTAGCGATTTTTAATTATCCTGCTCTCTAGTCATAGAAGTATGTTTTTGTACAAAATAAACAAAAGATGTTGATAGAATTTACAACAATAATTGCGATGTTAATTAGGGGTACTAAAATGGCTTTTTTGTTGTCTATAAAATGGATGCACTTGTAATGATACAATTTTAATTTGTTTTTGCTATAAAATAATTTACGCACTCACGACATGTCGACTACACGACATGTCACGACGACTAATTTTAAGTGAGTGCCGTGGGGCAACGTCTTTTTAAAAGCATAAAAAAGATCGACATGTTTTTTAGCTATTTCTATATCTCATTACTGAGTTTGTAAAACGCAATACAATGAATACTAGAGTGGGGCAAAAAAACACAATGATTATACAAATCTTTTATTGCCAAAATAAAGTTGACCTACAACTGTAAATTGAACCTTGACGTGTAATTTTTCGTAATTTTCGTCTAATTTTCTAGCGGTTGTTACAATGATTGTTGTTGTTAATTAGGTTTTTAATAGCTTCTCTTAATTACTACGGCATTGTAGTGCGATTCCAAAATTGCTGATGATATTAGTCTAAATTATACATTAAAAGAAATAGTAGTTTATCAAATACTTGAATAATGGTATAAAAATTGTCATAAACTGTTCTCTAGTTGTGATAATGGTGATAATTTTATTTACCTGTAACCAATCTGAATTAAGATTTAAGTCAAGTATATGTATGTATATATGATTTTGTTTTAAACATATACGTTCATAAATTTCAGCTACATCGTTCAAAAGATTTTCGTAATAATTGTACGCTACCTAATGCTCTATTTTATTTTATATTTTAGTTCCCTTTGATCTTGTTTGTCTGGAAGATAATTACATATCGCTGTCAGTAATAAGACCGTCAATTGTACCTTTTCCTCTTGTTTTATATAAATGGTGTGAGTTTTGTTGATGTATAATGAACGGTACTCTAATATATCTGGGCCGTACAACCATATATCATCAAAATTTTCACAAATAGTCCACGTAAAGATATCTATTGTGTAATATAGATATATAAATAGCGATATAGAGTCTATTGTGAAAAGCTGCTTGATCGATGACTAATTATTATGATGACCCACCCACACAAGTAAGAGTGGCCATATTCTAAGTAATAACGACACAGCCCCAACACGCACAACAACTGATACATTCTTTACTTATTAAAGTACAAATTGCTATTATTCTAGTAATTTGGAGCTTGCACCTAGCAAGATAATATCTTCGCTCCCACCATGCAAATAACAATGTAGAAACACGCGAATCACCGCAAATTCGAACCCCCACAAAGCAAATAACAGAGATAACGCCCTCCCTTTGTGGGTGTGGAACAAAGAGCGCGCGAGATAGGGACCGCACTGTGTGTTGTTACCCTTACGAAGAAGCGTCGTTTTGTGTACTCAGAGTACTTACATATTAGCTTTGGAGAGTGTTTTCGGAAAGTAATTTTATGTTTGTCATGATGGTTATATGTAATTTTCTTCAAAAATAAAGTGTTTATTACCGTATCGTCTTTCTTAACCATCTAGTATTTCTTAAGTTTCTTCTCTTATAATTGTATTTAGATTTTTTTTTATTAAAAATTTGTTATTTTTTCCTTTTTATTGATTAATCTTGTTAAAATTTGCAAAATTTTAATTACGCACACCTGTTTGGTATAAAAAATTATCGGCCTAGTCTTTCCTGAAAATGTGTTACTCAGAAATTGTGGATGAGTATTAAATGTATCGGAATAAGCTTTAAACAATAATTTCTAAGAATAACGTTGAGGCGGACTTATAGACACAGAAGTCATAAAAAAGTAAAATGACTTTTTAAACGTCTTGTTTATATACTTTTATCTATTTTTACCAATATGAAAAGCAACAGGTTCTTTCCTTACATACCTCTCTGGCTTCCACCACTCTCATAGTTCGTCTCATACACACTCGCCGGTTACGGAGACTCTTGACTTGCCCTTCAGCTAAGACACGGTCTATAAGGAAAGAACCTGTTGGAACTCTGTACTCTCTGCCTACCCCGCGAGGGAGCTGGCGTGATGATATAGATAGATAGATGAAAAGCAAACTTGCTATGTTCAAATCTCAAAAACAACTATACTATAACTACTTCTGACCAAATCTCTGCTGTTTTATATTGTTTTGTATTGGATTGATTGACGTGTTGTGGCCAGATTTTAATTAAGACACAAATAGACTTTTATAATAGATGTATTCTTGGTGAAATGGACAGTGGAAGACTTAGGTAATTAATAATAGAGTAAAGTTACAATAGACAAGACTAAATACTAATTATAAAGATCATAGAGAATACAACAGAACCAAACCAATCTTTTGCACAAACATGTGAAATCGAATACGTAATCCCCATAAAAACATCGCAAAGGAAATTATTTTGCTCAGATAAGGTATTCTTTGTCCCGCAGGGAGCGCTACGGTCACAGGAGGATCGCCCCGCCTGCGGCAGGCTTTATTTGCTAATTGGGCGTGTGTATCTTTTACATGTAGAACTGTTTACCCCTATGTGTACATGGTAACAGAACAGCTTCGCTCCTATAAATTGAGTATATCGTAAAATACGATTAAAGGAAAGGAAATTGACTTTGACTCTAAAGTATTGAATATTAATAGAGCGGATGCTCATCATCGTAGGCTATATCAGCATTTGATTGCCCACAGATTTTGATAAAATGTAGACATTCAAAACCATAATACGTTGCGAATGTCTTGTAGTGCAGCGAGACCGCAGTGTACTAGCGGTCACCAAGCGTTAGCGGTTAGTAGCGTTTGACTTGGGATAACCGTTGGATGAAAGTCACGTTAAGCCATTGTTCCTAGTTACTATTAAATGTGGTAGTCGTTTCGCTAAGTAAGCGACTCAGTAGGTTCCGAACCTTACTAATCCGCACTACGTCGGCGTGGTGTACAAATGACCTATTCTCTCTCGCCTCATAGATTTGTTGTTGTTTATTTTGTTGCTAACCTGTGTTTTTGGAATAACGTATAGATAGTCTCACAGAGGGCGCTTCACTCGCGGTTGGCCCGCGCCGTATGTAGCAAGCTTTATTAACTAATTAATATTGCTATTATGAAATGTACGCGATGATATAAGATATATCTTTATCATGTAGGATACGTGTAACAGTGTATTGTCAAGTTGTTTGCTTAATGTCTGTTAAAATAGTATTTCATACGACAGTATGCCCGAAGGCGTAATTAACTTCTCGAATATAGAATAATTAACTGTTTTTTATATATAATTAAGTTTGAAGTATTAAGGAAATTGGAATAATTATTACTTACAAAAATGTGCTTGTTTTAAAATAATTTACGTGGCATTTCAGTAAGTTCATTGCAGTTGTAACAAATTCAAACATTAACAAGTTTCTTATTTTTCCTTTAGTTACGCTTTTTGAATGAGAGCTGGGAAAGCGATAGAGCTGTGTAGAGGAGAAACTTTTTGGTCTATGTACTCTGCCTGTTCTGCCCTGGCTCTCAAGAGATCTAGTGTAATGATATAGAAGACCATATATCCCAAAGAGTTATGAAAAAAAAACCGCTATTGCACTTAATCGAGAAGCACGCGGGAAACATTATTTAAATGAATAATTTACAATTTCTGAAACACTATTTATTCGAACTAAATTAAAATTCGGAATACATTTTAAAGCATCACTATTAAAGCTTAACTTCTAGCAAGTTGAGACAAGTAAAAACTAAAACTACACACGCTTCACTTTTTACAAAACCTAAATACAACATGCATCTACTATGTTGAAACGCAACATGCATCGGCAGGTGACATGTTGTCATGCAGAGATATTGGCTATTCTGTTTGTTGCTACATTTGATGTATGTGACAGTGGAGTGACAGTGGCTTTGTGGCTGGGATGAAGTTGGATGTAGGCTGTCCCACTGTCCCGTACTGTGTGACAATTGGAGTATTGAAACGCCAACATTAATGACAAGCTTTGACAGCAGCCCTGGCCTTCTCGTAAAATTAAAAAAAAGTTGCCCAGCACTTGGAATTAAATTAAGTTTATACACATGAATTATAATGTTAACTAAAAAAAACACCGTCACGCATATATTCCCCAAGCGGGGGTGGCAGAGAGGGAAGGGGGCGAGCCTCTTGCCATATACCGGACACAATTCCAGGCTCTGGACTCATATTGGGAAGTTTTCTGTAGAAAAGCTATGTATTTTTCTATTTATTTTATTTTCTAATTTTTCTGTTTTTTCAACGATGTATTTTTATCCTATTGTGATAGCTATAGACCCCGCAAAAGATATGGCATGATGATACAGATAGAAGTCATACATATAATATAAATATACTTAATTAATTAAGGAAAATTTAAAAAGGGGAACTTTTTACGAACCTTCCATATTATACAGGGGGGTAGGCATATTGTATTGGGGTTCGTCAGACTTACATATTGTTCGATTAGTTGGCATCGGGAAATATAATCGCCGCGGGGCGCGACCGTTTTGTAACCTCACCCCTCCTGTAGGGGAGTATCAATTAAACTCGATGCTGTGTATTGATTGACAGGTCTGGTTACAAAGAGAGAAGTTACTTTGAAGTTTACCAGACGCCATTTTAAACAAGACTTTGATACTTGTCTAAGTGAGTTAAATTGGTTTTCAGTCTAGAAAGCATGTCAAAGCGATGATAAATGTGATAAAAATACCTAGAAATGTGTTTTTTATTATGGATATTATTGAGAACTGAAGCAGCCCCGTTGTTCTAGTGGCGAATAATGCGTGTAGCGATCACGAAGTCCTGGGTTCTAATACTAGCTCGGACAAAAATGTAGTCTTTCTATCGTAAAATTCCTAATATCAGTCCGAAGTGTAGAATTGTGCCCTTATAGCGATAGGCTCTCTATTACATGGGACCTTATATCGTTCGCGAATAGTGGGTGTACAGAGTACACCTATGCCACCTCCACTTGGGGAATATAGGCGTGACGGTGAAAACTCGAGATAAACCTGAGGGTGTTCGTGCAGTGTAACCTAACTGATGTCCCGGCTTATATACAATTTTATATTCATATTTTATTAAATTATATTATTTCCCATTCCTAAGCATCTCACGTAGCACATCTGTTACAAACAGAACAATCTCCGGGATATTTACAATAAGTAATGTAAGCTTTTTAGCGCAATTTGGCGTGTAGACCGTGTCGTTGGTGCTAGAGACTTAAATATTATGTAATATCTTTATAAATTATTAATTTATTACTTATTATTACTGAAATACCGTATAGCCTATGTAACTTTTGGATATTGAAGCTAATGGTGAAAGAATTATTAAACTCTCAAACTGTTCAGTAGTTTTAGAGGTTATCGAATACAAACAAACCACCTTTCCTCTATACATTATTTTTGCTTCCTGGGTTTCCCCGCGAACTTCATTTCGCCTTAATATTGTACAACCCATGTTTCTTGCTGATGATGTAGCTTTCTATAAGTGAAAGAATTTTAGAAATCAACCTAACCTAACCTAAGTTGTTAGTTAGTTAATTTTCTCTAACTTTTGACTTTTTTTGCTTTTGACAGTAACTCAACTATAGAATAAAAACTGTGTACTAAGTAAATACTTGATTAAAATTAATTACTTAGACATTTTTTTATAGATATGGGTGTATTACTTAGGTAGCACAATAAATAGTTTTGGACCTCCGTAATCCTCAACTCGAATATATTTTACATTTTTTTTCCTTTATCTAATCGACGTTTTCTCAAATATTTACAGTTTCATCGTGAAAAGGGTCCGCAGATAAACTGTGAAATATTAAACTCCTCGGCGAGGCTAGACGCACAGTCCCCGGGCGCCCGACACTTCAATTACTAACTAAATAACGTCCCTACTCTTGTAATAGGCTTACTATGGACGTTACGCAATAATATCTTAACCCAACTTGACTCGTACAAGTAATTTTATACTCTATCTGCGATGCATAAAGTGCAATGTCCTAGAAATGTTTTAGATGAGGTTGATAGGCGATCGATTAGTCATCGCTTAGCGTCACTAGACGGCGTTTCGTATACAATATTTTATTTTGTTTAGAAATAGTTTGACCTAACTCGTTGTAAAAAGCATTTTTTCGTGTAGATTTTTGATTCTTCATAAAGGAACAGAATGGAAAATGTAAAAAAATGGAAGAAAGTAACAGAATGGAAAATATATATATTTTATTACTTTTATTCTTTTTATTTTTTTTTAAAAACGTAGCCCCACACTAGGATTTATTCCTGTGTCGTGGGTGCGTTTACAAACATGAAAATTCACATACACAAATACCCAGACCGGAACAAATAATTGTGGATCACACAAAGATTTGTCCCGTGCGGGACTCGAACCCGCGACCATTAGACGCAGTGGGCAGAGCGGCTTAAGCTCTTAACCACTGCGCTAAATCGTCCGTCACGAATCGATACCGTTCAATAGATTTGAATCGAGACTTGTTTTATTAATTTTATATAAAAAAATTATGTACATACACACACACACACACACACACACACACACACACACACCGTCACGCCTATATTCCCCAAGCGGGGGTGGCAGAGGTGTACTAAGTACACCCACGTTTCGCCGACGATGTTAGATCCCATGTAATAGGGGGCGAGCCTATTGCCATATGTACATAAGTAATTATAGTTAAAGAAAATTAATTCCAAAGTATTTTTATAAATTTTACTTATAATTATTATTTACTTATACTTATTTACTATTAGTAAATAAGTATAATTCATAAAATACTTTGAAATTTGTGGTAATCTATCATCACGCCAAATCACCTGCAGAGTAGATTTAGTGAATAATAACTACGTTAGATTTGTTTACATTTATCTATTATTCAGTCGATATTTCCAATCTATACATATACGGACACTGTAACCGAGCCCAAACTGTACATTGAATGTTTTTTGAAAATTTTAATTAAGGTACACTTCCTTATCGATATAGAGGCCGAAACAATTTTTTTTGGAATTATCTTCTATCTGTCTGTGTCTTTGTGTTTCAATCACGCAAAAACTGCCAAACGGATTTAACAAAACTTGGTATGGTAATAACTTGTACCCTAACTTAAAATCTAAGATACTTTTCACATGCATTCACGATTGTCTATTCTGGAGAAAAATCTTTAACAATGAATGGCCCGTACACTAAACTTTGTATAATCATTTGTTTAAGATAATTAGAAACATAATTTTAATCATGAACATGAACTGTATATTCTTACGAGAAGGCTGACACGACATGTACTGACAAAACTTTGTCACATACTTAGCTCGCAATGTAGATTTCTTTTAAATATTATTTTGCCAGATTGCGACATTTGGCAGTGTAGGTAGAAAAGGTTTAAAAAACCCAAGTGTTTTACTTTGTTTTTATGAGACGGTGTTAGCGTTGAATACGATTGCGCTTTAGAGACCTATGTCAAATTACAAACTAAACGCGTGCGTAGCCGCGGGTAAAGCTAGTATAACCTAAGCACTTAATCGACATGACCTTCTCCGACAGAAATTATTGATCAACTAAAAATTATTGCTGACAATCGAAACGTTTCCCCGGATCGAGTATACCCTGTGCGTTGGCAAGGCACCGTCGATTTTCATTCGTTCGTCTATTGTTATTCGATTACATTTTTGTGAGGTCGAATGAATCGACAATCGAATGTGTGTAACTACAATTGTCGATTCATTCGATAGTTTTTTTTGTAACAATCGCCCATCGCTAGTGCAGATGTGAACCATTTTCCCGCTCCAAATATAGCGGCTACAAATCCTAGTCGCCACAGATAAAATAACGCTTAATATCACTTGCGACGCTCGTAAATTCATAAAAGTAATAATAACGTGTAACGGGACACAACGGATACGGTCACGTTCCGTTCTACGCAATAAAACGTAATAAAATGACAGTTGATGATGCCATGGACATATTAAATAGAAAAGTGAACCATCGAGCTCCCCGCTCGATGGTTCACTTTTTTAAACAATGTGTTTGACGTACATTTACTGTTGTCAGAAAAATACCACTAATAACTTAAGAAATAAGAAGCTCATGCCATTCTTAATCAATGTTTTTTTAAAAACCGGTTGTAGATATAAACTGATTAAAATGTTTATAAAATATTGTCCATGGTTTACAATCTCACGCTCTGTCAATAAATGGTAAATGGTGGAACTTTTTCGATATTTTTGTTATTGGAACATGTTTCGCAATCAGATAAGTACCCTATTAATTAGATTAAAAAGTGATTTAATATGTGTTCTCCGACGTATATTTGAATTAAATATACATTTTCTGTCTGGTAATATCTGGGTAACGATTCCCCGGGCGTTCATTTCAGATGTAAGATTCATTACTTTTAGACATAATGTGTGACGTAATACCAGAGATTACGTCGAGTCGGGTCTCGTGTGCTTAAGCTTATCTTTATTACATCTGATTCCATCTTAAGGTTATGAAAGAAAAATGATTTGGTAAGCTCTGCGGAGCATTGAAAAATGGTATGAAGTATTTTTTATATTGCCTATCGAATTGGAAAATTGGCTACTTGTGTACATAGTGTGTACATAGTTTTACGACTATGTTGTAATGATTTAGGTAGTACAGAAAGAACGTGTCAGGACGATCTCCGCACTCTGTGTAACTTATAAGTAGAGATTTATTTAGGTTTGGCTATTTGTGCATGTGAAATAAAAGATTGTTCGTGTAGCCACAGGTCACAAGAATAGTTCTCAAAGCCCAAACTAAAACGTACACAGAATAAGCTGTCTTGTCTTATTAGTCTATGATTGACCACATGTTTCATACATTCTTGTTAGTCAAAGCCTTCGTCTTTACATACTTTATGGTCATTTCTCTGTCTTAAGTTTGAGCCTATTTCTACAGGGCGTCATTTGAATGTCTCGGACTTTATAAATACGATATCCTGCACACCGATTGTAGAACTCGTTTGAAACATCATTTGTAATAATGTTTATTTATTTTTTACTAGATACTGTCCGCGACATCACACGCGTTGACTTTAGACAGAAACCTAACATTTTTTCTGGGATAAAAAGTTTCCTAAAACATAGGAAACTTTTTATCCCAGAAAAAATGCCGGTATCCCGGTATCTATCCCGGTAATAAACTATCTGTGTGCCAAAATTTCATCTAAATCTGTTTATTCGTTTTTGCGTGATTGAGTTATAAACGTCCAAACATCTACACATCCCAACATCTGAACATACAAACTTTCACATTTATCATATTAAACTATTTTTTACCCATCCGGGTAGTGACAGTTCTAATTGCCAAACGAAATTATTGGAAGTGAGGGCAATTGGACATTAATCCAAGAATTACTGAAGAAATAATAAAATAAGCGTGTATAAGACGAACTGTGGGAGTGGAAGAAGCCAGATAGGTCTGTAAGGAAAGATCCTGTGGGAACTGTGTACTCTCTGCCTAACCCGCAAAGGATCTGGCGTGATGATATAGTTAGATAGAAAAATAATAAAATTGAGGAAAATTTAAAATAATTCCTTTTCATCTTCCATTTATTGCCGAAGTGAATTTCCATACAGAATATAATGTAACTTTAACAAACATCACGTGTGTTAGGCAGAGAGTACACAGTTCCCACCTGTCTGTACTGTCTCCTGATAAATTGCTCAAGCAAGGCACATAAGGTCGAAAAGTATGTAATTTATTTTGAAGAAAAAAGAATTCTTGAAACGCGTTGCTACGTTGGCAACATTGGAAGAAGTGACGTAAGCACTACATGACGTGTAACCGGCGATAACGTGGAACGGAACGGAATTTTGCGTTCCTTTACATGCTATAAAATCAAGTTTTTAATCTTGTTGACAATAAGTACTCATGAATAGTCAAGAAAGAAAAGGCTAGTGATTACTCTACCATCCGTCTACCATCCATCCAAACTGTTATCTTTACGTAGCAGAAGCGTTATTAACTCGACGTTTGTTTTTTTTAAAAATAAATAACTTGAAAAAAGGAAAACCGACTTCAAAAAGCTAAAAATAAAAATTTGTGGTCGGTGCCGGCTAGCGCAGTCGGTAAATTGGCACCGACTTCAAATATTTATTTTTGCCTTTTGAAGTCGGTTTTCCTTTTTTTATTAAGTCATTTATTTTATAATTTGAAGTGAAGAGTGTATTCATTATTGGTATTTATATACTTTTATTATATTATTTTGCTTAGTTCTAGAGTGATGTACCTACAGGATTGATATAATACTCATAATAACGGAATCTATACACTCGTGCTGTTTGCCGTTAAGGAGTCCCTTGGTATTTCTTCAAAGTCCAAGGATCAAGACCGATTTCATTAAAATGGGACCTCCTCGAAGGTATACTAAACCAAAAAGAATTATCAAAATCAGTTCATAAATAAAGAGGTTATAAAAGAAACATAGGCAAATTGTAAACCTCCTTCTATTTTGAAGTCGTTTAATATTCTTATTAGTTCTCTGGTAAGGTACCTATAAGATTAACACAATACTTAATAGAAATCTGTTGTTAAGGAGTTCCCTGACCGTTAACGGAGTGGTTAAAGTAATTTGGAAAAGGTGAATATTCCAATCGCACATATTTCATCAATTTTTTTTCAAATAGTATACTATATAAAGTCCTCTATTGCCGTCAATAGCTACTCGTTTCAAATCCTAATTTGAAAAATACCTTTTCTATCGCAGCCCGGAATTAGGAATTGTCTTACTGCCTGTCCTGTGTCCTGCCAGTCTGGAAATACTTGGTTTAATGGCAATACTCGGCCCTTATTACATCGGGAAATACATAATCTCGCCAACAATATATGTGTGTACGCATACTATACATATCTGTCACCCTCGCTTGCGAGTATAAACTTGACAAGGTTTTTTTTTCTCAATAACGTTTTCCGCCATCTTAAAGGTAACCCAACCATATTTAATAGATATCCCATAAAGGTAGACACCTCAACATTTCCATATTACACGCGCTATTCAAAGCCTCCCTGAGTTCTCAAGCATAGTTGGAATAACACGACTTTATGCGGAACATCTCGGAACTCCGGAACTCTGGAACTGGGCCAGCGGAACCGTCCCGCCGTCTGACAGCGCGTCACAAAACACCCTGTTTTATGTGGGCGTCGTGACACCCTATAAAGAGCTTTGAGGTAGCTTTCAGTTGTCATGTTCAACAGAGCTCTTGCATAGTCGCGTCTATAGAGACATGTTGATAAAATTTGACTATATACCATCACGCTAAATCCCTTGCGTGGTAGGCGGAGAGTACAGAGTTTCAAGAGATTACTTCTTTACACACTTCTCATCAGACAGGATAATTAAAATGTCTCTCCGATCAGACAACTGTAAACGTTCGATTTATATCATACAGATCGTAAAGGTTTGGTTAAATAACTGCCGGAGCGCGACGGAAGCGCGACGCAAGCGCTCAGCTACGTGCGATTATGACGTTTGCCGTCGCGCTCCAGTCGCGCTGCATCGGCTATGTGGCGAAACCTTAAGTGCATGAAGTACAATTCTACTAATAAACGCGAAATTTTGTGAGGATGGATCTATGAAAGTTTATCACTTTCACGAAGCATTCACCATATTTGTCTTTTACCATTATTTTCCCCTTTTATACGTTGTAGACAATTCCCAAAATTTTCGTAATCACAATTCTACACCCCTTAAAATTGTTATGACGTGACCTAAAATTTTCACCCCAAAAACCCTGCAGCAGCAATTTGTTCTCATTCGAATCCAATTACGCGGGAACAATATCAAAATGGAATGTTGTTGTACAAAATAGGAATGACAAGTTACGATGCGGTAACCCTTTTTTTTCATTTTCTACGCTCGAAGTCCTTCCGCAAACAAATGTTTTATTTTGAGCTGTTAAGCGTAAATAGGTTTTTTGTTGTTTTATTTAAGGTAAATAGGTAGCTTATTTTACACTCGCGTTGGGTGATTTTTTTCTTACGTGAGAGAGAACCTCATTCTCTCTATCTATCTATCCATATCATCATGCCAGGTCCCTTGCGGGGTAGGCAGAGAGTACAGAGTTCCAACAGGTTCTTTTCTAACATACCTCTCTAGCTTCCTCCACTCTCATAGTTCGTCTCATACACGCTCGCCGGTTACGGAGATTCTTGACTTGTCGTCCAGATAAGACTCGGTCTATTTGGTCGTGGTAAGTTAGTCTAGGTCTTATCCGGTACCTACATCCTTCCACTTTTGCATTGTATATCTGTTTTGTCATTCTTCCTTCTGACATTCTTTCCATATGCCCGAACCAACGGAGCATACCCTTGTTCATCTTTACACCGATACTATCTTTCTTACCTACTCGCTTTCTTACTACGCTGTTGCGAATACGGTCGGTCAGCTTCACTCCGCACATCTTCCGCAGAGCTCGCATTTCCACCGCATTTATCCTACTTCCATTCTCCTATTTACATACCCAGCTCTCGCTGCCATATAACAGCGTTGGGACAAGAACTCCATTATGTATGGCCAGCTGCGCCTTTTGGCTTAAGTGCCGGCTCCCAAGTAGCTTTCCCATCGCACCATTCACTCTGTTCCCTGCACTCCCTCTTTTCTCTATGTCAGCGGTGTATTTCCCATCTTTGCTGAAGGCGCATCCAAGATATATAAACTCATTCACTTGCTCCAGCACTTCGTTACCAACCACAATCCTTGCATTCATTCTGGTTTCTTCCCGTTCAATAACCATAATCTGAATCGTAACGTAATTATCTTTTAGATTTACAATAATTTTACACATGAGATAAAACTTAGAAATTTGGCACGGTTTATTATTTAATTCTACATTCTCGATGCAGCGACGTTTCAAATGACTTACAGTATTCATGGTCACAGTAATGACTGAAGTATTTGAGGACCATATATTATTGTTATTCAGAAGTACCTGCTATACTTTTTAGTTGTTTTATTGGTCTCATCGGCGCAGAATGAGTACGTAGTCCACCCAGTAAAACACTGAAAATGTCAGCAATCTAAAATTAAAAATAAAACCCGATATTTTACTGACTTAGCCAACTAACTTCTCTCCACCAACGAAAACCCAATAAGAAACTAAAGCTTTTCATCTAAACTAAAACTTCTAGAAACTTGTCGAAGTTACTCAAAGTAAAAACTGTGCGGTGAGCATCAAAGCAAACACATCATTAGCTGGCACAGCAAATAACAGGCTGCTGAAACACAAGCAACACTTGAGTACTAACGGATTTTCATATAACTAAATAGCTTTTTTAGAGAGTTCAACTTTAGAAACATGATTTGCATGTGGTTGTTTGAACTTATCGAGAGGTGAAAGGTTATTTGTTTCAAGCGAGTACAGAAATTTACTTAAGAGTTATTTAAAGATTAAACATTTTAAACATAGTAGTCAATAGTCCGTAAGGAGAGAATCTATTGAAACTACGTAAGTCCTCTGTACTCTCTGCCTATCCAGCAAGGGATCTGGCGTGATATATATGCATAGACTTGAAAAACTGCCCGTCTCATAACATCAAAATCTACTTATTTGAATGGGCGTAACTTCTTTCTATTTCAATAAAACCCCTTCATTTATCGGTATTATTATCAATAATTAAATCCAATGTCATTAATAACGATACTAGACAGAGATCAGAATCACATTATTCTATATTCATGTGAATCGTTATAGTATTTATGAATCGTCAGAAAAGTAACAAAGACTCTACCATCACTTCAGAATTTCATTCATGTCTAGAAAGGCAAGAAACTCCACAGCAATTATTTTAAATCCATTTTCTATCTACATGTTGCTATGGGGTATGTATATCTATATAATGTAGGCTGGTCTATCAGGTGGCCTATTTATGAGAATGGCCACATGGTTCCCTGATTTATAGAGAACGAAATTAAAAAAAAGTTCAAGTATGGTGTTCAGAACTGGTATCAGTATTTGTAGTAGTTTACAAAGCGTGGAGTGATAGCACCTGTTGCATTGCTATTGTGTTGGGAGACGTCTTCGAGATCCAAGTGCTTTGTGGAGATACGACGAGGGTCCCGTCGCGTCGTTGGTTGTGTGGAATAGTGCAGGAGAAATCAATCTTTTGAGCTGTTAAAATTAAAGTACTAATTTAAATAATCAAGGCTTACTGGTGTCTTTGTCATGTAAGATGGATATATTAAGGACATAAGATGGACCGGTGATTAGTTTAAGGTAGCGGATATGTGCACACAGCTCAAAGTCGATCGGAGTGGCGATCTTTTGGAGGCCTTTATATTCCTGCAATTGATATCTTTCGGCTAATGATGATGGTATACTAGCATGTCTTTTGCTTTTTACCCTGGATTACATTCGGCTCACTGCCCTAGGAGTGAGCAGGGAAATGTACATGAAACTGGCCAGCGCGAGAATGTAAACTAAAGCAATAATCAGACAAATAGTCATGAAAATAGCAGAGTTATATTAACTTGTAACACCCACATTTTATTTTTCGACCTAAAACAACGGGATTCATATTTGTGTAAAAAGGATAACCCTTTTACCAGGAGTGCGACTTTCAAAAAACTTTGCAGTAATAATTATCCTACATTTAATGATGACTACATAAAATAAATAAGCTAAATTCGTCGCCTAGAGTGAAAATCATCAATGCACGAAAAAGATAACTTTGCAAGAGAAAAAAACCTGATCCGTGCACGCTTTAAAATGCAATTACTCTGCAGCTTATTCACCTTTTAGTGTGCAATAAAGATGCCTATTCATGTGCACAAGAGGCAAAGTTCCAGTTACGAATCATAAATAAAATAGAACGACTATTTCGTTCCTGAGGTTTTTACTCTTAGGCGACGACATTAGCTTTACTGTTTCACTGTTAGCCAAAGATCATATTTCGCTTATCAAAGTGAGAGAAAAAAGGTGATATTAAACGTAGCAAACTTTATATCTGACAAACACCCTCTGGAAGGCAACGCAACTCAAGAATTAATTTATTTGTTCTAGGTACGCTGGCTTTACGTCGCCGAAAACTTTACCGTAGCGACGTCCTAATTTAAATAAAGATGTAAGTACACGAAGGAGCTTTCAATTAAATTTTAATTCGAACAATGCTGGATCCCTAATTACGTACACGGCTCGGGTAAATTTTACGGGCGAAGTAACATGAACCATACACGTGCGAATTTAGGACATGATGAGAGATGTCTACAATATCGACCGATAGTATGTATGGAGTAGAAAGAAAACGAATTGTTTATCTTAATGTAGTGAAAGGAAAGCGAGTTGTGTTCGGCATGCTGTATCAGATATGCTGTTTTACATTGGCGTTCAAACTGGTCTGTGGTGTTCACTTCAGCGTAAAGCCGGGCGTCGATGTAAAATGATTTCAAATCAACGCGCGTCTATTTTATTTTTCTCTCTTTACACAAAATCGAAATGTCTTCTTAGCGATTCAGCAAGTGGAGTTCAAGGTGCTACGGACAGATAACTCCAGATTAAAGGCAAGTTCACTCCTACACGCCTCCATCAGTGACATCATCAAATATCTCCATCATCCAGTCAGCTGAGTAAGGAATGGTGCAAGACATACGTGATAGGTTGCGTGATATTTTTGAATTCACGAGATACAGATAGACGCGCGTTCAAAAATACGACGTAATCTGTACGTAGCCTGCTGGAAATGATACATATTCGGAATGACAGCGCCCCGCCATTAATATGTATGTAGCGTAATGAAATTCCGGAATGTCTTCTCGATTTATGAATTCGGGAACAATTTCACGCTCGCGGAAGCGTGACATCTGCTATCTTTTTTTGTTTATGTCGTTTGTGTATTGTATAAACACATTGTGATATTGATTAGAAGTTTCTAAGCCAATTCATTTCGAACGGGCCGTACGAGTCATGCCTTTTAAGTTTTGTCGTTTGAAGAAAAAAACACAACTACAACCTTATAGTACTTTTTATTGTTTTTCAAAGTATTCACCACGTAGCTTAATACACTTTTCCATTCGCTCAAACCAATTATATATAACATTTATTCCACCCTAAAGTGCGGGTGTTAAAATGGCTGACTTGAAAGCGTCGACTGCTTCTTCACCGGACTGGAACCTTTGACCACGAAGACTTTTCTTAATTTTAGGAAATGTAAAGAAATCGTAAGGGCTTAGGTCAGGACTGTATGAAGGATGTTCAAGAATTTCTACTTTTTCCTGCTTCAAATACTCAATCGTTTGACGAGCACTGTGTGAGCTTGCGTTGTCGTGGTGCAGGATGATGCTTCGCTTTGAGTTAGATTTTCGAAGTTCGGCGATGACTTGTGGTAAACAAACTGTGGTATAGCACTCTGCGTTAACCGTTCTACTCAAGTGCAATAGTCGCAACATGGCCGGATTTTCCAACGAACGTGGCCACCATCATCTTTGAAGTGCTTCGAGAACGAACAACTTTAGTCGGCTTTGGCCCGTCTTGAAAGACCCAGATTGTAGATTGTTGTTTGGAATCAGGATCGTAGGCATAGATCCAAGATTCGTCACCACTGATGATGTCTTAGACGTGATTTGATCTCCTCGGTTGAACCTTTGCAGAGTTTTCTTACACCATCTGACGCGGGCCGCCTTGTGATCGTCGGAAAGCAGATGCGGTATCCAACGGCAAACTAGCTTTCTCACACCAAGCGCTTCATGCAAGATCTTCTGAATGGTTGTCCCTGAGATGCCTAATAGAGCCTCTATCTCTCGATACGTCACATGACGATCTTCGAGAATTAGTTGTCTCACAGCAATGATGTTATCTTCAGTGAAGGCGGATTTTGGGCGTCCTTCGCGAGATTTGTCAATAGCACTAGTATGTCCACGCTGGAATTCTAAATACCAGCGTTCGACAGTCCGCAGACATGGGGCTTCATCACTGAACACAGATGTTAGCTCTTCGAAACACTGTTTTGAGATTCAAAATTTAAACACATTCGAATATAGAACAGTTCCAAATTCAAAATTGCCGGGAAATATGGAAACGACAGAACTTAAAAGGCATGCCTAGTAGAACAAAGTCGTTTACTGAATACAAACATATACGTTTTTTTCGGTGGAGCTGTTGATTTGTGTACAATAAATGAACACAATTATGTAATAAATATTTTTTAACTAACTAAATAATATTTTAGAAAAATTGGGCTCTATCTGTGAGAATTTAAGTAGGATTTCACTGAAATACCAATTATATGAATGAAGGATCATTGCGTATTTGTGCTAAAATGTATACTAGACAAATAGAATAAAAACAATATGATTTATATCAGTTGTAAAAGCTTGGTTTAGATATAACCAATGGCCTACCCAAATAAAATATGATATATGAGTTCGAGTCCCATTCTAGACTTTAAATTAGGAAAATCATTCAATCAACCCAGCCGATTTCGGCAAAGGTGATAAGTGACGACTTCACAGCTGCAAAGGACAAAATGTCTGGCCTGTAGCGTGCTCTCCAAAATAATAAATTGATTCATAAGTGACTACAATGATATCAATTCGTAAAGCTACATTCGGCATCAATAAATCTCTCATATCTAAAATATCGGCTCGTCCAGTTATTCCGCGCGTGTAGGCTCAAAAACATCGTGTGTAGATCGTTCAGAGGCTCAGGTGCGCCGCTCATACAAGATGCATGGGCGTGTGACCTTAGTGCGTCATTCATTCAACTAGAGGTCACAGGGCATAGTGTTTAATCATTCGTAGCCTCTTCGTTGAGGAGTGAAGATTAAGATTGAAACTGTGATTTATCCACTATAATAATAAACGCTGTGTCCAAAGTTTTGATATTTATCGTCACAATGGTTGAATGGATTTACAAAAATGACATGTAAATTGTAAAGTAGCACAACTCAGTTTTCAAGTGTTTGAATAACCTATACAAATAAATGATATTTCACTACTTTTAATTTGAAGTGCATAAAGGACTATTTCTGTCTGTCCTGTGGCGTGCTTTCCAAAATAATAAAATATTTCACAACTCAGTTCATACTATCATTTTGTGAACCTACATTCGGGTACCATAAATCTCTCATGTTTAAAACATTGGTTCGTCCCGTAATCCCGCGCGTGTAAACTCAATAACGTTGTGTCGATCGCTCCCGCGCTCAGGTGCGCCGCTCATCCAAAATGCATGAGCGTGTGACCTTTGTGAGTCATTCATTCAACTGGAGGTCAAGAGGCGTAGTGCTGAATCATTCGTAGCGTCTTCTGACTTAATGACTGAAATCATCAATATATTATTCGTAATAAATTACGAACAAAATGGCAGACAAAAAATGGCCGCGTCTGTACTTTGGGACCTGTGGTGAAATGTTGTGTGCACTTTACGATTAATAAATAACAATATCTACCCTCAATATGGTGCTAAAAAAATGTGATAATTGTAAGAAGAATATCACAAAGAAAATGCCCGGATTGGAGTGCAGTAGATGTGATAAAGTCTTACATGCCGATCCTGCATGTGCTAAATTATCAAACAAGCAGTTAAATACCTTGCGGAACGCTCCAGGTATTGAATGGAGCTGTGAGGAATGCCTGCAAAATACCTCTCGTAGATCGTCGTATCTGCTACCGGATGACGACGAAGACGATGATGAATCACAAGCTAACTCCGCTACGCCGAAACATACCATTGATACAAAAAAACTCGTACAGGACATCAAACGAGAGGTGAAAAAAGCCTTTCGAGAGGAGATGGCAAATCTGAGACCTCACTTGAGTTCTTAAGTGACCAACTTAGAACAATGCAGAATTCAATTCAAAAGCAGGACACTATTATTAAAAGCCTTGAGCATAAAAACGAAGATCTACTAAATAAAAATTTAGAGTTGAGAGTAAATGTTCTTGAACAAGGACTGCAAACCTTTGAACAAAAATGCCTATCAAACACACACAAACTCAACGCTTTTAATCTACAAGGTCTAAGCAATAAGGGTATTGCAGACAACTTTGCAACTCATTTTCACACAGCCGTAAATGACATAACTCCAAACTGTGACTCGAAACTTCTACTTCTAGATCCAGCCAGTTATAATACACAAATTAACTCTAGTATTTATTTCCAAAAAGCGTGAACAGATAAAGTACATAAAATTATAAGTAAATTGATGAACTGCAAAAAAGCTTGATAATATAAAAGTGTCCGACATTAAAATAATCGGTAAGGAAGTATCATTGGCTATAACAAATCTCATTAACTGTAGTGTAGCAACGGGTCTGTATCCAGATGAATTAAAGATTGGATGCGTTAGACGAGTATATAAAAAAGGGACAAGGGACAATTATTTCAAATTATCGTCCTATAACATTGCTCTCAACCATAGATAAAATAGTAGAGAAATACACGATGTTTTTCCTTCACCGTTATAGCAAGTGATAATTAAATTTAATACGCACATGTTTTTTCGAAAAGACAGAGGTGCGTGCCTGTGTTTGAACCCGAGACCTTTGACTTTGCAGTCCAACGGTCTAACCACTAGGCTATCACTGTTTATGCTTCAAATATATGTTACTAAAAGAAAACTTTTTTAATGACAAATATAGAATTGAAATTAAAGATCCTGTATACACGCGGGCTGTGGCGCAGAAACGACTTCGTACGAACACAAACCTCGTAATCAATTGCAGCTGCTTACCTAGTTCCTCGATTTATTAACGAACTGCCCTCTGATGACTGTATTTACATTAAAAGAAATAACATTAAATTTAAATTAAAAACCTTCTTGCACAATATTACATAGTAATAGAAACATAATAATTATATATAAGCTTTATGTTTTTAATACTTATTATACATAGTATAGTTTTATACAAACAGTGCCACCTTTGTTATTGTTTGTTATATTTTTTTAAATATGGTGTTTCGATGTATTTAGCATTAATACAAACCTTTGTGGTTTCTCAATGCTATGTGACCGACTTGTTATAACATTTATTCAAGTGATAAAAAAATTAAATAAAAAAAAAACTTACGCACATATATTTCATACAGGTGGTGAAATAAGTTTTAAGTTATTAATTGACTCCAGATTTTTTTAATTATGATGTTTTAGCAAACTGTATTGACGGCGACGTCAAGTATGGTCGGATCGTACTAATTCGAAATAAGGCCACAACTATAGTTGTGCTTTAATTTTTCAGGCCGTTTTCCCGTTCCCAGCGGGTTTGGTACTCTGTACTCTCTGCCTGTCCTGCCAGGGGTTTGGCGTGATGATATACGTAGATAAATAGAAATAATATTATATGGATGATTGAAAGTGTGATTGATGCGACTCATACAATAATAATTTAGGTACATTGTGTCCAACGTTGTGATCCAACGTTTATTACGGCAAAATGGTTCAATGGTTCAAAAATTTAAGATGTAAATAGTACACAGTTGAATGGCACATAGGCTTTCTCTTAGTAATTTATTCTTGTCAGTGTTACATGCCTCCTTACAATGGTTTCCAGAGTTTCTGATTGCGAATATATCCTTCATTTATTAAAACAGACAGCTTTTTGGAGTGTCTTCAATGACAACGTATATTGTCACGCCTAGAATTGAATGTAACGTTATAGTAGTATGGTAACGGTGTACTGTCTACGCCCACTATTCACCGACGATTTTAGGTCCTAATCTAATAGGGTGCGAGCCAACTGTCATTATACTGGACACAATGCCAGACTTCGTATTAATACTCGTACTAGGAATGTCCTATCGAAGAATTACACTTTTTCCTGCCTGGGATTATTTACCACTAGGCCAAACGAAGCAGTCGCAGACAAAAGCTAGTCAACAAATAAACTGCACTCATAATACCGCAGGAGAGAAGTTTCCGACTAGGAAATAAAGAGAAGTTTCGCAATAACAGCCCGTTTAACTGTTCCATGCGTTAGAGCGACCTCGCCATTAGACGCTTACTGCCGGCGTTTAGTTTTAGCACTTTGTTATAAAACATCCACAATTACTTTAATGATGATTCATATTTTTTTTTCATTGAACTAAAAAAAATAGTTACAAAAAACACGCTTTAAAAGTGCTTGAAAAATGCATCACAAGATTTGAACCGGAAAAGACAGACAGCTCCTTGTGATCCTGGTCCGGATATTAGGCCAAAGTTATAAATATTGTCATCGGTCCTTGATACGTGTACCAATTTTCAAGTTAATTTGACACATAAAAGTCGGTGAAAATTACGTTGAAAGATTTCGTTACTTACACAGTTACAGGTCAAACTAATAAAAGCGTGTTAAAACAAACATAAGCATCATTATTCATTCTCCATATTGGTGGAGGTGTACTCACTGTGTGGTGTACATTTCACAAGTGATGTTAGGCCGCTGGGGTAAGGTATTGTATCGATATCAATCCCAAACTCCAAACTGTTGCTGTAATTTTTCGATATAAAACCCCCAACAGCACTAGCTGACCTTGGATACAACTCAAAAACCAGATCGACTGCCGTAATATCATTAGCCTTTAATAACTAATAGTAGACACCGTCACGCCTATATTCCCCAGAGGGGGTGGCAGAGGTGTACTGAGTACACCCACGTTTCGCCGACGATGTTAGGTCCCATGTAATAGGGGGCGAGCCTATTGCCATATACCGGGCACAATTCCAGACTCCGGATTCATACTGGGAATTTTTCGTTAGAAAAACTACATTTATCCGACCTAGGATTTGAACCCAGGACCTCGTGATCACAAAGCGATGCGCTTTGCCACCAAACCAACGAGGCAGTCAGACCAACTAATAGTAGACTTAATAAAAACCAATATTTTAGTTTTTGAACGGGAAGAAACCAGAACGAATGCAAGGATTGTGGTTGGTAACGATGTGCTGGAGCAAGTGAATGAGTTTGTATATCTTGGATGCGCATTCAGTAAGGATGGGAAATACACCGCTGACATAGAGAGAAGAGTGAGTGCAGGGAACCGAGTGAATAGTGCGATGGGAAAGCTACTTGAGAGCCGGCACTTAAGCCAAAAGGCGTAGCTGGCCATACATAACGGAGTGTTTATCCCAACGCTGTTATATGGTAGCGAGAGCTGGGTATGTAAGAAGGAGAATGAAAATAGGATAAATGCGGTGGTGCGAGCTCTGCGGAAGATGTGCGGAGTCAAGCTGACCGACCGTATTCGCAACAGCGTAGTAAGAAAGCGAGTAGATATGAAGGATGGTATCGGTGTAAAGATGAGAAAGGGCATGCTCCGTTGGTTCGGGCATATAGAAAGAATGTCAGAAGAAAGAATGACAAAACAGATATACAAGGCAAAAGTGGAAGGACATCCTTCCGGAGGTACCGGAGAAGACCTAGACTATCCTACCATGATCAAATAGACAGAGTCTTATCTGAAGGTCAAGTCAAGAGTCTCCTTAATCGGCGAGCGTGTATGAGACGAACTATGAGAGTGGAGGTAGCCTGAGAGGTATGTAGATAGATGGACTTAATAATTGGTTTATCTGAAAAATATTTACAGGGTTTTTTTATACTTTAGGTTATGCGACCTGTCCCAGTGTCCTCGAAAAAAGTCTGATTAGTAATAAACTCTCGACAAATTAAATTTGCTACGTATATCCATATCTATCTATATCATCACGCCAGATCCCTTGCGGGGTAGGCAGAGAGTACAGAGTTCCAACAGGTTATTTCCTTACATACCTTTCTGGCGCTCTCATAGGCCGTCTCATACACGCCCGCCGGTTAAAGAGACTCTTGACTTGTATATCCATATATTTTAGAATAAAATAGTGTCTAATTTATCGTAAGCCTAACTGAAAGTAACTGCACAGTTGGTATAAGTATGTCACTCTTGCCATATCTGAAAACACATCAATTGGGCGTCGTTAATACAGCGTTTCAATATACTGATAAATTTATAGTTGTAAAAGTAATTTAAACAACAATATAATATAAAGTAATAATAACAATAATATAAAGTGATTAACACAATAACGATCTCCTTCATTTGTATTAATGGTTATCAATGCAATTTTATGACGTAAGTTTTGACAAGGGATGTCATCAAATGGAAGGACTTAATGGCGGATCGTTAGAAAACAAACTTGTGAAACAAACGACAAGGCAATTTATTTAAGTATATCTTGTGAAAGTAAACACAGAATATAGATGATTTAAATGATAAACGCTGTTTCACATCTGAACCTCAGCTATATGCATCCACTTAAAACAACTTTAACTAACGCAGAAACAAAACTCATATTCAAACATAAATCCGCGATAATGGCGAAGTTTTGAACTAGAAAATAGCCGGTATCTTTCGCAATAACAGTCCATTTAACTGTTGGCGTTATGCCGTATATACTACTCGGATCCGGCGCTCGCGCAATGTTTCAAACCCGAATTACGCTATATCACTCCACATGAAGTGCTCTGTAACAGCTATTATTTATAAGTTACGTCGGTGTTTCATGGAACTTCTATCTATTTTATATCATCATGCCAGGTTCCTTGTGGAATATGCTGAGAGTACAGAGCTCCAATAGGCTCGGTCCTTGCAGACCTATCTGGCTTCCTCCACTGTCATAATTCATCTCATACAACCTTGCCGGTTGCGTAGACTAAATAAATCGTTTATTTTGTATAAATCTTGCGGGGTATACTTACAAAATAAATGTTCACCCACTATTCTAGCACTAGATTGGATCCGGCGAGAAATTCAGCGGTATTCTGGTTTTTTTTTTGTGTTTACTTAGATGTAAACACAAAAAAGAACTATTATATGTAGTAGATCCTTCTATTCCTTTTCTCATCATGTCATATAGAAGGTGTAACATATATATCGCAAGACCTCAGGCACCCCAATCAGATTATTGCTTTACGAATTCAATACGAAAATCAAACTACCAATTTTAAGGAGATTGCTACAATTTTTATTAGCTCTTTGGTACCCAAATTAACCATAAAATTTAATCATTAGTTAACTTTTGCATTCGTATTGAGTTGCGTGTAATAGAAATACATTTAAAATAGCCGTAATGCTTTGAACAGTTATTTAATTTTGTTTAATACAGCAAACAGAACACGTTACAGCGTTTATGAAAATTAAAAAAGAATATCTAACTTTCAAAATAGTTGGAATGGATTCAGTTGCCGATTTAGAACAAACTACTTTCAGATCCTGCGTTAATTTTGTTACACCTTGTATACTATATACAATGTAACGAGTACAAATAATGAGCTTACGAACTAGCTTCAGTGTTACGCGATTTGACCACGACTAAATCAGAAGTTATCAAACATATAGGGGGTTTTTAAATACAGTATGATAACGACTGTCTAGTCTAGTGGCGTGTAGTGTAGTTGGGGATCACTTGGTCCTGGGTTCGAATCCTATGTCGATAAAATGTGACTCAGTCTGGGGCCTGGAATTGTGCCCGGTATAATAGCAATAGGTTCCTTCCCTCTTATATTAGGACCTAACATCGTTGGCGGTACGTAGGTGCACACATTATATCTCTGGGAACCCCTTGCTTGGGGAATAACAGCGTAATTCTTAATAACTATAGTCTATTTCAATCATACTTTAAAACTTTTTTCATTCAACATAATAACGTTGATTTCTTGCTAACAGCATTTTCATTACGATGTCTTTGGAAATACTATCGCCTTCATATTACACTTGATATAGATTGCAATCACAACTACAAAATCTAAAAATAGTGATGGTTTGTTCCTAAAGTTTTAAAGTTTGATTGGAATAGACTATAGTCCCAATCGGACGAGCGTTTTGTGGCACTAGCCGCTGAACTAGCTATTTTAGGAAATATTTTGAATTCGAAAAATATGTTGAATTAATCGACTAAAATATTCATTCGGACAACCTCACGTAGCTATAAATAAAGTAAAGCATGATATATTATATTTTACTAAACAACATGACGAAACAACCCGTTGAGAAGGCAGCATGAATATTACAGGCGCAGGAAATGAAGCGCTGGGATCATCCGCCGACCTTTGGGATGTTTTAAATACGTGTACAAGCATTTTAATGTGTCTGCCGGAACGAGGGCTGTTTTATCATATTTTTATTTTATTTAAGTCTGTGTGGTTAATGGGAATCCTGTAACCCATGATTTATATTCAACCCGCTCGCACGTTAATGTTATACCGAATACTTTAAGTACACTATATGAAGTATATGGATTAGAGACTTAATATTTACATATATGTTTTTGACTTTATATTTTAAAATCTGTCCTCTGTTAATTTACATTTTCTAACGCAAAACGCTTAAAAACTAGTCAAAAGAATTTACTTAAAACATAGAAATGTTGTAACAAAGTACTTGTAACCATTTTTTTATTATATAATGTAGTTTTTTTTAAGAAAATGATAAAAATTACTTTACACATACGTGTTTAATTTCCAAGCGCGCGTCCATCGTAATAATATTCCAACGGCACGTAGCCACAAACTTACCTTTCTCACCTCGATTGGTAAGAGAAAGCCATTACTTAGCAGTGACACAGGATAGGCTATAAATTAAAGACTAGGTTGACTTAATCGCGTCAAGATGACCACTTTTGATATCGATATCTAATTTTGGTACATGTTGATACACTGCGTGACAAATGACACAATCTAAATCGGGATACTAATGGGCGAAGCTAAAACAATGTCTGAGTTTTGTGTTGATGATACATACATAGATAAATTTAAGTTAAACCTACTTGCACGTGTATAAAAACAGAGACAATTACCGGGAAAGCTTTGCCCTATTCCATTGTCCGTCCCATCTGCCGCTCCACTCGCAAAACGGCACTTGTAAACTTTTTGTTTAAAACACACGGACTGGGTAAATGTCGTTTCGACACGAACCGACAGCCTCTCAGACAAATGTGTCTTTTATGTGATGTATGTTTATAGGCCAAGAATTAGTGACCGCGTTCCCTACAGCCTACTAAAAGAGCTTGTAGGTATGAAAGAAAGTGTCGGTGTAAACATGAAAAAGGGTGTGCTCCGGTGGTTTGGACTAACAAAAATACCGGAGGAGAGAATTATTAAAACAGATTATATTGCGAAAGTGGAAGGGTGCAGCGAAGAAGACACTCAATAGTCTCTGTAACCGGTAAGCGTGCATAAGATTAATTATAAGAGCAGAATAAGCGAGAGAGGTCTATAAAAAAGAATCTGTTGGAACCATGTACTCTCTGCCTACCTTGCAAGAGATCTAGCGTCACGCTATAGGCAGATATAATTTAGGGACGCATATGTATGTTCTTTCTCTAAAAACCATATCAACCATTTAGCAAATTCTACCTATGTTGTTATTATCTTTAAAAATATAGATATTTAGACTATACATTCCTAGATTTAGAGAAAGCTTAAAATCCTACAATGCACTGATATGATCGAAGTTTTCACAGTTAATTGAGACAATTGGAAGCAATCAAAACGTGTCTGCGACGATTTAAATACTTCAAATACTACGTATGTTTCCACAGAACTATTGTTTCAACTTGATGAACTCGAGCCTATAAACTTTTCTCGTTACTCCAACGATGAATTTTAATGAAAAAGGGATCTACTTTGGATTGTAATAATTAAACAATCTTCTGGCTACACCAACAATTACCGTCGCAAACGGTCGAGAGAGATTACTCGTTTCAAACTTAATAATATAACAATAAGGATACGTCTGAATTCATAACAAATGGTGAATGTTCTGTGAAGAAAAATGATCCTTGTTGGGCGCTCATTTAACATATTGTCGTCGAAACAAAAGGTGTCTCCCACGCGCGTTTTGGTAAATGTCAGTCTCCGCCGTCCCTTTGTGCGCTTGCTGGGTTAACAGGGTGAAAAATTGTTCGCGCTTACCGTCAAATTGTCTTCGCCAAGTCTCTTTGAGCACGGCGCTTAAAGACTCCCACGCGAGCCCACCTTCATTTTAACCCGACTTTTATGGGATTTTTTGATATCCCTCAGAATCTTTGATGTTCTTTTTAAAAGAAATGTTGAAGGTTTGCTTTTTTGGTTATCTGATGGTAAAATATAGATACAATGTTAAAACTGGTTAAAATCGTAATTTCCCGATTTTTTCTAATCAGTTTGTAATATAAGACCTTTTTGTTTCCACAGTTTAATATTTTAACTAGGAAGTATCCAATCCATCTTTATATCTATCTATCTATATCATCACGCCAGATTCCTTACGGGGTAGGCAGAGATTACAGAGTCCAATCCATCTTTACCAGGAATGAACATTTTTAATACAAAACTAAAACTTTTATCTCAACAAACACCTTTTCGCCAACTTTGCGTACCTTCAATACATCAAATGACACCTTGACTTTAAAACCCTGACGCAAATTGTTAAGACAGATAACGCTACAAAAGATTCCACCCGAAAGGTTCCGTGCAGCAATTTGTCAAAGGGAGATTACAGGGCGGGTTGGTAGGCTCCAAGATTAGATGTATGTTCCTAGGACCACCTGGGACCCTTTCTTTTAGAATTCTAAAAGGTTTACACAGCTGTTGTAAGTCGATGCCGGTCAGTCCGGTAAAAAGTTTATTGAAAATTCCTCTCGCACTGGAAGTCTTAAGGACGGAGTTTGTTTTCGGATTCCGCTTTGTTAGCTCTTTATTCTCGTTTATTTTCAGTTAAGAGTTTCTTTTAAAGATTTTCTTGTGTATGTATGAGTTTTTGTTTCTTTTGTAAAGTGTATTAAATTTATATAGGCAAACCATACATCGTAGGTATTATAGTGTTCAAAATTAGTAACATACACAATAATAAGTATAGCATTTTTTTGTATTTTTGTTTATTTATTATGTGATGATGTTAACAATCGTTGTTGAACTGCGTCGATGGTCTAGTCGCAATAGTGCCGCTGGCGATCACTAGGCCCCGGGTCCGATTTAGAGGTTTTTCGAAATCTTCTCAGCAGCAGCCCGGAGTTTGGAAGTGTCCGGTATAATGACAACAAGTTTGCTCCTTTTTAAATTGGGGCCTAACATCGGCCGCTTAATGTGAGTAATACATAGTATACCTCTCCAGTTAAGATATTTAGTCGTGACAATTTTTAATTTACATTTTTATACAAAGACAATAAAACTACAACCACAAAAACATTTTATTATCAAACTCATCGTGACGATTTTGTGCAGGCGACATATGCCGCTTCTAAAATAGTTCCCTTCCTTTAGATTAACTATAATTTACAACCGTTGTAATAACTTGGTCATTCGCTCACGTTGCCTCTTCATCTAAATTCATAGCTACGGTTAACTGAAACTGGGACAATCACGTTTCAGCCTCGTCCAAATAACGATAATTCGGTCTTGACAATCGCCTGAGCTTACGGTAACTACCACTACCTCTTTTTCACCTATTGTGAATCGTAATGCTTTGAGACAAGGCTTCTTATTGTTTAATTTGAGTATTGTAGTACTTTAAGTAAGGAGTTTTATAAAAGGTGAGTTACACTTGTTACTTTGAAAAGTTTGATGTGATTAAAAGTTTTGGTAAGTTGATGTTTAAGATGAAGAAGTTTGTGATTTATGTGTTTGTTTACTTCCGATTCATGGTCCACCTACCTGAAATTCTGTTTAGGACTATCTTAGCTAAGTTATGAGAGTAGGTTGTCTAGTGTTACTTGGTCATCAGGTAGAGACTCATCGCGATTTTGCACGTCTGTAAGTACCTTTTCTTTAAAATCGTTAGAGATGAAGATATTCCACCATATTTTTATATAACTTTATCGATTACGACAATTTACACCATGAGAGCTCTCAAAGGATCCGATTTCTTCCGACTTTATTACTTATATATATTCCTGAGAATATAAGTTAATAAATAAATATCAAGATGATTTCTAGAGATTTTGTATTTTTTTATAAAAGGAACGCCTCTAAAAAGGAACGAGCTTAAGAACGAATTACAAATTAAGTCTAGTGTCATATAGTCGGAGAAAGCGTTATCAAAGGTTTTTTTTATCAAAAATTCTCAGTAAGAATTGATCGGTCGACGAAGTTTGAATGCCCGGTATGACAATACCGTCACATACTATCGCATTGGGCCTAACATCGTCGGTAAAATAAGAGTGCACACCGTACACCACTGTCACTCCAGCTTGCGGAAGATAAGCGTGACGGTAAACTGATTAGTCGGTAATTTACCTCTTTATAATATAGAATTTCTAGTAATTTTTCGAGATGCTGTAAAGTGTAGTTGTGAAAAAAGGTTACAAAAACAATTCTTTCACAATCACGTCAAAAATAATATTTTATTTATTTATTTATTTGGTACAGGATACATATTTCGCTAATATAATAATAATTAAATAATGGCATAATAATTAAAGGTGAAGATCGCATGAAATATACATAATTTCATTGAACAACTAAATTTATTTTTAGGGGAAAAAACGGAAAGGGAATATGTCAGAGTAATAAAAAATTTAGTTGTATTAAGTATCATTGTTAACAAAATATTTATGAAAGTTAATTTAAAATGTTAAACAAAATTAATCATTAAGTATTAAATAAATATGTCAATATAGCAAATAGTTTTATAATTTCAAAATATACTGAATTGAAAAAATACACATGCATATCAATTATAAGATCTCTATACCAACCGGTTGCAAAATTTGATTATGATGGCAATTGGAGGAAAATAACTGTTATTGACATGCCAAAATCATTCAATTAACCGTACTCTAAACAAGACAAAACCGCCGCAAATTACATGAAATTTAATTAAATCTGTCAATGAGTGTTAATTAAAGCAACATACAGTTGTTTACTCACACAGTAGAACAAAGCCCAGTATTATTGAACCAAATGAAGCGGCAGGATTGAAAACTGATGGAGCATGATTGAAGTGAGTCGTGGCACGAGAAAATGAATGCTGGTCGCCCGACCCACGTGCACCGCTAGTTTATACTGTGGCGTATGCCCGTGTTTATCTATTTGTGATTTGTTATGTGTATTTTGTATAGTGAGTTTTCTAATTAATTACATCTAAATACAAGGTGTACCATAATTAACGCAAGATCTGAAAGTAGTTCGCTCTAAATCGGAAAGTAAACGATTCCAACTATTTTTAGAGTATTTTTTTTTCAAAAAATTATGTTACTCGTTCTTCTGTTCACTGTATTAAACAAAATTTAATAATTATTCAAAGTATTACGGCTATTTTAAATGTATTTCTATTACACACACCCCAATACGCATACAAAAGTTAATTAATTATTAAATTTTATCAAAAGCTCGGGGTACCAAAGAGCTTGAAAATTTTTTAGAACACTCCTTAAAATTGGAGGTTTGATTTTCGTATTGAATTCGTAAAGCAATAATCTGGTTGGGGTGTCTGAGGTCTTGCGTTATATATGTTACACCTTGTCGTCCGTCGTGTGTGGCCCATGCTGCGGAAAGTATGCAATGCTATCTACATATCTACCACGTGGTACGGTATTCTTATTCGTATTCTTCACTTCTACTAAGGTTATTCTGATTTATTATCAAATTAGTATTAGTAAAAGTAAAACAAGCCTAGAAACAAACGTAGCCAGTTTTAAGAAGTGTCGAATTATTACTTATACTCTCATCTTACCAGGTAATGGATCTGGCGTAATGATTAAGTTGGATAAATGGAATTATTAAGTACTCTGCCTATTATGTATACCATAAATTCCGCCAGAATACAAAACAACACCAGGCCATTGGTTCGACTTTCCAATATTTAATTTCAAGACTTATTTCAGTACTTCATCTGTTAACGTCAGGCTTAAATCGCCCGTGAACCGTTCTCATTGGGGTTAAGTTTCAGCTAAAGTGTAATTACTTCTTGGAAGTTACTTTTATTTTTGAGCAGTTAGTTTTTAAGCCTACATTTTCTAGGTCCACTTTTCGCGGACGATGTTAGGTTCCAATATGATATAGAAGATTCTAAAGCTACGTGTGCGTACCCCCTCTTTAAACCATATTCATCTACCTATCGTCACATCTTATCTCTTTCGGGGTAGACAGGGAAGACAGAGTTACAATGGGTTCTTTCCTTAAAAACCTCTGTGGCGGTTTTAAACCATTGTTATTATAGTCATCAGAGATATTTATTTATCTAAGACATTTAGTAATCGTGGCGGTCTTTGGAAATATTTTGTTCTGCAGGACGTCCTTGAGCTGAAAATAAATAAGGATATTTAAGCGTGACGACGTTTATTATTTTTACATTACTAATTTCCATAAAATAATTTCTATTCAACCGAAACTTAACCAGATTGAAAACAACTTCATTTTTTCAGTTTAGATCGTTTGTTAGTAAGAGATTCAGTTAAATTTAAAACTTAATGGATCATCGCCTAAAATTGTGTTTGCGAACCACAGAATGCAAGTAATTACCGCAAGACAATCAGAGGCAAATGCGAACTGTCGACGCAACCGGAAGCTGCGCGCACAAAGCGGAAGTCCTCCAACTAAATGACGTTTTCAGACTAGTGGCGGTTGATAGCTCTCGTTTTTAGTGCACTTAAAACTCGTGGCTTTATTTGTTGCATACCAGCGATTTTTTTTCAAAAATATTTTATGAAATCTGCGTGAATCATAACACATTGAATTGCCAACCCAGTGATCACATTGTTAGGGTTAAATTAAATTGGATAAAATCTTTTCCCATTTCCATATTTGTTAGGGATCGAGAAAAATATTTAGTGATCCCTTAACTACAAAAAAATATGCATACATACACCTAGAATACTTGTACAAATTTTATTCTTACACTAATTACCTATATTCCCCCAGCAAAGATAGGAGAGGTGCGCTCCATACACTCGCATATCGCCGACGAGAACAGGTCCCAATTTAATAAGGAGCGAGCCCATTGCCATTACACCAGACAATTCTAAAATCTGCCTCATTGGTCTAGTGACGAATAATGTGCTTCGCAATCACAAAGTCCTGGGTATAAATCCTAGGTCGGACAAATGTATTATTTCTATCGAAAAACTCCCAGTATTAGTCCGGAGTCTGGAATTGTTCCCGGTATATGGCAATAGGCTCGCCCCCTATTACATGGGAAAAGTGGGTGTACACAGTACACCTCTGCCACCCTCGGTTGGGGTATAAGAATGTTAAGGGTTTTTTTTGTAATTCTAAAATCCAAACAGCTTCGAGTACTAAGAATTTTTCAATTGAGAAAAACTTCAGTAACACGTATATTCCTCTTTTAAACCAACGTTTTCATTGACAAAAAGGTCAGAAAACACTTGTTTTAAGTTATTTCTGACTCATTGAAGCATCGCATCGACAACAGCCGCCAGAGGGCGCCGCAAGCCTTTTGTTCTAGAGGGCGCTATTGTGCCAGGCCAATCAATGGCTTGTTTGTGTTTTAATTATCGGCTGGTGCTTTGTTTAATGCCGTCGTGTTTACGTTGACAAATATTATGAGCCGCTTATAGCACTGTTGTAACTATATATTCTCTACCTACCCCGCAAGGGATAATAGCGTGTTGATCCCAAATTGGTATCCGATATCCACATTTTTACAAAAAAAAATGCGACTCAGTTTTAAGTATAGATAAAAAGACTAGACCAATCTATTGGCAAAGCGCATCGCTTTGTGATCACGAGGTCCTGAGTTCAAATCCTCGGTCGGACAAGTGTAGTTTTGAAAACGAAAACTTCCCAGTACGGGTCCGGAGTCTGAAATTGTGACCGGTATATGGCAAAGGGTTCGCCCCCTATTATATAGGGCCTAACATCGTCGGCGAAACGTAGGTGTACTTAATACACCTCTTCCACCCCTGTTTGGGGTATATAGACGTGACGGTGTATAAAATAAAAAAACATTCAATCGCACGTTCTCCATTAGAGGGGGTGGAAATGTACCATACACATTTCGCCGATGATGCTGTAATAGGGGGCAAGTCTATTGCCATTGCACCGGGCCCAATTTCAGAGTCCGAACTGCTTTTCTGTGGAAGAAATTCCAATGAAATTATATCCGTCCAAGGATTCGAAACCAGGATCATGATTACCGGCAGCATCACCCGCCATTGCTCCAGCAAAGAAGCAAATAATAATAAATCAGTCTACCCTGCCCAACTGCTGGGCATGGGCCTTCTCACAAATCGAGACGAGAGAGATTAGGTCATACTCTAAAACGAGGAGCCAGTGCGGATCGGTGGTGACGAAGTAAATAAAATTATTTTATAACAAACGAGCCATAAATCTCGTTTATTAAAATCTCCGATGATTTTATGTGTAATTTGGCCCTGATCCGTAAATATCTCGTCGCTTGAGATTTATCGAAGCAATTCTCGTCCGAAAATGTTGGTAAGTGATTAATGCGAAGCAATTAATCTGTTAAGTCCTACGCTTCTGGGAATACTGATAAACTGTCTACTTACCTTGAGGGTTGGGGGTTCACCCCGAGGAGGACGGTGGCGCGATCGCGAGTACATCCAGAGGGAGTCTACGTCCCCCCTCGATCGTAGACTCTTTGGTGCACGGCACAAAGGGGCACGGTGTGTTCCTTGCGGAGATCTCGGACCGCCTTCGATGTCGATACCGGCCACCGTGAGATATGTAGTTGGTAGGAGTCCGACGCTCCCTGAGCTTTCTTTGAAGTTCACGGCAGACCTATACAACATTTTCCCTACGCTAAAAAGATACACCTCAATTGCCGTAAATATTTTTATGATTTTTGGATAAAGATATGCCAGTCCAGGACTCTCCTGATACCGGCACGTTTCAGTTTTAGAGTTTGTATTCGTCGTCGTAGCTAGCGAGGTAGTCACTGAGGTACTTACTGAGTTTTAATGTAGGTCAGACATAATGATATATTCAGATATTTCTATCATAAAATATACAATAGCAAATGATGAAATTGGGCTTAGCATAATGTAAGTAGACTTACCCCCTATTACATTGACATTGTTGGCGGATTATGAGTGTACACAATACATACATATATGTCATCCCCGTTAGGGCAGAAGGTGATATGGTGTTTGTGTGTTTTATGTTTTTTTACGTTCTCCTACATCGACATTTTTAATAATATTACAAAATCCGAACATGTTTAAAGATTCTATTAAATATACTATTTCCAAGGTTCAGAAAAATAAAATTATATCAAAATACCTATTGCTAATTCTATTACAGACGTACGATGACACAAATTTTAATACACCGACCTTTTTCGTCTAAAAATCTCGACAGCTCAATTTCCGATACGTCCTCAACAGATACTTCGCTTAGATATATCAAGACAAATTAGCGATATGGAGCGCTATGATTGGCCGGCGGCTGCGGCGCACGCGGTTTTTTTTTAAATGTGTCACTCCGCGTCAGCGCTAGCGGGGAACGGACGTGCAGCCGACGTAAGAACTGATAGGTTATTAAAGACGTTGCTTGCGGCTTTGTTGAAATCATTTAGGGACGTTTTTTGTTTGTTTGGAGAAATTTTCGTGTTCATAGATTTCTTACTTTGATTTTTGGGTAAGTATGGGTACTGCCTACCCCGCAAGGGTTCTGGCGTGATGATATAGATAGATAGATAGGAGGACGTTTAAAATATCTACTATTCTAAATATTTTTGACGGCCAGTTCAAGAACGTAGTCTTAAAGATACGTAGTGTGTTGTCCTGCTAGTGCGTTAGTTTTATTGTTACACACAAAATAATCGTTACACGCTTGTAATGATAGGAATGGCACAAAAAACTACACATTTTCACTGCAAGCCATTAAGACAAAAGGCCCGTCTTTGTTTATTGAGCGATCTGTGCATCCCAAATCCAATTGAATTGAAATTCTTTGCACCGTCAAATATTTTCGATATTCAGAATGCATATCTCTGAAAGTGTGTCGGCGGTGCGAACCTATGAATATTTTATATATTCTCTTGTCGACACGTGCATCTCGGGCGGTGGGTGAACGAACACTAACGGAATATTCCTGGCGGATCGAATCGTTATGTCACACTAGGATTTGTATTTTTTCATAAGTCTTGTGATTTGGTGCATAGAGAATGATAAATTTTATTGTTTGACTGAATTATTGGTCGCTTGTCTGCCACTAGTTTCTGGGTTCGAATCCTAGATAGGACAGATTTCTATTTAAAATTTTCAGTAGCAGTTCGGAGTTTGGAATTTTGATTACCTAGACAGAACAGCTAGACTTGCTTATTTCGCTTATTTTCATAGTATTATGTCATATGGCATACTAATTTGGGAATGCTCTGCAGAACTTAATACCATCTTTGTTCTCCAGAAAAGGGCTGTTCGAGCAATTTACAATTTGGCCCCGAGAGCTTCTCTTAAGGAAAAGTTTGGAGAGATAAATATTCTAACTGTTGCATCACAATTTATATATGAACAACTTCTATATGTTAAAAAAACTATCAGTAAATTTGAAAAATATAGCGACATTCATCATGTAAATGCACGGAACAAAGATGATCTTATTGTACATTCCACTCGTCTCCACAGAATTAGTAATTCTCTCATGGGGCAATGTATACGCTTCTACAACAAATTACCCATAGATATCCGAAACATACCTATCAATAAGTTTAAAAAGGCAATTAAAACTAGACTCTGTAAGTAATACCCTTTGTATTACAAAATTTCGGATTATGTTGACGATAAAACAGTTTGGGTTTGAGCAGCTCCTCAATCAGCAACATTTATCAACCATTTTTTTTTGTTTTTTTAAAAATTATATTATACATATAATTTTTATAAACAAAAAAAATGGTTATCAGAAAGGCCAAACAAATTAAAAGAGTGGAGGCCGCGTTCCGATCCGGTAGTAGATGTATAAATGTAATAATTTTGACGTTTGTAAGTGCTTATGTATTGGCCTATAGAAATAAATGATTTTTAACTTTTACTTCAACTTTGATTTTTTAATAAAAAAAAAGAAAAACCTACTTAAAGTTTTTTATGACACTGCAGTATTAGTTTCGTTTTGTTTTGTTTTATACAATTCAGCCAGGACCCTAATAAATGTCAACTTTTTTAATAAGTACCACTATAAAATATCACCTATCTACATTTTTATAAGTAGGTACTGAAAAATATCACATAGACGTTTTCTTTTTTATTGAAGCTTGAAAAAAATTTCTATTCATTGAATTTATTTTGTTTGAATGTTACAATTTGAATTTCGAAGCATATGGCCGCCGCCATTACATATTAAATTACCAAACCTGTAAATTGATTCTGAATTATTTACTTAAAATTACCGTAATGAAACCGATTATTAACACTTACTGAGCAGGAGAGCTTTAAAATATATTATAAATGTACAATAAAATATACATTTTGCGAATTTAGATCGAAAGGCATTATTGATAAGGATGGTATATAATTGAGGCGTTAATTTTGAACGAAACAGAATACAATGATTTAATATCATATATTCTTTGTTAGGTATTGTTTACGATATATAAAAAATCTTCATTCATTCACTCTGCATAGTTCCCGTGCCTCCCCGCTCTAGGAAGTGTTCGAAGTTTAAATTTAATATTGCGCGGATTGTTTTCAGAGTTGTGCTGTAATTGTGAAATGCCAATGCCACCTGGCATGTGAGCAGAGCTGATTGGCATTTTATTCAGAAGAATTATTTACAAAGGTAAAAGTTTGGAATTGGTTTGTTAGGAATGAAAAAAAGGATTTTGAAATAAGAGTATAGACCTGGTTGGTTTTATGAAAAGTGTATAAGGTCCTGGAAAATATTTTTAATAATGAAAGACGTTTGAGCTGCTTATTCGAAATAGTTTTTTTTTGTAATTACTATTGGAACAAATTACTTTTTTAATTTTTTTTAACCGTTTTATTACCTAGGTACAAAGTACAATCAAGATTTTTATCTTTCGAAAATAATCATGTTTTAAAATTAAACACAGTTATATATGTATATTCCTAGTCGCCGGTGACAGATGTGTACTGTGTGTATAAAGCCGACCATGTTTCGGTCCCCATGTAAGGCATCAATTCTATTTCTATTGTACCAGGCACGATTCCTGATTCTGGACCGCTACTAAAAATGTTTCAATAGCAATATCCCAACAAAAGTTTGTCTGACCTATGATTCAAACCTAGTTCATCTTGATCGCCAGTCTCACTTTGCGCTGCTAGACCAACAAATCAGTGTAAAACTACATTTAGATAAGATCCCTCGACATCAAAATCCTGAGCGAAATTTGTACCAAAGCTTAATTAACCATTTATCAAATTACCCAAACTCCGAGTAGATGAACATCAACCCATTAATCATGAGGGAATTTGCTTAAGACTGCTCTAATTGTGTATTTCACGTACGTAAATGTTAAATAAGAAGTCCGTCCCGGGGGCCGGGATCAAAGGGGCTGTTTGTCCCAACTTAGTTTATTTAGGACATAGGTACTCCGGAGTTCCCGGGCCCCCCGCGGTCATTCACAACACTATTTCAAACTTGGAGTATTTATACCATAACTTACAATTACAAGAATGTATTTTACTAAAGATCTAGATTATCCGATCCGACAGACGTTGTCCTGTCTAAATACATATAGGTATAGCGGACCCGGTCGACAACATCGCCACCTACCGGGTCCAACTACAGCCTAGAACCATCCAGGGGACACTATAGGTATACAAAAACATCAACAACGGTCAAGCCGTTTAGAAGGAGAAGAGTTACGATCATACGCACACCGGAATTTTGTATATAAATGTTATTAAATTCTTTTTTTTAAATATTGTAAGTAAATGATTAAAAAACAAATAAGCAAGCTGGGGTGGCATATTCCCGACGATGCTAAATTTCACTTAAATAGAGGGGAGACTATTGACGTTATGTGTATGACTCCAGTCTCCGGAATGTTTTAAATTTATTTATTTATTTATTTAGTAAGAAAACCAACAGCATCACAAAAAGTAAATATAACATAGTGGGAGACATATAGTATAGCCAATAATAGGTTTTCCTGAATAAACTAAGAACAAATGACCAAAAAAGTAAGAGATTTACCGAGAGCAATCACTAGTACATTGATCTGTAGAACGTGTAAAACAGTGACATTCAGCTTGTTAGCTTTTTAAAAGTATATGTTATAGTGTAGATTTAACAGGTAAGTAAAGCATAGGATAAAGAAGTGAAATTTGAGTAGAGACAAATACATTAGTTACCATTTCGTATCGTTTTGTGAGCATGATTAACTATAATTATATTAAGTTTGTAATTATATATATGTAAACCTAAGTATCTGTTTATTGCTAGCATCATACATACATATACTTTGATACATATAAGGCCGTATCTAATTATTTGCATTTATTGTATATTATTATTATACTTAGTTCATTACGTACCCCACTGGGGATCCCGCGTGACGATGTAGATGATAGTTTATTATTTCAAGCTATTCATAATTTCTTTCTTGAATGAGTATTTTGTGCCCGAGAAGAGATCAACATGACCAAAATGAGTATTGTAAGTGTGGATAAGACGCGAAAGGACAGAGTTTTTTGCATAGTTAGTATAGTGTCGTGGTTCGTCTAATAAACGTATATGACGCGTGCGGTGCGAAGGCACACAGTAGCCAATTTTAGACACCAGCTCGGAACAATCAATATTAGCGCGGACAGTGTCAAACAGTAGACACATGTCTAAGACAGTGCGCCTTTGATCCAAGGTTAAAAGGCCATATTCCGAACACCCCTCCTCATATGATTCTTGACATTTGCGGTAGCGATAGTTTAAGTGATTGATGAAAATCTTTTGAATTCGCTCCAAACGATGCTTGTAAGTAACATATTGCGGGGACCATATTGGACTGGTATATTCTAAAATACTTCGTACATATGCGAAGTATACATTTTTAAGCGCTGCCAGATCTGTGAAATATATAGATAGAAAAACCTCAATTACACCTATCCGACCTGGGGATTCGAACTCAAGACCTCGTAGTCACCTGCCACACCATGCATCATAAGACCAACAATGCAGTCAACGAAGGCAGACAGATATAAATGAATTCATAAAAAAAAACCCAAAGAATCATTATTTTTTAATCCATTTTCTACCTTGTGTTATATATATAGACAAACACCGCGGGGCTCTTTGTTCGTACTTTACAAAACAATAAATTGAGTTCTTTTTTTTATTATTAAGTTTTCCTATACAAATAAAATATTTTTTTAGTTTAGTTTTTAGTTACTAAAGTTGCCGTTCAAAAATTGTCTATTCGCCATTATTGTAATGCAATCCCCAACTAAGGCCGTATTAACATAAGATATTCTGTAATTTACTTAAGTTAAACCGTATGAGTAAGTACAAAATTTGTTTGTTTATGACGTGTGTGTGTGTGTGTATGCGAATGATCTATGCTGTTGGCCGCGGGGCCTTTACAGCTTCACCGGACAAGAGGGCGAGCGTGCAACCACTACGCTCGAGCTGTTTAACCAGTGCATATAATTATTTAAAGACTAAGTTAGCTATAAGTGTACTTTGTATTACTGAAATTGTACCTATACAAAAGTTGAAGGTCGTAAAATAAAATTACGAAAAATGCGTTTCATTAATTGCTTTTTATTTAATTACCATCACTACTCAAGACAAATACATATCACCTCACATCCTCATCATGTTGTCGGAGCTGAGCATCATCACGTCCTTGTACGACCACCTGACCAGCATGTCGGTATCCAGGTACGTGAGGTCATCCTTCTTCATCACCATGTAGGACAGGTCCAGGTCCTTGCTGCTGTTGGCGAGACTAGACATGTCCTTCCTATAAACCATCACGTCAGCAAACTTCATGTTATTGGTGAAGAAGTGGGTCATGTCGATCTCGCGATCGAAGGGGAAGCCAAGAGGCATGGTGTCGATGCAGGTGCTCCAGCGGCATGAACGACGGTCCTTCATTACGCTCATGTCCACAGTAGGAAGGAGAAGACCAGTCCTGACGGGAGACACGATGACGTACATCTGCAGAGGTAAGCCACCGAGACGGCCAAGAGGCAAGAGGAGCCTGTGCGGGAAACCAACGCGGGATTTGTACCACCAGCTCTGGACATCGACGTTCTTAGTGAAGCTACCCATGGCTTCCATAGAACCGGCAACGTTCTCCCAGATACGGCGCGTCCAGGGCCTCTGTTCGATGACGCCGTGCATTTCTAGTGAGTTGCGAACGATAGTGTTCTTTCCAGTCTCCAGTTTGTACACGAAGCTGTCGAGCTCTACCATGTCCAAGCGCTTGTCGTTGAGTTTCATGAGACGTCCGACGCAGTCGTACTTGGGGCCGATAAAGATTCTTACAACGGCGTCGACGGCCTTGTCGGAGGTAACTTCGATGTTGACTTTGAAGGGGTGGTGGTTGAGGCGGCGCATGCGGGCGACGTACACCATATCGGAGCTCTTCTTCTTCATCTCAGCCTCGTCTAAATAGAGAGCGTTGGTGATATCCACGTCGTATTCGTCCATAAAAGTGACAAGTTGGTCGGTGGTAACGCCGTCGACCTTCACGCCGGGGAAGGCCAGCTCTTCGCGAGTGTATTTAGGCAGGAGATTTTTAAAGAGAACAAAGTTGTCGGCGACGCGCTTCATGAGCCTCCAGAAGACCGGGTCGCGGAGACAGGTCTGGTACATGTCAAGGGCGGTGGGCACGTAAGTGTACCTGTTACAAGAGAAATTGTTGTATTATGCATCTTTATAATAAGTTCCGATATTTTGGTCCAGCCATTCTATTTAAAATCTTGGACTTGGAAGAATCAAAGATTTATATGAAATATTACATAAATATTGCATATGATTGAAATATTTCGAACTTACTTGTTAACATTGTATAAGTTGTAGGAGAGCATTTTCCTCATTAGGTTGGTGAGGTGGATGACCTTGGCGTCGTCGCCGACAATTCCCATGCCGCCGAGCACCATTCTGGCCAAGGATTCGAAGTCTTCAGGCTTTTTCAGATTGATCATAGTACCGTCACGCTGGAAGCAACAGTGGAGATGATGTAAATTTGCTAAGCAACTGGGCATATTTCAGTAGTTGGTCAATTGGCCCCGTATGGATTGCCTCATTTCTCAAGATTTCGGAAATTAATTTATGTTTTTCATACTTTACGCGCTGCATTCTTCTTTGCCAACAAAAACTAATATAAAATAAGTATGATGCTCTCAGTGAACTAATCTCACGCGACACTAACTATGCTAATGAAACCATCAGGAATAGACATGCATGTCATAACTACTTACGCGTTCAATGCGTCCTGTCATGATGCCGTCGCGGATGATCCTCTCAACGTCATCCAACATACGCTTGACCTTCACGTTCTCTTCAGTAAGCACGATCAAGTTGTTTTGGCGCACCGGCATCTCGTCACCAGTGTGCAGGCGGATCTTGGGCCAATATCCAGTCTTCAGCGGCTCGTTCCACATCATCTCCTTTATGTCGCACATCTCGTAAGACAGACGCTCCAGCCTCATTCTTGCCAGCAGCTGCATGTTAGAGTAAGCCAGGACCTCACCGCGGCGCTCCTTGTTCAGGCCGTACACATCATCAGTCATCCAGTAAGGATAGCTCATGTGCAGGTAGTACATGTAAGTGTTCAGGTCGATGTCCTCAGTGAAGTAAGAAATGCGGTCGTCTTGAGTCATGGTGCGGCGGACTCCTTTGCGCCAGTCGATTACAACCAAGCTCTTGTCGGTGACTTTGATGCCATAATAGTCGCAAACGACCGGATCAGTGACAGCTCTGGTCATTTTCATCATCATAGCCTTGTTGATGACGTGGCTGTCGACGAAAAAGTAGGGGTAGATCTCGTAGGGTGGAGGGAGAGTGATGCCGAGACAGTCGTTCCTGTGGAACACGGCAGCGGTGAGAGCATAGACGAACATGCCGCCGTTAATACGTTCCCTGAGCCAGCAGGCAGTTCTAATGAAGATATCGAAGTCTTTCGCAAAGTACAGGACCTTGAAGACCTGGATAGCTTGCTCCATGTGCACCTCATTGGATTGGACGAAGACCTCGCCGCGAGGAAGCATGCCCATCTTGAAAGTGTTGATGCATATTTTGACGACATCAGTTTTCTGAAATGATGGAAAATAATTAGGGTATATATTTCTAACAATATTAATGAGCGTACTGTTTCTTGGCACTTTTTAGATTAACAAGAAGATTCATATTTAAACATTCCAAAGACAATGTTGACAGTAAGAGAACAGGCTCCTTACCAAGTATTTGTCCATGTTCTCCTCGATGACGTATTCCCTGGCGACCTCCCTGATGTCCTCGTACACGGTCGGCTGCAGGATGTGGTTCAGCAACTTCAGGATGCAGAGCTCCTTCATTTTCACATCCATCGTCACTGAACAAATTTTGAAAATGCCAACGTTATTAGAGACAGATAAACCAAAACATGGTTTTTACATCATAATTTAAAATGGCTGGAAAAGTGTGTCTCTGCGGGAATTAGTAGACCTAGAAAATGGCAATTCCTATTAAGTTACAGGGAAAATTTTGGAAACAGTCTGTCGGAGATGTTTCCTATGTCTACTATAAGAATTTTGTAGAATTAAAATTATTTTGGAACCATACAATTGCTATTACAAATAAAATTATAATTGTTATTAAAATTATTATTCCTTTGAAGTTCTTTTGTTGGATACTGACCTGCAGGGATTTCATACATAATCATATATCGGACATATTTCTTATGTTTTTTTAATTGTTCATATTCCTCTTGACATAGAATTCATATTTAATCGGTTCACCCGTTCGGGGGATATGATACTAATGTCAGACAAACATTAGATTCAGAAAGAAGGAAGCTTTTTGATTATACATCGTAAATAGACTTAAATATTTAGTAAGCCAATTAGAATAGAATTTAAGTAACAGAGGGAGGCGTTTGCCTAGCTATTGGACACTAAAGTCTGTTAAAAAAATATATAAAATTACAGCTCACCCAATGACTCCTTGCCGATAACAACATTGAAGGTGCTGTCATCTTTGACGACGGAAGCCGTCACGACGGCCAAAGCCGCTGCAATCAGTAGACACCTCATGCTGCTCACCACTCGACAACTGTGCCCTAGCTCTGGGACCCTCGCCTTTTATACTAGACCCGTGATATTTTTTTTCTCTATCGTGGCTCCGTTATCGGCTGTTGTTGTATGGCGATAAACTTGTTTTTTCAAGGTTTCAATGCCCTTGTGCTGTGGAGGGGTTGGTTATTGATGAGTTCTATCTATCTATCATCACGCCAGATCCCTTGCGGGGTAAGCTAGCGTAGTGTACAGAGTACAGAGCTCAAACAGATTCTTCTAACAGACCTTTCTCTTATAAGTTCGTGAGGTTAATTTCGTTTTTGGGAATATAATATATAGTGTATACAATCTGTTAGTTATTTTGGTTTTGAATTCACTTGACATGTAGAAAAAAAAGAGGTTTTGATATCGAGACCTTTCTATAATAAGAAAGTGCACACGTGCTACCTGCATTCCGAGGAAGACCTATACCATCCAAAGTAGATGACCTAATAGATCGTTTCTTACGCGATGGAAGAGTAAAAAAATATGGGACACGACTTATGGGAGTGAAGGAGGCAAGTATGCTGTAATACTGCGTTCACATTTTGCCCGCATCCACGACGGTGAGCACGGAAACATATATAAAACAGCGGAATTTAAAAGTGATGATAATCTGTCTTCTGACACTGTTTACCCCGCAAAGGGATCTGGCGTTATAATATAAATATAAAAACAGTCTATGTTAGCTCGGTCGGTTTCCAATAACTAACATAGTTTATAGTTTATGTGAGGAAGTAGACTACATATTTATGGTTTATGCCGGGTCGGAAGTCGTGTAGAATGCGCAATGAGTTTCCAAATATTGCTTGTGCTTATGCCAATAATATGTCAATAAATATAAACTTTCACTTTACATAATAATAATTTTATAGGACTATATTTCTTCCCGGAAATATACTTACAATTTTCATATTTCTGTGTGTGAATGAATAGGTTGTTGGCTTAGGGTCTTACAGCCTCACTGAACAATATGTACGGAGTGTAAAACTCCGCTGCAATTGGAATGGCAAAGGAGGCAAATAGCTCAAGGGCGCCTCAAGGATGAACGGCCTCGGCTTGGGCGACCGCAATGGGGGAGGGCATAAACTCGGTGTCTTGCCGCGTCTTGCCGTGATGCTTCTGCACCGCCCTTCTGGCAAGAGACCAAACAGCTTTGTATCTCTTATTCTTATTTTTTTAGTATTGTCACTGTATCATAAAAATATTTAATGGTGCTTGTATACTGTGCTAAAATGTCTTTGCTAGTGGCGGCTCTGTGGAGCGGGTCACTCTCTTCCCTCTGTTATGGTCAAGGAGAGTGATGGCTGCTTCTCGAGTCATACTTGTGAACGGGTGCTGCTGGTGGGGACGTGAACGGGTGGGACTGGTCCGTTCCCTATTCTTTGACTGATTGAACATGTACCGTAGTACTGTTGAATTTTGTCTCGTTCGGCATCATACTGGAGCTATAACTCATTATTTTGTACACACTCTTTACATATTTTATAGAAACTATTTCTATTACTATATATGTATCTCGCTGAGATTCACGGGCTTTACCCGGACCTTTCAAAGGCTTGCATGGGGACATGGGTCCAACACGTAGAGGCCCTTTGGGAGAAGTTAATCTTATGTAAGCCACCTGCTGAGATCACTTGCTGAAAATGAAGAAACAACCAGCGAACTGACCCCGGCAAGTGCTAGGACTATTGTAAATTATGGAAAGAAAACAAGGGCTATGTAAATGAGGTCTGATGGACAAAAACTGGACTATTTCAAAGGGGACGGACACCGGCCATAATTAGTGATACCTAATTACCCGTGGCCGGCGGTGACTCGCCGCTTACTAGATGGGCCCTCAAACGGTCGTCCTAGGACAACTGAGGGCAACACTGGTGCGAGCGGCTCAGGGGTGTAGAGAGGTGTGCTGCGCTTTCTCCGAAGTTACTCGCGGCGTTATGCCCTTTAACACTTCCACCCCTGGAGTACATCGACGTAGGAACGCATTATTTTCATACGTCGATATAGCTCTCACGGCTCCTCTCTGGACGGCCAATTAAGGCTAGCCAGAGCCGAGAGTCGTGCCTTCCCTTCGGTTTCCACTCGACCGACCAAAACACGCCGAGTTGGGGGCCCTGACCGACTCTCTGAAGCACTCGGGTCCGTGGTGTCGTTACTCACCAACAGCTCGCCACAAGCTGCTCTTTCACTATTATTATTATACTTTTTATTATAAACCTTTACAAAGGCCCTATTTTATAAATGCGAGGACTATGTAGACACTGGTTGATACCATGAATCTAAGAACACTTATGATTAATCTATATTTAAGCACATCTATTTAGCTCATTCTGTACTGTTCTCCCATACCCCATGAATGCAATGTGTACAAAAAGAATTGTAAAATTCTCATTTTTAAAAAGATTAACCGTGGAGTTTCTTGCCCTTCTTCTTCACAGAAATGACTTTACGACGGGTGGTAGAGTCTTAAGTAAGTAAAATTTTCTATTTTTCATAAGTGCCTTTTGGTCTACATGAATAAAAAAAATTTTGATTTAGAATGTGCGAAAGCAGTACAGATAAGCCGCACGGCCAACAAGTATGAACGCTGGACTTGCGCACTTATTTACGCCGTCCTTTACACAACACGATTACCCTGCGCAAGTGTTTCACCCAGTTACTTGCATCGTGTACAAGCAGTTAAACAGACGACAACCAATGAAGATAGTGGGCAAAAATTATTTTACATAAGGTGACGTGCATCAGATATTCGGGATCCGATATTTCGTCGAACATGATAATAATACTATTGTCGCAAAGTCCTTCAGAGAATCGGTTACTGGGTTACTGTGCATCGGTATCCGATCCTTTAGATTGTCCATAACATTTGCTAATATTCGTTAAGTTTTTTTCTGCTGGCAATCGATCATTTTTAAGAACAAGGAATAATTTCTCCTTTGTTATCAAATCGTAGGTAAAAGACAAAAGGTTAATGGCATCCCGCCCGTTACTCGTTATAATAGTAAACAGAGGGTTACATGGTACACCCACATTTCGGCCAGGCCCTGAGTTAGTAAACAGTCCTGCCAACTACGTTAGGGTTTGCGAAAATAATTTTTAATTACGATACATTTTGCAATTTGAGTCGATCTGACAATCAGATTCACGTCTGCGATTTGCCTAAAATAATATCAATAACCAAATTTTTCTTTTTAGTTCACAATGTCATTTATATCTGAATAATAACATCAATTAACTTTAAACCTAGAAAGTTATAATCAGTGGAATAAAAACATTAAACAAGCGTTACATTGTAAGCTTATCTCGCAAAACTGCTCACCTGGGTCCAGATTCGAAGTTTATTTATAAGATAAATTATACTGTAGTATAAAAATGTAAAACAGATGCGTTTTATACACTTCAAAATGGGATCAGATGCTTGTTATGCACTTTAAAAGTTGCAGAATACAATAAGACTAATTATTATCATCATATAGCGCTGTACTTTCAGTAGTGTGATTTACAATCAAAATTTTATGTTAGAGTGGAGGAGCCATTATTTAGCCTCCGGTGTCAGTTGGGGTAGCCCTCGAATTCGCCGCCGAATTTCTTAGTGTGGAAGTCCTCCACGATGTGCTAGATGGTCTGCACTAAGCCTCTACAGTCACAACAAGGAGACTCGGTGATACCCCACCACCTTTGCAGAAGATAATTGCACCTTGCGACTCTGGTTCTGATTCGGTTGATGAAGGACCACACCAGCCATGACTAATTAAACTAGACTAATTAGTCAACTTTAACAAATATGGCATCATCACGTCGCTTTGAGACTATGTATGGAAACTTTGTGTTTTTTTCTTTATGAGAAATATATATCGACGATGAAATGCAAACACAGAGTAACCCGTATTAATAGGAGTATTTTTTTTTCTATAAAATGCCCCATAACCACTTCTAGACCTACATATTATCATGATTCGGACATACACAATTCTGGTTATTATATTATTTTAACATGGTTTTTCTTTATTTCCAGACATTTCGACACGGTTTCCCGTTCTCACCAACGGCGCTGGCATGGGACCCCATACAGAAACTACTCGCCATCGGCGACAAAGGCGGCAACCTCAGAATGTATCCTTTTCAAACCACACCCTGCTAATTAAGGTTAGACAGAGATGCAGCCGATGGTGAGGGAGATAACTTAAGGATTTTGGGACCCGGCGATTGTTTTACATACGACATATGTAGGTACAGATACATTTAAAGACGGTTTCGTTTAAGATATTGCGCCCGCCACATATGCACGCGTTTATCTGTTGTTAGGAATTATTTTGCTTTCGAAAAGTGAATTAATGGTGAATGGTCGGTAAATAATATGAAACTCAAGTAAAAAGTTCTGAAAAGCATAGGGATGAAAAAATCTATTCAAAATATGCACTAATGAAAGCGATATTCCTTATTTTCGGTCGATATATTACTTACTCTAGGATACAAATAGTATCCTCACGCTAACATTCCCAAAGAGCGGCAGCAAAAGCGTGCCCACTGTGTGTCCGTGTACACAGCCATATTTCGCCGGCGGATATTACTTCTAATGTTGACAGGATTTGAGCTAATTGCCATTATACCGGGCACAATTTCAAACTTCATGCTGCTATTGAGATTTTTTTTGATAGAAATGCTAATAACCCTCTCCGACTTATGACTTGAACCTAGGACCCCGTGATCGCAAGCCGCACCATACACCGCTGAAACAACGAGGCATATACTAACAAGTTCAAAAAGGCTATTAAAACTAGACTATGTAGTAAAGGATATCATAAAATCTCGGCACATATCGACGATAAAACCCAATCAGGTTTGAGCAGCATAGCTTTCTGTAAAATACATTGTTGTTAAAAAAAATTTGTAAAAGATCCAGTCCCATAAATCAATTAGGTTAAAGGGCTAGCCCGCTGAGTTTCTTGCCGGATCTTCTCAGTGTGAAGCAGCGTTGCGAACTGTTGTAAAAAATGTAATATTTCTTGAGGTTTATAAGCGTTCTTAAAAAATGGCCTTGATACATATATGTAAAGTTATATATTATTGGCCGTTTGTAGCGGATTTATTGTCACACATTTTGTGGTTCCATATCAGAATACCCATGTAGCAAAACGACATTATCAACATAACGCCAATTTGTTAGTAGAAGTATTAGGTAGTATGGGTAGCACGATGGGAGCCCGGGACGACACCGATCTCAGTTTCAGCCCCATCCGAGTCCATCGAGAGATAGATCGAATTCGTCAAATCTATATACGCGCTGATCTCAGAAACTACTATACGGATTTTCATTCGGTTTTCACAAATCGATAAAGTAATTCCCGAGGAAAGGTGTGTAAATTATGAATATATTGTAAAAATTGACCGAATTCTGATGATATTTGTCTGTGCTACCCGTGCGAAGTCGGGGCGGGTTGCTAGGGTGAAATAAACACAAAAAATCTTAAATTCATAACCATAGCACTTTCTAGATCATTACGGCAGCTGCCCAGAGCAGTAGGCGCAGATAAGTTATCCGGCTGAGTTCATTACAACTCGCTAATTAACCTCATAATGAGGTCACCCCTCGTACGATCCAAAGGGGTGTTTACCTTAGATACGCTATAGGCACTCATTGTGTCCTATGTTATAATGAAAACACCTTCACGACTTAATTCCCGAAAGGGGGGTGGCAGAGATCTCTATCTAACCATGTCAACACGCCAGATGCTTTGGGTAGGCAGAGACTACAAGTTTCAACAGGTTTTTTTCATACAGACCTCTCTGGCTTCCACCACTCTCATAGATAGCCCAGGTCTTTCCTAGTCCCTAAATCCTTACACTTTCGCATTGTATATCTTTTCTGTCATTGTGTTGTTTTGTATGACCGAGATGTAATATAATACACCCAGTATTACATTATATTGTATCTCTACCATACAAAAGAATTCGACGACTAAATTACACAGCACTGCGAGCGCCTCATGTATTATATACTTACTTTAAAAATACCCTTCATACCTGCGTCTGTGTCTGTGTCTAGAGGAGTATATACTACGCTCAATTTTCGCAAAGAGCAAACAAAACTCAATTTCCGCCAGAGAGCGAGAGCAAAACGTACTCATAACTTTCTTTCACTTGACCTCCTATGCACTCTGGTACACCTGATGCACCATCTTATCTGCAGTTAGCAACAAAATGTCTACGGTTAAGTTCAGATAAGCAACAATGTAACTTAACTGCAGGTTATCAATTTCTCGCTTAAATTAATAATTTGTCTCGTTAAATTTGAACTCTGAAAGGTCATACGTCGTTCTTGTGTGTGTTTATCTTCAAGACTTTCATTGCAAGAGTAGATAGTGACTTTGGGAACGTAAAAATAATTTCACCGGAATAAGCACTATGACAAATATAGCATACTATGACATATATCAGCAGTGATAGCCTAGTGGATAGACCGTTGGAATGCAAAGTTACAGGTCTCGGGTTCGAACCCAGACACACACCTCTATCTTTTTAAAAAGCGTATGCGCATTAAAAATAAACTCTCTCTTGCTTTAACGGTGAAGAAAAACATCGTGAGGAAACCTGCATGCCTAAGAGTTTCTCGAAGGTGTGTGAAGTTCGCCAACCCGCACTGGGCTAGCGTGGTGGACTATGGCCTAAACCCTCTCAGTTTGAGAGGAGGCCTGTGTATAACGGTGGGACAGTTTCATAACGAGTAGTATGACAAATATACGCCTTATTACTCTCGTAATAACTCGAGGTCCATAGTTCCGTTCTTGGTTCGCACCTTAAAATGTTTCAATACTCATGCAAGATTGGCATTTGTGGGGAAACACATCGTCAGGAAACCCCCTATGTCTAAAAAAGCTTAAAACCTAAATAAAAATAATCAGTGTCATAACGGTTTCCAAAAATAGCGACCAACTGACGCCTAATACATTGGGACGCAATTAATTGGGCTAAATATGAGTGTACTTTGTGCACCTCTGTTTATTCGAAAAATACACTGGGTGAGACGTATGATCTGCTCTGCCTACATATTGCATCTCAGCCTCTAAATTTATAGTCATTTACTAACGTAACACGTTTTGAGGCAAGTTGAAATATTTGCATAGGTCCCCCGGCACCGCGGATATATAAGTTATACTATCTATATCTTATTTATATCATCATGCTAGATCCCTGGCGGGGTAGGCAGATAAATGTTATTAATGACGGACGGCTTGGTCCAGCGGTTAGGAGCTTGAGTCGCTCTGTCCCCTGGATCGGGTAGTCGGGGGTTCAATTCCCGCACGGGACAAATCTTTGTGTGACCCACAAATATTTGTTTTGGTCTGAGTGTTCGTGTATGTGAATTTCGTATTTGTAACCGCGCCACCGACACAGGAATAATTCATAATGAAGGTCAACGTTTTTTTAAAAAAAAGATAAAGCTCATTAAGCACCATAGAATAGGGCTATACATATATTTATTAGGGTAAATATACAAGATTTATCGTAAATAACGCAAGACCTCAGACACCCTGATTAGGTAACTGCTTAACAAATTCAATACAGAAACGAAATTTCAAAATTTAAAGTTTTTTACCCTTTTTTAAGTACTTTTAAACCCCATTTAACAATGTGACTTATACATGTATTTGTACGTATTGAGAAATACGTTTCAGAAATGCATTTCAAATCTCCGTATTGCTTTAAATCTAGAATAAATTTAGTTTGTTATAGTTGACTGGAGAATTAACAGCATATTTTGCAAATTAAAAAAAATTTAGACATAAAAATTAGCTGGAATTGATTCAGTTACCGATTTAGAACAAATTACTTTCAGGTCTTGCGTTAATTATGTAACAGCTTGTAAATTGTTTAAGAAACGTTGCCCCCTCTAGGATTTAATCCTGTGTCGTGGGTTCGTTTACAAATATGAAATTCACAGACATAAACACTGAAACCGACTCAAATATTTGCGGGCCACTATCCCCCAATTTTTCACCAAAATTGTTCTGTGCTGGAATCGATCCCTTTGCTACTCAATTTAATGAGCGGAGCGGCCTACACTCCACCCCCCGAGCCGTCGTCGATGTTTTGCTTACATAAAACAATTTTAATCTCATCCACTAAATTCATAAGCCATTTACTGATTCATACGACGTCGTAACATATGTTGCAATAAGTTCAAATATTTGCAAAACCCCCGGCACCGCGAGGATCAATTCTCCATGATGGACTGCGCACGGTCAGCACAATAACGCTATTTACGACCGCCCCTACTTTAAGTACGGTCCACTCGTAAATACGTAAACACTTTAGAGTTATATACTTAAAAAAGGTTATATTTACTTAGTTTTGATTAAGTCTAGTTGGTTCGGAAGAGATGATATGGTATCAATTAAAAAAAAAATCATCCATAAACTTTTGCCATGAGGTTAGTACCTACCACATAAGGGTATTGGGACGAGGACCTGGGTTCAAATTCTTGGTCGTTTGACCGCCTTACCTCTTCGATCTGCCCGTCAATAGGTAAATATATGATAGGGTAATAAATAGTGTCCGACCGAAGGCCAATTTCTGGCCGAACCCGATTAATAGGCCATCGCCAAAACATTTAATAGTCGTACGAAATTTGGTTCATGATTGGCTAAATTTTTCAAAAGTTATGTTGACTGTATTAACAAATTTGTTTTGTTTTGATTTGGTTATGTACTGTGGCGGGCAGCCGGCGCAACGCAATGAGAGCCCTGCCCCCCGCACTTCACCTTTTCCGCCGCGTGTTCGCGCATTCGTGATTCATACATCGTAATAGATCGATCAAATTTCGTACTGGCTAGAAACCTTCGGCTTCCAAAGCCAAATGTTCGGTCGGATACCAGTAATAATATAAAAATTCTCAGTGACAGTGTTGCATTCAATATTCCCGTTATAGTGGCCCTGAGCTAGCCCTAATATTCATTAATGGGGGCAACAGAAGTGAACTGTGTACACACGTAGCAGATGATATTATTGTGTGATGTCCTATTGTGAAAAGAAGCAAGTTTATTTCCAGTTTACTAAACATGAATCCACCCCAGAGCTATGGAAAGATTTTCTCTTAGAAAATCTCCAATAAACCCCTTTTTTTCCCCTTTGTCCTACCTAAGATTCGAACCTCCTGATTGATTACAAGCAGACATATCATGTGCCAAAGACTAACTAGGAAGTTAAGGACATTTTTGTACTTAGGAAAATTGTGTAACGAATGTAAGAATTGTGGTTGGTAACGATGTGCTGGAGCAAGTGAATGAGTTTGTATATCTTGGATGCGCCTTCAGTAAGGATGGGAAATACACCGCTGACATAGAGAGAAGAGTGAGTGCAGGGAACAGAGTGAATGGTGCGATGGGAAAGCTACTCGGGAGCCGGCACTTAAGCCATAAGGCGCAGCTGGCCATACATAACGGAGTTCTTGTCCCAACGCTGTTATATGGTAGCGAGAGCTGGGTATGTAAGAAGGAGAATGCGGTAGAAATGCGAGCTCTGCAGAAGATGTGCGGAGTGAAGCTGACCGACCGCATTAGCAACAGCATAGTAAGACAGCGAGTAGGTATGAAAGATAGTATCGGTGTAAAGATGGCAAGAAAGGGCATGCTCCGTTGGTTCGGGCATATAGAAAGAATGCCAGAGGAAAGAATGTCAAAACAGATATACAATGTGAAAGTGGAAGGATGTAGGTATCGGGGAAGACTTAGACTATCTTACCACGACCAAATAAACCGAGTCTTATCTGATGGAAAAGTCAAGAGTCTCCGTAACCGGCGAGCGTGTATGAGACGAACTATGAGAGTCGAGGAAGCCAGAGAGGTATGTAAGGAAAGAACCTGTTGGAACTCTGTACTCTCTGCCTACCCCGCAAGGGATCTGGCGTGAGGTTATAGATAGGAAAATTGTAATTCCTCCTCTAGGGATCCGATAGCTAGCCATTTCGCTTTTAAGTGTTTCACAAACAAGCGTATTGGCTTTATGAAAGCTTTTTATAAGACGAGTAGTGCTCAAAGCTCGGCCCGGGCCGCCGCAATCCGGACATATCCAGACCGGATATCTTTGACTGAATTTAAGTCCCGTTGGAAATCCCAAGGATCAATACTTAGAGAATGTTTGAGCACCCAAAAGGGCAATAAAAGGAAATAAGATAAAATGTTAGGGTTATATAGTGAAGCATTTCTATGTAATTTTTGTTTGTAAGATTGTTAAGCTGATTGCTAATTCAGATTTGAAGTTGGTATTCTGAAGATAATAAAACCATATTGATTTTTTTCTTACCTCTGTTCCATTCACCAAATGGAACAAAAATGTGGCTCTGTTGTCAAGTCATTCATCATCAGTCTACACTCAAATTTCGAAATTAGGGTTTTAACTCTAGTAAACATATATGAAACCTAGTGTGTAGCCAGAGAAAAATAGATCAGAATCAGAATCAGCGTTATGTATTGAGTAAGCCTCCAACGCCACAATTAATTGCTTATACTTCTGCAATCTTTTCGCCCTTTAATAAAGATCCAATGGGATCTTTAATGTAACATATTTAATTTTTAACATAGAGACAGAGGGAGATTATTTAAAATTAGAGCGAACGTAGCGCCGAAAGACTTCGGTGTTCTTAGCTATCACCAGGGGTTAGCAGCTTTCGGAACGGTCAGGCTGAGATAAGGTACAATTTTCGTATGATATTTCCGTTTTCAAACGTCCCCGTAGTTGTAAAAGCTCTGACTTATTTATTTATTTATATTAGGCACATCAACAATATTCATGTCACATTTACAAATGGCATTTAACAATATTATAATCATATATGAATGTGCATTATAGATATACAGTGATACATAAGACATAGATAAAACAATAATTAAACTACTACAAAACAATTATTTATGAATCTAGATAGATTGTCGAAAAATTCTTTCTTCTTCTTCTTCAGAAAGACTTCAAGATTATATGATTGTCTGTAAACCGGTAATAAATTCCAACAGCAGGTGATCACTGACCTGCCTCCGCAAATCCGTACTGAGTCCACGTACCGGTTCCTTCTTATTTCGATTTGTGAGAAAAATCCTTTGCTTAGCAGTGAATAGAATTAGAATTTAGATTAATTCAATTGATTCTAAAGTACATAGATCGATCAACGCCCATACATCATTATGTTTTCATTATACGTATGCATCGACAGAACTTACACACCATCAGAACATTGCACAATTGCACTATTTGTCTTACGAGAAAGGGTGAAGGTCGTTGTCGTGAATCTAACAATATCCATAAAAATACTGGTAAAATTAAATCTAAATACATCAGTCGATTACCCCAGCGTTTAGTTGAGCAGGTGGCGTGGGCGGTCCCAAGGGGTCCTAATCGCCGGCCCGCCCTACCTGTGGGCCTTGGATAGTTTTTGTTCAATTACCATATACATCGCAAGGGTAAGAGCTGGATTCCTAAATCCCATACGCCTACGCCTTTCTCTAAAGTAGCTTTTTCGCTGTTTTTTTACGTGTATTGTACGCGAAGCTTTTTTTGGAGGTAAAACTAAGTCATTGTTACGCCTACATTCCCCAAGCAGGTCAGAGGTGTACTGTGTACACCCATATTTCGCCAAAGATGTTAAGTCTCAATGTAATAGAATGTGAGTGGGCCTGTTGTTATTATACCAACCACAATTCCAGACTGCACAAAAGAATGGAGAATTTTTGAACAGAAAAACCCCGATGGAACTATTTCCGACCTTGGATTAAAACCCAGGAGCTTGTAAGCAGTTGAGAAATGTTAGATGTACACAAGTTACATCGTTTAAGGTTCTAAGTACCATTACAAGTACCATCACTTCCAGAGGTGGCCAGCCATATGCCATACTAATTAAATTTCAATGGTCGACATTTAGTTTAATTTAATTTGTAATAGTCGAAAATATAACAATATTTATAAGGGTCTTTTTTACTTAACTATCTATGTCTCTATACCTATAATTACGCCAATTCCAACATCACTTATATAATCACAGAAAAAAGTAATTTACAAACAAAATTGGACTACTTACTACACACATACATACACACAAAAACAACAAAATCATTACCTTAGACACATAATGTATCCTCCATTTTTCATTTTACTTACTAACTAACAGAGCCACTATTAAACTAACTGCAGGGTACTTTCAGCTAATCCGTGGCTGACCGCAGTTAACCCTCGCCCCTCTGCGCCCCTCCACGCCCCTGCTCTATTAGAGCCCTATTTGCAAGATCCGGTTTATTTTTGCACGACCTCTACAAGCCGGGTGGGCTCTTTATCCGGGCCGAGCATAATTAAATGTTTACCCGGAATATTTTTTGTTATTCAATTTGTGGTTCGGTCGAAACGGTCGAGTTGAGTCCGGATATTATGCACTGGATATAAATGAAAAGTTACAGTTTTGTGAATAAAATAATTCCATTATTTCACTCTTATACTCAGTCTGTAGTATCTTTACTCGTAAACCAAATTTTATTATTTTAAAAAATATAGCCCCCATACTAGGAATAATACCTATATCTAATTTGGGTTTACAAACACGAAATTCAAATGCACAAATACCCATACCAAAACAAACATTTGTGGGTAACACAAAGGTTTGTTCCGTGCTGGGATTGAACCTGTAACAACAAGATCCAGTAGTCGAAGCGGCTTAAGCTCTTAACCACTGTATTAAGTCGTCAAGTACACAAATACGCGATAAGATAACAATAAGGTGGCAAATACGTATGTACAATGTATGATATTAAAAAAAAAAAACATTATAATAATATTAACCCTGTAAGAAACTGTCCCACCGTTGGGCACGGGCCTCTTCTCAAACTGAGAGGGTTTAGGCCATAGTCCACCACGCTGGCCCAGTGCGGGTTGGCGAACTTCACACACCTTCGAGAAACTCTTAGGCATGCAAGTTTCCTCATGATGTTTTCCTTCACCGTTAAAGCAAGTGATAGTTATTTTTTTAATACGCACATGCTTTCGAAAATACAGAGGTGCGTACCTGGATTTGAACCTGAAACCTCTGACTTTGCAGTCCAACGGTCTAACCACCAGGCTAGCAATGCTTAAAAACTTAAACTAAATGCTTAAAACATGCGCATTGATATTTATTATAACTGAATTTTAGGTAGGTATTAGAAAGAACCTGTTGGAACTCTGTACTCTGATCTGGCGTGATGATATAGATAGATAGGTACGTATAGGATAATCTGACAGATCCAAAAACCTAATAAATAATAATAATAATAAAAACGATTATGACAAACAAACGTACGAATACACCGAACATGGTTAGCACAAAAACCTAAAAACAGACATAACATTGGTAGATCGACATCAATCATATAAGCCATATCAATTTCACAGCTAAAATTTACTCAATATAAAAATAATATTTATTTCAACAAAATGCGGACAAATACGTACGAAACGAACTAACGTTTCTGTTAATGTCATATTTTCTGAAATTATAGCAGACAGCTCATCCATCAACATGGCCTCAATAATACTATATCTCTCACCGAAAAATGTTTCAACCCCCAAATATTTCCGACGCGGTCAATGTATCTACACCTCCTCCCTTCCCCGGCCGGACCGGACATATGGGGGGTTAGGCATTAAAGATTTCGCTGGTAACATACGAAAAAATCATATGAAATTATTTTTTGTTAGCTGCCCTTTCTATTTTTCTTCACAATAGCTGCTAAAAATAATTTATTTTATCTAGGCTTACCAGTTCGATAATCAAGCTGTTTGGACAAAAATAATCCAATTTAAATAAACACCGTCACGCCTATATTCCCCAAGCGGGGGTGGCAGAGGTGTACTGAGTACACCCCCGTTTCGCCGACGATGTTAGGTCCCATGTAATAGGGGGCGAGCCTATTGCCATATACCGGGCACAATTCCAGACTCCGGACTCATACTAGAAATTTTTCGTTAGAAAAACTACATTTACCCGACCTAGGATTTGAACCCAGAACCTCGTAATCAGAAAGCGATGTGCCTTGCCACTGGACCAACGAGGCAGTCGTCGACGAGATAATCCAATTTGTCGGACTTAATATGAAATAGCATGTTGTCCGAATTTTACATGCAAGTGTAAAGTGTGACTTTTAGCTAATTTAAAAATCGTTACCTGTTAAATTTCAATTATGAAGTCACTGCAAAATAAAAGTATGATTATGTCAAATTAAAAAGAATCAAAAGTAGCAATCATTTCCATGCCTATCTTCCACATTTCGGTGCGATTCACAAGTGCGTGAGGTTCGATTTGGACGCGCAACTTTATAGAAAAAACACCGCCACGTCTATATTCCCCGAGTACTTTTCGCCGATTATGTTAGGTCCCATGTAGTAGGGCGCGCGCCTATTCTCAATATACAGAGCACAACAGCAGCCTCCGGACTGATACTGAAAATATAACATACTAATATAACATAATAATAAATACATATTTTGTGCAACGTAGAAATTGAACCTAGGACCTTGTGATCAATACACTAAACCAACGAGGCAAGCAGTTTATAGTTCTGCATCTATGTTATGCCATGAGTGTTCCATTAAGATACTCACTAAATATTAGTATGTTTAATCGCAAATCCGTACGATCAATGCGATACGATCAACGCAAGTATATGCGAATGACTGCCAATTAGAACACCACAAACCCCCTTTACGCGGACCGAGTTATACTCCGGCTTATGATCTCCTAAAACCCGGATAAAAAGATACGGCCCGGGTAGATACCTAACTCTATTCGGACTATAATACATCTGGGCAAATAGTGACCGTTAAGTGTTAAGTTAGCCGGAAGAACTGTCGGAGAATGGCCTCCGTTGTTTAAGTGGGTTAATTAAGTGCCAAACCTTTGTGTATATAGCCGGTTTGTTTTTAATAAAGCCGGATATACGGACAACAGAATCACTAAAGATAGATCTTTATGTCCCATGACCAAGAAAAAGTGACGTTTTCAACAATATATATGTGAAATTATGTGTTGAAGAATGGACACAACTCACCACTCACAACTCAAAAATACTTGGCCAAATGTGAAGTTGCTATCTGCTCTACCTCAAAGATAAAAGGTGTGAGAAGTCTTTATTCATTACTAAATTTTGTCCGTAGTTTTGCCTCCATGATTCTACTGGATGAAAATAGAAATGACTTAATATCAAATAGCTTGAAAACTGCAATCTGTTGAATAAAAATAAATAAGTATAGATGAGTATGTTTCACGGTTGAGCTAAAACGGTATCCAGATCGAATTACTGGCTTCCACAAGTGCTAAGCGCTGATCATCTGGACTCTCATGGGTTGCTGGCTCCCATAACCCCTGAGTCTACGGATAACTTGACCTCTTTCTAGCACTTCCCTGAATATTAAGAGGAGTTTAAGCTGTGTCTTTGGCATGTTTTTGCACTTTCTAATTTAGACTAAGCTAGATAGATAGTCTTAGAGCTTAGAACCTGTAGTAACTCTGTATTCTTTGCTTATCCAACAAGGGGTTTGGCGTGATGATATAGATAAGAAAATTAGTTTAATAGTTTATATTTGATGCCCGAACGAACAGCCAAACGTTTTTATTTAACTTTGTTTTTCAATATAGTCGATACCATTTATATATTTAATTACTTCATTTAAATAGCAAACAGCCCCTTTACAATTTTATATAATAATAAAATAGTTTACCTTTTTACTTCTTAGATTTATGCGAATATTACATTTGAAATAAAACGAATTCGAATTTTATCGCGGTTTATTTGTGATATTTAAGTTCCCGATGTTTCGAGTGCTTTGCAGCATCCATGTTTAAGACAAGTCCTGAGGTGTTAGACGTCCAAAACTCCAAAACTGCAGTCTGTGAATATGTCCTTGACCGCGCCCGCCATAACATCAGATCATTCACAAATCCTCGTGAAAGAACACCGATCCCCACAAAGAATGGTTCGTGAGGCTATTGAAATTAAAAAACATCCTAATTACAATAGAGAAGATGGCTGGTTGCTTCCATCGACTTTGGATGCTGTAATGAAAGAAATCAAATCCAAAACCAAGCATAATACTGTAAAAGCTCAAGAAAGCGTAGATCGGACTAACAAAAATAATTAAGAAGTTCAACAAAAATCACGTTTTTTGGACGTCTAACACCTCAGTCCTTCCCGTGACCATGGGTGCTGCAAAGCACTCGAAACGTCGGAAACTGAAAAATCAAAAATAAACTGCGATAAATCCGAAAAATAGTTTTATATCTTCAGATTACTTACTTTCATGGTTTTATAAATCACTTTACAAATTCACGACCGGTAACTTCGGAAGTTAAGCAAATAACCTAAAACTATTAATTGAATATAACTAAAATTAATCACTGCCGTACTAACCTGGTGCCCTTTAGTTATAGTCTATTTAAAAGCTATCCTTTCGTACTGTTATATGGAAACAAAAGTTTTAATAAGGGTTAGAGCACATTACGTGGAGTTTTAGTTAAACTGCTATTCGCTACTAATCTGATAGGTAAGGGTTTTAATTGGATGTGATACATATAATGCTGTATGGGTAACTAATGGCGAATGGATTTTGATGGAATTCGACAGAGGGGTAAGTACCCCTCTGTCGAATTCCATCCATATAATAGGGTAAGTACCCTATTATATATAATTTTTTATAAGTGTAACAACGTGGACATATGTGAGAGACTTTTCAAATGGACAGTTCTCATTAATAGTTTTAATATCAAAATACCTTTTTAAAAGCAAGCTTTTATAGCAAAAACACAACGAGGATATCTTGCTTAGTTCAGAATTTCCAATGACTTCATTCCAGGTCCATCATCAGACTCTGGACACCATCCGGGTCTATAAAAGTCGTCAAGACAAATCCAACGATCCAGCGATTACAAGGTCCAGGTTTCGAATCGGTCGCGCAAAGTGTGTTTTTTCTTTCGAAAATATCTTAGTCACATCGATCGTAGTCCGGAATCGTGTCCATTATAATGGGCTGGCCCCTGGGACGAGGGGACCTTAGATCGTTGACGATACATGATGTGCACAGTATACTGCCTCCCCCGCTTGGGGAATGTAGGCGTGACGGTGTTATTGTATTGAGGCATACTCTAACTAGCCTATATGATTGCCGCCGATATGGATGTCGTTGACGATCGGTTTCAATATTTAACTCGAGGATAGATTTGCCTACTACGGATACAATTTTGACATATTTTGTATGAAAAATCTGTCTAAATTCTACTGACAACAAATCTATCCTTTAGTTGAATATTGAAAACGGCCATAAGTAAGTTTCATTTATAAAGCTTTAATATGCATGTCACGTTTTCTCTTCGCCTATACCGTAATGCCTAAAGACTAAAGTCTATAACCAATGCGTCCTATCTGTTATGACTTACGGGGCCGAGACGTGGCCACTCACAGTGGGACTAGTCCACAAATTCAAAGTCGCACAGCGGGCTATGGAGCGAGCTATGCTCGGCGTCTCTTTGAAGGATAAAATTCGTAACGAGGTAATCCGACAAAGAACCGAAGTTACCGACATAGCTCGCAGACTCAGTAAGCTAAAGTGGCAATGGGCTGGTCACATCTGCAGAAGGACCGACGGCCGATGGAGCAAGCGTGTCCTAGAGTGGAGACCGCGACTTGGTAAGCGTAAGGTAGGACGGCCCCCAGCTAGATGGACCAACGACCTCAAAAGGTCGCTGGGGCAGACTGGATGCGGAAGACGGAGGACCGTGTGCAATGGCGCGTGTTAGGAGAGGCCTATGTCCAGCAGTGGACTGCGATAGGCTGATTGATTGATTGATTGAATATGCATAAGTTGTAAGGTGCTGATTATAAATATGACAGTTAATTTGAAATTGAAAGAGCCTTATGCATCTCAAAATCAAAGCCGTGGTATAGTGGTATTTTTACTATACTTAAACCGTAGCCTTACACATGGGATTATTCCTGTGTCGTGTGTGAGTTTACATACAGGAAATTCCCATACACAAACGCCCGGACCAAGAGAAATATTTGTGGGCCACACAAAACAGCAAGCCGCAATTAAGTACCTAATGGTACAAGAGTTAAATTGAATGATTCAGTAAGTATGTTACTGTAGCAACAAAAGTTTTAATAGAGCGGTCAGCGCCGCACAGCCACTCGCCCCAACTTTAATCGAGTCCCGGCTAGCTCTGCGCTGATTTTATCAACTTCGGGACAATTAATAGGTTAATAAAGTTAGCCAATTTATTGTTATATTGTAGGAAATACTCCGAGTTACTTGAGTTTATATGGTAAATATTCTGTCCTATAGAAATCAAATACCATACACCTTAATTCGGTCATTATGCGCCGTGTCTGCTCACTGAAGATTTATTTAACAACAATTATTTTTACAGATTTTATCGTGGAAAAACTTCTAACACAAATTAAATTTAACTGTGGCAAAGTCCGAACAAAAAATATTTCATATTGCTTCTTGTTTTTAAAAAGTAAACATGTATAGGGTGTGCCAAAACTGCACCTAGATGTATTAATATCTGGACAAATATACCGACTCATTTAATTTTTATATTTTTGTATTACAGCTGTTAGTAGTAACCTTAAATATTACCTAGAAATGCACAGATGGTATAGATCTTAAAAAAACACCGTTGTAAGACTGTAAAAATGTACAACATATTTTTTGTGACTTCTCATATCATCATCATCTCAGCCTATACCCGTCGGCCTCCCCAATCGCTCATTGCAGGTGGTTGCATCTAACGAACAGGTGGCTGCATCGATCGAACTTCCTGCGATCTTCACAAGATCGTCGGTCCATCGGGCAGGTGACCGTCCCACGCTGCGCTTGTCTTCTCTTATGACATTTTTTATTCGGATACTGCTCCCTATACCACATACTTAAATCGGATCACTACCTAATAGCCTCCTTCATATACCTCCATCAATGCACCTAGTAGACGTATGTCTATATCCATGCACTCAATTTACATCGGCTTTGGCAAATGGCAAGGAAAACTTATAAAACGGGTCCAGATGTCCCCAGTTGGCTGGCGTCACTCGCAGCCGGCAGTGGCACCCCACACCCGCCCGCACTGGCGCCCCGCCAATACCACGGTATTAAGGACACAGTGGGACAGTCATGATATACGACCTCTATCTATACCTTCATGAAACTGTAACTTGTGCATAAAAAATATCTCTTTAAAATCTGGCATCGACTATTTAAAGGTATCTAAACACAAATATTATATAATATTTTGTTGCGTCAAGCATAAATTAATACATATAATACATTAATACATATTGTATTATTTTGTCGGTTTGTGAGGTCGGGTATCACGAAAAAACTACTAAATCGAGTTTTGGTGGAACGTTTGCAATTTGAAAATGTACTTCCCTTCACTTAAAAATTTGTTGGATCAATATTGGTCAGATTAAAAAATCTTTTGTGTTCACAATTCTACGTAGACGATTTCATTTCTTTTCCAAAACATACCTATTACATATTCATTAAACAGATAGATGTACGATAATTGAGGCCAAAACTCAAAGATCCGTAGTTGTTCGACTGTTGAATTCGGCGCTTCGCTTCTCTTACAAAATTAGGAAACTGCTCTGGTTAGTTAACCGAGCCGTTTTCTCATTTTGTAAAACCGATCAAAACTTTAGTTAATTGCCGCATTCATAATGAAACAATATAAATGTAAATTATTCTTTAGCTACCAAATTGCAAGGATTGCATGTTCTGGCGGCGAGCCAGCCAGCCAGCCAGCACGCATCTGAGGGTCGTACTAGATGTGACATTGCCAATTTGTTAACATTAACTTTTGTTGTTGAGGAATTAGGAAGAACCGGTATAGGGTTAAAACAAAAACAGTAAAATTAAGGTCCTGCACCTGCCTATTGAGTTTCACGTCAGATTTCAGCAAATCGAGTTCCGATCCGGAAGTAAATGTAAAAGAATACTTTTGTAAATGTTTTGGGCCTATTTTATACTTGTCCTGATTTGACTTTACTCGAGGGATTCGAAAAATTGTTTGATAAAATAGTCTATGGCGTGCTTTCATTTCCTTTTATCCCTTCTTTCTCAGCGAGTGTTGAGTAGATTTCCTGCAAACACGCATTTCTATACAATTCTTCGCATTATTATTGCTAGTACAGGAATCCGTGCAGCTGGCTAGATTAACATTCAACTTTCATGTCCTGATATTATGAATATTACGCATATGGGATGAACAATCGATTTACGACGGACGATTTAGCCCAGTGGTTAAGGGCTTAGCCCGCCCCGCCCACTGTGTCTAATAGTCGCGGGTTCGATTCCCGCACGGGACAAATCTTTGTGTGATCCACTATTATTTGTTCCGGTCTGGGTATTTGTGTATGTGAATTTTCATGTTTGTAAACGCACCCACGACACAGGAATTAATCCTAGTGTGGGGCAACGTTTTAAAAAAAAAAAAAAAAAAAAATTATGCAACTATATTCTGTATGTTATATAAATTTCCACAAGGGATCTGGTGTGATAATATAGATAGATATACATTTTATTATCAGCTCCATTCTAAATAAATCAGTTACCATCGTATTATCATTACGTTACCCTTAAATATATTACAAATAAGATTTCCACTTACTAAGCGCCTTCCAGAAAGCCCTATTTACCTACGATGTTCCTATTTACGGCAGTTAGTACCCAAGAGCAATGGTATCGCGAAGATTCATCGCACCCTCCACTGTAAAGCCACCCCCTCGTTCTAGGGCTGTAGGCCAGGCTTATTGCGCCCCCCGGCGATGCTTGCAATCTTCTAATATGCCTGTTCCTTTCTCCAGGAAAATTTAGGGAACAAACAAAGAATACCTTTTTGTAAAGTTTATTGTATGGTGGTAAATAAAATGGGAGACAAAAGGACTCTTAGATGGAAAAGATTTTTTTGTAGATTTTGTATATTACAAGTGCGGTACAGTACAACGTAAGTCGCTCAACAATCTCAGAATTTTAAATCAGAATACTCTTTATTTTACAAACTTTGGCGGACATCGTCTAAACAGAATTATTAGAAACATCTTTTAATATAGTTTTTGAAAGGGAAGAAACCAGAACGAATGCAAGGATTGTGGTTGGTAAAGATGTGCTGGAGCAAGGGAATGAGTTTGTATATCTTGGATGCGCATTCAGTAAGGATGTGAATTACACCGCTGACATAAGAGAAGAGCGAGTGCAGGGAACAGAGTGAATGGCGCGATGGGAAAGCTACTTGGGAGCCGGCAATTAAGCCAATGGCGCAGCTGGCCATTTATAATGGAGTGCTTGTCCCAACGCTGTTATATGGCAGCGAGAGCTGCGTATGTAAGAAGGAGAATGAAAGTAGGATAAATGCGGTGGAAATGCGAGCTGTGCGGAGAGAAGCTGACCGACCGTATTCGCAACAGCGTAATAAGAAAGCGAATAGGTATAAAGGATAGTATCTGTGTGAAGATGAGAAAGGGTATGCTCCGTTGGTTCGGGCATATAGAAAGAATGTCCGAAGAAAGAATAACAAAACTGATATACAATGCGAAAGTGGAAGGATGTAGGTACCGGGGAAGACCTAGGCTATCTTACCATGACCAAATAGACCGGGTCTTATCTGAAGGTCAAGTCAGGAGTCTCCGTAACTGGCGAGCGTGTATGAGACGAACTATGAGAGTAGACGAAGCCAGAGAGGAATGTAGGGAAAGAACCTGTTGGAACTCTGTACTCTCTGCCTACCCCGTAAGGGATCTGGTGTGATGATATAGATAGATAGAGATATTCAAATATTTATAGATCAACAAAAAGAATGGATTGGATGCAAAACAAGTCTCCGAGCGATTTGAAAGATTGAGAATGTTAAGCGGTTTAAAAAGCAGTAATAGATTGGTGGTTAGACTGTTGGACTGCAAAGGCAGAGGTCTCGGGTTTAAACCCAGACATGCTCCTCTGTATTTTCTAATGCATGTGCGTATAAAAAATTAAGTATCACTTGGTTTAACGGTGAGGGAAACCATCGTGAGGAAACCTGCATGCCTAAGACTTTGTCAAAGGTGTGTGAAGTTTGTCAACCCGCACTGGGCCAGCGTGGTGGACTATGGCTTAAACCCTCTCAGTGGAGGCCCGTGCCCAACGGTGGGACAGTTTCTTAACAGAGCTAATATTATTTTTTATTTAAATTCATAGTAAACGTAATTGCTTTTGAATGGTTTAAAACTAAGAACTTTTTAGTGGCATTAGAGATAGGGTGCCATCTCTATGCATGTTTAAGATAGCTCTATATTATTACTGCAATGTGAATTAAAAAAAACACTTTAAAAACTTACTTGATATTATATATTAACGCATTACTATAAATACACAAAGAATAATTTAAAATTTTGACACGTCGCCACCAGACTATGATAAGTTTTTGTATATTTCATTAAAATACATCCATTTGAATACCTTAACACCGACTGGCCTATAAAGAAAAAATACAGCCCATTTTGATCTCATAAATTATTCAAGATTGGCAGAGCAATTTTAAAATTTTAATATCTTCATTCCATGCCATTCAATATTTAGAAAAAAACATCTCCGTAGATAATTACCTCTGATTACTTTTAACCTGAAAATTACTTTCTCGGGCTGCCATCTTTAAATCCGCCATCTTTTGGCGCGCCTTTTTAAGTATCCATCGAACAGTTTTTTTTAATAACTCGGCATTCTGTTAATTAATTCGGCTCGGTAACTCCCGTTACATTTTTCCCGAGACCGAGATTTATAATATGCGATTTTCGAGTGGCTCCCGCTATGGTTGCGATGTTT